>JACATO010000364.1:1075000-1452500 GCA_018389105.1 Nautilus pompilius
ATGTCAAAATAAAAACATTAATACTACTTTGGAGGTGAATCATATTACTGTTTTGCAAGTTGTCATCAAGGTACCATAACACACTGGTTAGTGCTGACATTTGCTTCATCATTGCATCATCTGTCATTGAGTTTGGTAAAAACAAAGCAGACTATCTCTTTACAAAAATTAAAATTTTTTTCTTAAATCTTTCTGTTGCACAAATGCAAATTCTTATTCCTAATGCTTGTTCTATTTAAAAGGATGCTTTACATGCCACAATAACTTGAAGAAAAACCATTAAAATTCATTTTTTTTTTGCAACAGATAAGTCATGAGAGAGAAGCACTGGATAGAGATGATGAAAGTAGTGTTGAAGTACACTGCAATGTAATATCTAATATTTAGCACTCTTATCACCCATGGTCAAGAGTGCCTGCACATTTAGAAAATAAAATCACTCTTCACATTTCTGTATGAAAATATTACTTTTCACATGTGAGCTTGTAAAATGAAAAGAAATGAAATCTTTATTGGTACCTATGAATCTGGGCCAACGTTTTCTCAAAGGGTTTTCATTAATGGTCTCAAAGCAATTTTTTTTCCTTCCAGTCTTTTATCTCCTGATATTTTGATAGATACTTTTACGTATGAAGTAGAAACAGTATCCTTGTATTCAGCATGAAGTTTCCTTTCCTGAAGTCACCCTGACACACACTCTTTGTTGAGAGCTTTACAAGTATCTGCTTCATCAGCCAATTCTAGGAATCCAAGGACATGTTTACACAAATCTGCCTATGTCTCCATATAACATTTACAATTTTGTTTAAAACAATTGTTTTTTTTTTTAATGTTTTTTGCCATTCTCTGATAGATATGCACAAAGAAATTTCCATTATATTTTTCCATGTGCTACATTCCTGTGTATGCATGTCTGAAGATGTCTCTTTCAAGCATATAAATATCATATGATCTTTGACAGCACACACCTGATAGCCGTGAAGGTACAGTTAAATGCCTCATTAAGAGTTATGATATATATTGGCAGAATAAAACGTTTTGAGTCACAGGGTTGGGTCAGTCAGTGGAGGGCAAACAAACAATATTTTATCTTTGGCCAAATGCAGATTTTTTTGAGAATTCTTCATAAATTTTTATCAGTGAGTGAGTTTTTTCTTTTCGATGTGTGATAAAATGATTATTTATTTTTCTGCTGACTGAAATATATGGTTCATGTGGTTGTTAGGCTAAACTAGTATTGACCAATTTATGTATGCTTTGAATAAACAGATTATGACTGCAGTTATTTCCATATTTTACAGTTACGGCTTGGTAGCTCATCAGAATCTCCAGAGGTGGGTAAACTTGTTTTGTCTCATCTTTGTCCTGCTGTGGCTCAGGTTATCAACAATGGTTTGAAGCCATTTGAGTCTGGCCTCCATGTGTTTGGCCGAGTTCATATCACTGTGTGGAGAGTGGCTGACGTTTCTGCAGAACCAGGTAGGTTTGTTAAAACCTTAATGAGAGATTGGGACAATTAAAAGAAATTTTTTTTATTGTGGGTATGTTGAATACTGCTGATTTTGGAAAGGAATCTACAAGTATATCAGGTCCTGGTGAGCTTATTAGGTGATCATTAGTATATTGCAAAGAAGAAAACACTTGTCAATTAGTTCCAGTTGTCGTGTACTTCCTGTTTTCTGATGTGTATACATATGCTTTTTTGGTTACTAGGGGAGGTTATCATATAGAACTATCGGTGTTTGCCTTCTAAAATGTTGAAAATTATTGATTGTTCTTTTGATGATCTATGACCAAACACAACTGTTATTGAAAGATTTTTAAGCTGAAAAATGTGCACATTTAATTGATTATTTGCATTTAAAGAATATAAAAAAGTTCTAACATTTTTTAAACTGATTTTTTTCTCTCCTTTAACTAAAACAGAAATGGAAATTGAGGTAATGACATGTATGCCTAAAGGAAATTTTTAAATGATACTGTTTCCAACCTAACTCAACTAAACAGGAAAATTTTTAAAAAATGCAGTCAAATTTTTGGATCACTAAGTATATGATGTGGATATGATGAGTATGTTAATTTTAAGATTCATGCTAAGAAAGTGAGGGAGAAATTTTTATTAAGTAGAGAAAAGAAGAGATTTGATCATTTAGTTGTTGGTTTTTAGGAGTCATTAGTGAAGGATTCTGTAAATTTTACATTTTGAACAAGCACAGGTGGACCTAGCCAAAATCCTGACATCATTAATTTTAAATCTGTTACCTGTTGCTGCCATGATGTAAAGTCTTGGCTTTACTTTATTAGGATCATCAATGTTTATACTATATTCAGTACTCTTTTTAACTGAATGCAATTTGAGATAATTTGTTTGGTTGAAAATGGATATGTTGCTATCTGAAAATTTTCTTCAGGTATGTATTTAGTTACTGCCACTCTTGTTTATGTTTTTGTTATGTTTTAACTTTGAAAATTATTTTCTCCTTTGCATGTTTCATCACCATAAAAAGAATGGTTGTAGAGTTTGGAAATGGACGAGGGAGAAATCTTTATACTCTAATATTTGAATAATTGCCTCCAAACTCCACCCATCAAACATGGTTTCACGTAGAGTTGATTTTATCAAATAACTATCTTGAATAATCATTATTTTCCTATCTCCTAACTACTTAACAAACAAATATTTTTATTCAAATGTTGTGTTGTTGTTGACTTGTTGGTATTCTGTTCCAAGATCAGCAGAGGCAGGTAAGTGAGAAAGAACTTGCTAGAAAACAACATGACACCTGTTCTGATTAGTGATTGGGAAGAATCACTTGTGGAAGGGGCCAGGCTAGAAAAGCAAAAGGAACTACGTAGAGTTGGCTTGACATCAAACACAGGAGTTAAACCTGTGACTGCTACTCTGCCGAGTGAGCTAACTAGTTATGGTCATGTTACCAAAGTAATTACTATATTCAGAAAACATTTTTATATAAAAACTAAAAAGAAGAATTCTTTTAGTAAACTTTTAATTTAAACATCTAATTCTGATTCATTCTGCCTACTTGCTGTAGTTATGTAAAAATAGGTTTGGTTACAATTAGTCAGCCCAGGAATTACAAAAACAATTGTGTGTGTGTGTGTGTGTGTGTGTGTGTGCTGAACCATTTAATGAATCACTGCAACTGTTGCATTTCTCTGTAACAGTTAAATGTTACACCACCAATTTAAAGGTCACTAATAATTAATTTTTTTTTCCCTGTAGGGATGTTCATGATAACTCTACAGAAGAGAATAAGTGTTACATATGTGCAAGATATTGGGAAAATAATGGTGTTATGACTTTTAGATAATAAAAAAATATATATTTTATTTTTTTTAACATTGTTTTTTTAAAAATAAATTTCCTGTACATGGAATTTTGCAGTCTATCCTTAGAGAGAAAAGCAGTGATTTTTAAGGTATATTTTGAAAAATTTTTTTTATTACCATAACAAGCTTCCCACCCTTATTTGATAATCCCAGATTAAATGCTAATGGTGAATTTCATATTTTTTTGATTAATAATGTTTATGTCCAGTTTCAGCAATATATTTTTGGTTTTGGTTTTATGAACATTTTGCTAGTAAGGAATTAAAAAATTTTTTAGCAAGAGCTGCTGTGACTTGACCAATATGTGTATGTGATCAAGCGTTTTTATGCTGACACTGTCTGCATATCTATTTTATGTAGTTGCCATCAGTGAGTTCTGAGTTTACCAACTATAAATTGTTGTCTACAGGGCCTTCTACAAGAACAATCAGTGACCTGGTGAAGGATTTAAAGACAAGACCATCTCTCTTAACCAATAGACACAGATTTGATGCATTTATTTTTGGGCTGTTGAAGTAAGTACCTATACTGCAGGGCTAGTTTATCTTGAAGAGTATGTGTGTGGATTAGTTTTTTAATCTAGTCTTCTGCATTTGTTCTTTTTAACTATTCATGTAGAACTATTAGACAATTATTGAGGATATACATCTTGAATTATCACAAACAGAAACAGATATTTAATTTTGTCAAAAAAAATGGGAAAAAGGCTAGATTGTGAGAGAGAGAGAATAGCTTTCAACTGAAATATGCTTGTATAAGTAGACCAGATGCTGCACAGGGCCGTCTTATTGCATGGGCACACTGGGCAGTTGCCTGGGGGCCCTGCGATTTTAGGGGCCTCGAAATTCAATTTGAAAAATAAAAATGAAGGTTTACCGCATTTGCCGGCATATAAGATGCACACAGGGGAGCTTTCATTTTCCAGGTTTAAACCTATAAAGAATCATCTTCGCAGCACATTGGAACAGCAGCAGTTGAATTTTCTTTCCCTCATGTGCATTGAAAGTGACATCCTCAAAAACAGACTTTCAACCAATTATAAAGCAATTTTCTGCAATGAAATGCCACAAATTTACCAGTTGAAAAACTTAATTTTAATGTGTTGATGGGGGGGGGGGTTAGGGGCCCAATACATTACTTTGCCTGGGGGCCTCAAATATTCTTAAGACGGCCCTGATGCTGTATCAGTGTGTGTACAGCATATGTTCTTCCTCTTATTCAGCACTTTGTCTCTTCTGTATATTGCTGTCATATGCTTACTCATTTTTCAAATAAATTGCTTCAGTATTTTCTTTTTTTAAAATTTGCCTTGTTTTCACTTTTAACAGCATATGGCTGTAGTAACAGTGGGTAATTAGTGTTTGTTTATTCATCTTTATTATCTTAAACTGAATAACGCTTTCTTATGAAAAATTTGCTCAGCAAATCACAATATTGAAATTTTGTTTTAAAAAATTACTGTTCAGAATGTTTGCTATTTTTTTCTTTCTTAAAGAAATCATTTAAAACACAAAATAATCCTGATGATAATGATGCAATTTAAAGACTAAATTAAATATTTTTAAAATTTAAAATAAAATTATTCCTTTGACTAAGGTGCTAGTGTTTTAAATTTTGTGTTATTAAGTGTTTTTTACTTTACACTTACATAACTTCTGGCAATGTTTATGATTTTGAAGAATTTAGTGCTTGGTTTTATTAAGAAATAAATACAGGTGTTTCATAGAACTGCAGGCTACAACTAAGATCAATCTGCCATAGCTAAGAAATAGTCTATTCTTTTTGAGCTTTGAGATCTTAGTTGGAGGGGGGGACTTAAAAATATGTTTGAGAATAGTAATTCTGCATGCCTGATCCTGAAGTTTGTTTGTATAGTGTACGTTAAACTATCTTTTTCAGTGCCAGATTACTGGATTTCTGGCTTGGTTACCTAAGGCACAAGGAAGACCTCATTTGTCATTTCTATGACTCGGAGGCTTTACTGCATCTATATACGTCTGAGTTAGCAAATGCCTATGATGACATGTTACTGTCTCTTCAACTGCTGTCTGTTTTGCCTTTCCAACTGAATTTGGATTTTGTTGCTGAAGACCCATATGAGACTTCTGTTAAACTGGCTACTCCACCTGCCATTGAAAGGACTACAGAAGGACCTGCTGTTTGCTATGAGGACCAGCCGGAGCGGCAGTTTGGTACATCAGCAGTCAAAGCATGGAAGTGGATCAGCAGTTCTAAATTAGCAGTGACCAGTGCTGCTCAGAAAAGAATAGCCAGGCTGATTGCACCTAAAGGTGCAAGCATGGTTGATGCTGAAGATGAGGTGGTAATAAAGGAAAGTAACTCTGAAGAGCTGAATGTAAATGTGACTTTGCCTAGTGAGGGCAGCCACTTGTTAGAAGCTGAAAGCAAAGGAACTGAAATGAACACTGATAAAGAAACAGGTGATGCAGAAATAGAGGAAAGAAAGGAAAAGGATAGTGTGATTGAAAAGTTTTTCCCCGAGAATGATGAGGATGTTGGTGATGCGAAAACAACTCAGCAACAGCTGACTATGACAGGCTTTGCTCAGAAATGGCTTGGTATAGGAACAGGGAAAGGCAGGCAGGCATACAGAAAAGATGTTACAGAATATAGTTTTAACAATGAAAATCAGAGAAATGAACAACAGAATGATGGAAAACATTCAGAAGAGGAGGATGTAAATATCAAAGAGATGAAAAGCATGGCAGATGAAGTAGAAAATACATCAGAGCGAGAGGGTAACCAGAGAGATGTTAATAGAAAAGAGTTGGAAAATTCTACCAACCAGAGTACTGTTGTCACTTACTGTCAGAAGGGAAATGGTAAGTCAAGTCTGCTGAAAAACTCCTTTGACATAGTGAGACTGTTTGACAAACTGCTACTGCCCAGTAAACCAGACAGAAAGACAGAAAACAGCAACAATTGGCAGGACAGAGATGAAACTGGTAAGCCAGCGATGCTTTCAGAAAGCAAGGAACAAAATGATAAAACAGATGAACAGCATGGTTGGACGTTTGATTTGAAGGAGATGGTGGCTGGTGCTAAAAACTCCTCAGGGACAGCTACCAGAAGTTTGTCACCAAATCCTCTGTATGTAGAGAATTCTTTGGACCCCAAAATTGAATTTGATGGCCATCATGGTAATTCTTTACCACCTTCAGATGCAGTAGGGAGGACTTTTGAGTTGAAAGTCCATTCAAATGAAGAAAACGACATCTCAAGTCCTAATTTATTATATGAGTATTACAATTCTGCAGAAGAAAATGCTTTGAATGAACTTCATTTAGAAGAAACTGAACATGCAGAAATGGTAGCAACAGAGACCAGTTTTCGATTGCCAGGGTATAGGTAAATATATTTTGATTTTTTAAAATCAAATTTCATAATTAGTGTGTCATACCACATTTATTGAAGCAAGATAAATAATTGCCATGCATGCATTGCAAAATCTTTTCTTGCAAGGGAGGTAATTATAAAAACGGTTATTTCCTTGCCAAAAAAAGAACCCTACTTAGAGTAGTTTATTAAAGCTGTTGTGCCAGTAATTTCGCACTCAAATTCACTAGTCATCTTTTAACTTTAAGCTTTGTCTTGATCCTCAGAAATCTGGAAAATAGTAGGGAAAAGACAGAAAAGGGTGAGCAGAAAAAATTAAAAGATAATGACAACTCTGTTATGACTACTGCTAAGCATTTCTGAGCATTATTATTCATAATAATAATAATAATAATAATAATAATAATATTTAATTGGCTTGTATTCTTGCCAAAAGATTTACAGTCTTCATGTTCCCTGCTAGCAAGTTAATCACTTCAGTTGCTATTAGTCTAAACTAAAATAACAACAAAAATAATTTAAAATAGAATAAGTTAAGCATAAAAAGAAAAAGCATCCCAGGAACTTTCTTGCTTGTAATAGTTTAACAAGTAGATGTGAAAAGACTATGATCACAAGAATTTACAGTAATTGCCTATTACGTTTGCCGGTGATAAAAAACTGTTTCTTGCAGAAAGTAGTTAAATTATTTAACATGGAATTTAGAAGACATGTAGAGTCTCAACTTCTAATGATCTGGGAAAAGGATTTGACATTGGTAAATGAACTACACACTTTGAATCTGTCTAGGAGATATTTGTATGGAATTGAGGGAGAAGAGGGTTGGGGGATTAATCTACACTCCTGGTAATTTAGTCAGTAAATTTCTGTGTTACAAGAAAAGGGAAGAAGAAACCAACTGATTAATTGTCTTTAGCTCTTTACATTGAAAAGTTTTATTGAGGAAGTATAAAACACCAAATGACAGGTACAGTAATGTTAAAGAAAAGTGAACCACACAGTAACTCTGGTTCGTTGAAGAAGAGCTTCTGTATGCATCCATAAACTAACTGCTATAATTGGAGCAACAGTAACCTAAGATTTAAAACGTCCATTTTTTTGGTGACATTTATAAAGAAATAGTCTTTTCTAACATGAGCATTTACACGTGAAGAAATTTGTTATCTAAATATGTTAAAAAATTATGTTTGTTTTTTAATGCAATACTTTTGTAAAATGTCCATAAAGAAACAAATGCTTATGCAGCAACAGTATTTTAAACTTCATGTATTGTTGCCCGAATTTATGATTGTTTAATATGTAAGGGAAGTAACTCATCAATTTGAAATAAAGTGAAAATCTTTATTTTATTATCAAAAATCAAGAAAGTTATTCTGAATAATGTATTAATCAGGTATTATTTGGGGTGGATATATTTCTTAACACTTTAGGATTTATCTTTATATTTGAAATAAAATGCTGACAGGTTCTCTCCTTTTTTGCACCTTAAAAGAAAATGATTTTTACTGAGGTATAATAGAATAATAAATTATTAATATAACTTGGTTTCAAGTGAATATGAAGGAAACAGGAAAAAATAGTTAGTGTGAACGAAAAAAAAATAATATACTTTTAAATAAAGCAAATCTATGTCTTTTTTTAAAAAATTTAAGTTTTAGTTGGATAATGAAAAAAAAAAAACATGTGTGTGATAATACTATTTCTGTTTAGATCCCAGCTGCATTTATTACCCATCACTTTTTTTGCACTTTTTGCCTGTATAACAACAAACTGCTTGTCAAAAGTCAGTGAATCCAAAATATAGAACAGCATGTATCTGGAATTCTTGTACAGTGTCAAAAATGGATTGTTTTCCTAGTATTAAACCATGAAATGAAAATGTTGACATTTACTTTTATCATTGACTTTTGCTGGCACATGTTCACTTTTTTTACTGCATGTCTTTATTTTTACAATGGATAGCTTAGGTTTACTTTGATTTTTGTTTCTTTTTAAACACCTGTTTGTTATTTCTGTTTTGTAGGCACTAACCTGTGGTAATGTCGTCTGTGTGTGTGTGTGTGTGTTGGTAGGTACAACTAACTTGCTTGCATATTGTTTATTATTTATGTTAAAGAAAGAAAATATCTATGGTATACTAAGTTTTTTTCAAAAAATAAAAGAAATGAAAAGGAAAATGAATAAAAGTCTGCCAATAACATTCTTAGTTTCATAGTTACTGCAGAGCCAGCTGCATGTGGTTAATTCCAAAACCACTCACACATACACATGGCAGCTCTTTATTTAGAGGATGTAGAATATGGCTTAGAGTTGTAATATTAATGAATTTCTAGGTTTCTACCAAAGACTGTTCTGGATATAAAGCATTTGAATAATATTTGTGGAATCAGTCCACTGTCCAACTCTTCATACCATCACAATGGCTGTGAAAGAGTAGTAAGATCATGATCAATATAATACTCCTTCATAAACCATTACCATTAAAAGCAACGAAGATCAGCTTGAACCAGTCCACTGTAGCCATCATTTTTTTTTGTTGTAGATTCTTGCCTCTTTGTTGCAGTGTTTTCATTCATTTGATTTTTTCTTTTAATTATTACTTTGCCAGTAATACAATAAACTACCATAAATTTAAAATCAAACTTGTTCCTATAAACAAGGATTTCCAAAACATTCATTCTTTTTAAAAACTTTATTTGAACATCTCATTAACAACTTATAGATCATTTGTTTTATTAGAATTTTCATAAGATGTAGGTTGCCATCTTTCATTTTAATAGTGCATGCATGCTACAACTAGGACTAGCTTTGTTGATATTAAACCTTTTTTGTGTCTTTTTGGTGGTCATTAGTATTTTAAAAATATCACTAAAATTGTATTTGTTCCCAATCAAAATAGAAACCTTAACTACATTAATTAGCTACCTGTTGCTATTTGACTATATATATGTGTGTATCCATTATATGATCTACAGTTATGTTAAACCAAGCACACTTAAAAACTATCATTTTCTATTGAACGATATGAATTTGTGCAAGACTGATGTATTCTTGCTAACTTAAAAATTAAATCCTACTGGATAACTATCAACTTGATTGGGAAAGTTCTTGCAGTGTGGATTTCATCCCCTTTCATTATTTCAAGTGTGGCTTTTGACAAAAATCTGAAATGTCTTTAAGATAATTGGAAAAAGAAGCATCTATTATTAATTATTATACACAGAGATTGCTGTGTAAGAAATTAAAATCTGATTTGTAAGGGATGTTTAAATTATGCCATTAACTGGGGTTGAGACAATTAATATTTAAGTGTTGAGAACAGGGATTGAATTTTTTGAGTTGGATTGTTAATATAAGCCAATGTTGTTGTACAGTAAGATCCTGAAAATTTTCTGGTTGGTTGGATGTATGCTTTATGTCAAAGCAAGCACTTTGGTGTTTTCCATGGCAGATTTGCAGTTTTGTGGCTGTGGTGGTGGGGGGAAACTAAAGGAAGGATGAGAACAGGTTAGAAGTTGTTTGAGTCTCATTAGGTATGCACTTATTTTGTTGCAGCAGAATTATTTGATTGTTTGAAGGAGCAAACAAGTTTTAGATACATAACAACTATGCTGCCTTTATATGTGTACAAATCACATTGGTTAAACAGATACTTGGATTTGGTTCCATAAAAGATGAAGACTTCTCTCAATTAAAATTTTGCTAGTATATATACCAAAATTATATATGCCAAGTATAATACATTTTTTAGAAATTTATACCCATAATTGAATAGATAAGAAATATAAAATAAAAATTTATGAAGAACTTCATAAATTGTCCAAGAATGATTAACAGGTGCCATATTGTCATAAATTTGACATAATCTCTAAAAGATTTGGTGATTTTGAAGCCCTTAATGCTTATATGTAATATTTTAAGTCTTTAATTGGTGTAGTGTTCAAATAAAACCTGGCTAGATAAGATTATGGTGATTCTATTTCAGCCAGGTTTCATTTGAACATTCCTTATATATGGGAACAATTGATCAGTCCCTGTGGAGAATTTTTTGAAAATGAATAAATTCCAATAACTTGCTTAATCAATACATTCAAACACACACACACACACACACACACACACACACACACACACACACACACACACACACACACACACACACAGTATAATCACTTATGTCAATTTTTACAAGTTCCTGACACTATTTAATATGGAAGAAAATTTACCCTTTTGGACAAAAGTCAATTTAGTAATCTTCTAGGTGTTGTCTGAGAGCTCTTGGTGAATAAACAACAATAGAGCAATTGGATAATTGGACTTCAAGATCTCTATTTTAAGTGAGTTTTACTATCCATATGCCATTGTAATTCAGACATTTTTTTCAGTCAGTCAGACTTTGTTCTAACTGGTATGTGTAGGTATGTTTTAAAAATTTGTTTCAATTTTATGTTTAATTTTCTTTCTTCCCTCCCTCCCCAGGTATGTAAAGACGTTGGCAGCTTATGAGTCGGATGGTGCTGACTACTTGAGTTATGATGGGAGCGAGTATCTGGAAGTCCTGGCTCAGATGGATGGTTCATGGTTGTACTGTGCCAATGGAAGAAGCGAAGGTTTAGTTCGTATTGGTGCTGTCCAACCTCTCAGTGAAGACACTTTGTTCAAAACTTTACATGACAGTTTCTACTGCTAAGAGGATTCTACATCTCTTCTATTTATATCTGTACATACATTTTGCTGGAGTCTCCCCTTTTGTTTTTTGTGTGTGCATGTGCATGCATTCTGCATGTATGCTCCAGTTTGCTCAAATATTTCTGGGCTCTCAATAGCGTTAATATGACAGCAGACATGCAGTGGCAGATGATGATTGATGTACTTATTCAGCAGTCTTGTCAGCACTATACATGCAATGCCCATTTACAAGTGATGATGATGTGTAGTAATTATTATTGAATATAGAAATTGCTTGCAAAGAGTTAAATATGTAATGCATAAAACAATGTGACTGTAAAATCAGTTTAATGGAGCAATACAAAAAGATATCTTGTCATATACAAAGCTGCCAAGTTTGAAAAATGTGTAACTATGTAGTTTTTAAATTAATACAATTACATTTTCCAACAATACTAGTAGTCTTACATTAGCTTTCACTAGTTTTAAATTCATTTTCTTTGTTTTTCTTGTACCTGTTTGCTGACAGCAAATGATGTGTTCAAAACTGATAGCAGTTTAAAATGTAACATTTAGAATATTTAATTGAGGGTTACCCACCTTATAGAATTTCCAAAAAGATTTTTTAGTTTTAGGGCATTTTTCTATCTTTTTTTGTTAATGTATGTTCAAGACTCATTTAACAGACCTACGGATATGTCTGATCGCAGGTGTCTGGAGCCATTTAAGTTTGGACATTCTCTAACTTTGTGTCTTTTTGGCTCTGTGGTCTATTTATAAATACTGTTGGCATAATACCTCACTATTCCTTAATGGCTAACAACATACAGACATGAATGCTGAAGGAACAGCAAGTCATTTTATTTGCCTTTTAAGTATTTCGAAGCTTTCGATTCAGACTAGAGATACCTATCAGCCAGTCATTTCAGAGCTTGGTAATGATCGGTGCTTTAATCATATTTGACTGACTGACTTATCTGTAGTTGAACTACCATAATGTTTACTATTAACCTTTGCAGCAACTCAAGTATCTGACCTCTGGGCTGTGCTTATTTTTCTCTCCTCCTGATTCCATTATTTGAGAATGAAGAAAAGGGCCAGTTTCAAAACAAACAAGAGATTTCTTTTGTTTTTTTTTAGGCTTTTCTTATATACATTATTTATTCTTTTAAGAAACAAAATGGGTTGATAACAGTGATTTTATACACATGTATTATGTGACAGATGTTTCTGGTATCTTTACTGCACATTTGGTGAAATAATTTATGTTCAAGAGTTGCTGATGCTGGTTGACACTTTTTTAGGTGCTATGACTGTTTTTGTGGTATTAATCTTCCTGCATCACCATATGGTCTTGGCAGGTCAGACCATTAATCAGGTTGGAAGTGGTGCCACACTTCTGGGGACCAGCACCCTGGCCAACCCTGTTTTGAGGGCAGCCTTGTTCCAAGCACCTGAGATGCTTTTTCAAAAACATGAAACCTCAATACAGTTTCTGTTGTTGAATTGCTGTCTTTTGGGAGGACCATAAGAGTAAAAAATACTCTGAAATGTTGGGTGGGGGGCACTAAATATGCCTTATGTTGGTACACTATTCTCACTCAGTATGAATTATTTGCTAGCATAATTATGCTCCTAAATTTTAGATTAATATTAATAAGAGAGAATGTGTGGCTGTTTGTTTACTGAAATGTTTAATTAGTTTTTTTTTTTTTTTCCTGTAAATTTGTATATAAGCAGTTGGATGCAGTGATGATGCATTTTCACATAATTAAAGAAAGACATATCTTGGCACTTATTTTGAAGCATTTATTAGATAGTATCCTCTTAAAGAAACTGTTTCAGTAAAATGAAAAAAAAAACAACAACAAACATTTTGGCTGTTATTGGTGAATTAATATTGTCATTAGTTAAAGTGTTCTGACCCTGAAAGTATTATAAAATCAAATCACAATTATTTATGAAGCAATATATTATATTTATTCCATTATTTTGTTTTTTTCTTCTTCTAACTAAGATAATTCTCTATTGCTTTACTTTTTGTCCTTTGTATGTATATGGGAGAATTTGCATATACAGAAACCATGCATCTTGAATTTAGTAGCATATGACACTAATTTACACCTCAAAAGACTTGGCCTTGGCGTTTTAGGTTTTAAGGCTTAGTGGCAACATTAAGAACAACAAACTAGTGTCACTTTAGTTTGTGAGGGGTGTTCAGATGAAACCTGGCATAACAGAATTGCTATAATCTTATCCAGCTTGGTTTCATTTGAACTTTCCTAATGTATCAAACACACATTCAGTAAATATTATTAGTATTTGGCATAGATAAATCATAAACTTGTAAAGCATTGTTTTCTGGCAATAGCCATTTGGAGGAGTGGTTCAAGATATGTGATGTATTAGTGGGAACTTTATTCAGAGATAGTAAGCATGGTAACCATGAGTTACTCTAAAGGAAATTCAGTAGTATTGTAAGTTGCTTTGAATGGAGTATTATCGTTGATGAGAAAGACTGGGAACAGACAGAATAACTTCAACCTATTCAGTTTGAGCTGTACTATTTGTCTGATGATGACCCTGTTGTTGAAAGGCAGGATGGCAGCCTTATTAGCATACAGATTAAGTGCATGTTTTATTATTATGAAATTTTATTGCGTTTAGCAACCACTACTATTATTTCAAGAAAGATTGAAATCCTATTGAAAAAGAAATAAAATGATTTGATTTCTGATTAGTTGAAAATATACAAGCAGTAGTAGTATTTCAAATTGATAGCCAAGCTGCAAAGAGACCTGCTTTATTATATGATGAACTGTGAACAAACAGTTTATTTATTCTAACTTAGTATATAATATGAAGACTTGATAATGTGAGCCTACTTTATTATCAGCTGAATAAAAGGATTTTGTTATATTTTTATCCATTTTCTTATAAATTTAAAGACCAACTTTTCATTAGCTATGTATCATTGTTATTTCATATAGTGTCTCCTGTTTTTTATTAGCTTTGAACTGGAGTTATTGGGAATTGTTTATTCTTATTTGTTGTTTATTTTTATTTTTAGATAGAGAGTAAAGGAGGGAGGCAGTTGTAAGTAGCACTGTTTGCTGTATTATAGACCATTAGTCAGTGACAAGGGTGACATTTCTGTGTTTTGGTGAGAGTGCTGGCTGATTCCTGAACTACACTTTCCACAATTGGAGCAAGTGTTATCCATCAGCTAAGATTTGTCAGCATTGCTGATTTCTCTCTTTTTCTGTATTCTCTATTCATTTCTTTTATGCATAAATTAAGGTAACTATATGGTGTTGGGGAAAACAGTACTGTAACTGTAATGTGGATGAATTGTGTCAAATGTGCTTATATTTCCCGTAACTAGACAATACCCAGCCCAAATTTTTTTTGTATTTGAAAAAAAAATGGCTGGCATGTTAATCATTTCATAAAAAAAGCTCCTTTGCTGTGTTTTTCTTGGTAAAATGTCACATCTGATTTTCTTTATAAAGTGAAACAAATTTGTGCTTCACAAAAATTGTAGTGAAATAAATTCTATTTAGAAGCAATTTTCTGTAGCCCCTCCCCAAAATATTTTGTGTTGCCATGGATACTGCTTTAGAAGGCAGAAAACAAAAAATAGATTGATTTATCATTGATAATCCCTTTCCAGGTAGGCACAGGTAGGAAGTATTGAAAATCAGTTTCTACTTCATTTAAAGTATTGCAAGCTCCCTTATATAATAATAAGCATATAAAAATGAATTAAAATTAATTTGGATGCACTTTTTGTTGAAATTTCTGTCCATCTCAGACCAGTCTAGTGGTTAAAAGTTTTCATATTTAATTGCATGACTGTTCAGATATCGAGAAGAAAATTGAGACTTAAGATCTTAAGTGGTGAGTAATGTAATAAAAAAAAAAAAGGGCAAAACAAACCTGACCAATTCTCCAAAAAACGAACACTGAGAATTATACAATAATCTTCATTATATCACTGGAACACATTAGTTATAGCCATTGCTTGCTATTTGTATGATACAATATAAAGAAGCTGTTTAAGCTTCACCTAGTTCCAGAGAACTGTTAAGTTTGTATTTGTGAGAAGCTCTGAGGATTAATGATAAACATATTAAGTTTAGCCAAATGGTTTTTGTCAGAAGTTGTAGTTTCATAACAGTTTTGTATGCAAGTTCATTGATACCATGCAGACAACTGTGGGATGACAGAGTGTAACATGGAAATTTTGTGGTTTACGTTTTTTGTTTTTTTTTTGGAGAAATAAATAGTTAGTTATTCCATCTTTGAAATATGAAATAACAGCCATGAAAATTACATTTTGTCCATGAAATTAAACCAGCCATTCTTTGAAAACTTTGCTGCTATCGAGCATATTAGAATGGTTATAAATCTCATGAAAAGTGATTTTGATATTTCATGGACAAATTGAATGACACTTGTAATTTTGTAGACCTCATAAATTAATTTTTTTGTGGATGGAGTGAATTTTCGAGGGTGAAAAGTAGTTATATTTTGCCCTTTTCGCAGTCTTGAAAATACAAATCACAGAAAGAGCCATGTTGGCAATCATCAAATCTGCAGATTCCTGTGAGATGACAGGTAATGCTTTGGTTTGTTTTCTCTCTGATCCATTGCTTTGCTTCTCAATGCAGTAGTTTCTTTTCAAAAACAAGAACCTTTAAATGTAGCTTTAGTCCTCGAGTAAAAATAGATTCTGAAACTATCTACAAAAAACCAGCAGAATTTTTTTTTTCTTTAGCCAAGCTTTCTGTCTGTCTGCCCTAAGTAGGAATTTAAAAGTTTGGGAATGTTTGCTGTGTTAATATTGCTATTAGACAAAACAACCAAATCAATATTGCTTGGCTACTAGACCAAGAATAACTGCAGATGAAGCTCAAATAAAAGGCTAAATAGTGTTATTAGTAAATTTTCATTTTGTTTTGGTGTCATCATATTGAATATTTCAGATGTTGAGAAATGCTAGGATTTGAAGAATTTTGTTGAATTTTTGCTAACTGCTTGTTCTCAGATTTTCGGAGCATGCTTTGGTTGGTTTAAGATTTCCTTTTTTTTGTCACGTCATGTATTTGATGAAATTCTACTAACAAGGCACCTTGATTGCTAACAAGCTAATTAATACCTATGTTTGAAAGATGCTTTACTACCCAGCATCTGTGATCATCAGAAACGTACTGAGATCATATCTGCAAAGCTTTTTAATGAGTACTTGAAAACATTCTCACTTTTCACTTATTTTAAAATAAAATTCTGAAAATCTGATAAAGTACTACCTAAATTATAAATGTATTTGATATTTTAGAATTTATATATTGTCAGTTTAAAAGAAGTATGATAGTTTTTGTTATGCTTAGAATCGTAGGCTTCGATGGTGTTTAAGTTGCCTTGTGCCAATGTTGCATGCATCTTGAGATTATAAATGTGGATTTGTACAATATATGAGAATTGTTTAACTTATAAAATACTGCTAAATATTAAATATAGCTATAAGGAATAACTGTTTTAACCTTATATCTGATTGAGAACAAAGTTTGAAAAAAATTTTTTTTTACTTAGTTATTATAATGGAAAGATTTTATAAAATGATACTTATATGAATATATTTAAAAAATAAAGGTAACTGAGCTATTGAATAAGAAACCAGCAACAAACAGATAGTGTTAAAATATAATAAGTGAAAACATAAAGATAAGCTATAATAAATATTCACATTATTTCAAACTATAATGGGTATTGCACAACAAATTTACATAAGTTATTACACAAAGAACAAAACCAAAATTGGGAATTTAAATCCTTGATTTCCCTTTTTTATAAGATTTATTGAGTCAAATGAATTATTTTTCTTGTTGAGTTTTTTCCACCTGTTTGCAGCAGGTTGTTGACACTTTTAAAGATGGAGTCATCATCATGACATGCCTGTCATGATTGAGGAGGAATGTGATATTCTCTCTTAACTCCTGTCATATTCTTGCCTTTGACTTTTACAGTTTGCATTTGCAAGTCACATGATGTGTGCATGTGATATATCTATTTGGTTTATCTAGTTTGAAGGAAAGCTCAATGATTCTGGATTTGTTTTCTTTCTTTTTAATGCATTTGTCTATATTGGAGTCCATGTCCTCATTTGAACCATTAACAGGTCAAACTTCAAAATAAGTATATACAGAAGAAAACGAAAGGTACCTTTGTATTTATACCATTACAGCCATGGCCATGCATATGTCTGACTGGACATTACCAGTGTGGGTACAGAGTAGCACAGTAATGGGAAGAGCAGGCAAACCTTCAGATTATCCTAAGTCAGTCTGGCTGTCTCACTAAAATATTTCTAATAATTAATGTAATAAAGGTTGTTTTATGTTTTGTTTTTGAACTCTTAGTACAGAAAGGCAGAACAAAATTGAAATAAGCTTATTTATGACATAACAGATATTTTTAGAATTGCTCTACATTAATGTTACTAGGAAAGGAAAGTAAAATATCTTTTAAAGAGTGAATTAAAATTCTAATGCTAATGAATTGTCTTTTAAATGGCTGCTGTTGGAAATATAATTCAGAAACATAGGTAGGTAAATTTTTTAACCATGGTATGAGATTCTGTAAATCCAATGAATTTCATGCATTATAGACAAAAAGTCTTGTGTTAGTAGATTGTTTCAAGTCCATGTTCAACAACATTTAGGTGTTGCTTGTCAAATTCTGTAAGCTACATGGCCATGAGATACGAATGGATTATTTATTTGTTGTTTATTTGGTAGTGATGAGGGTGAACTAGATAAAATCTTTCAGACAATATTAAACATTAAGAAAAGGTTTTTCATCCAGCAAGTTGTGGATTCATGGAATCTTTTACCCAGTATAATTATTGAAGCTGTGTGTTTTAAAATTTGACTCTATATAAAACTTCTAAATTTCCTTTTTTCTCTAAGCTAGCTTATTAAATAACTTTTTTTTCCTGATATACAAGATTTTAAGTAAATTCTCAAAGGTATATGAGTGTATTAAGAGTGAAGCAAGATAATTTCAGTCCGAAATTACTGGACCCATCTTTCATTCAGTTTTTTTTTTCTTTCTAACTTGTGTAACATTTCTTTCATCTATCATTCTATTAGTTTTATTTTCTTCTACATATATCAGTCTCTTCAAAACTTCCATGTACAAGTGGATGGCCTGAAATTACCATTGTCTGATTTTACAAGTTTTTTTAAAAATTTTTTTCTGTAGAGTTGTAATAAATGCAGAGGAAACAACACTACACAGTAAAGTTAATTATACTATACATTGTTATGTAGAAATTATGCTCTCCTGAGCCGTATGTAGCTTGAACTTACAGCTATGACACCCCAGATCTTACAAACTGATTGTTCAATCAAGTATAACATAATAATGTCTGTTGTAACGTGGTGGCTCTCTCACATGGCTTAGCATGAGAGATCTACTTAAGTAAACAAGTTTAAATTACTTTCTTTGTATTAATAATTGTTAATTTTTATACATTGAAAACGAGGTAATCAAAGGAAGGAAGATATGGAATGTGGTTATACTTGTGGTGGAAAAATAGGACTAGTTAAAATAAGTCAATATTTAAAATTAGTTAAGTGAATTTAAAAAAAAAGAAAAAAACTTCTGGTTTCATTTCAGTAAGTAAAAAGTTGATTTTGTTCATGTTATCAGTGGAATGTGTCTCCATTGTCTGGTTTTCTTATGTATCTTGAAATCATCTGTATTTCTGGTAGATAATCTGATATTTTAGTTTGGACAATTAGAATAGTCTTCAATTAGATATCTAATAAGTTATGCTCCTTGGAAACTTTGTAGTAAAAGTATTTTTCTCCTGTACATTACCAATAAGATGAAAAACAAATTTCAAGTAGCTGCTCCATGAAAATAAACACTGGTGTTAGAAATGTGTAAAGTTTGGACTTGAATTTAATGTTTCAGATGTAAAAATTGAGGTATCAAGAGGGGAGGGGGTAGTAGCATGATGCATTTATATTTAAACAATGCGGTTTTGGTTCCAGCCTCCGATTGCTTCATTAGGAAAGAACTGTAGAAACCTTCATCCAAACTGAAGAGTTGATATTGTGTTCCAGGCTGTAATGGAAAACTCAGAAACTAAGTGTAATGAGCAAGCCGATAATTTATGATGACATTTAAAAAAATACATCTTTCTAAATATTATGTATGCTTTTTGAAAAAGTCCTTTTGAAATTTATTTTAAATTTGGCTTTGCCTTAATGACTTTCTGAAGGAAAATAACCAAACTCTGTTGATATGTTTGCATTGTGACTTTTATTCTGGGTCACATTTAGATTAATATTTTATTGTAAGTCTGATATACACACACACACACACACACATTATATATATATATATATATTTCATTCTCAGTTTGCATTATTTAAACAGATAAATTATTAAAGCTTTAAATTTTAATGGCCAACATTTTGAACTTTGTTTTTTTGGTTAAAATGTGTGATGGTTGAGCTTTCATGAGTTTTATAAATACTTTTGTTTTCTTGTTTTTGTTGTGAACTTTACGAAACCTGGTGTTTGTGTGTGTTGTTTTTTAAGCACAGTGTCTGTGATACTTTAGTGCCACCTGTTTTGAATTTTGTGTCCATTATTTGAAACAAACAAACAATATGCAATTTTGATATTTACTAATGACCCACCTGAGAACTGACTTCTCAGAATTTTAATCATTGCTTTTTTTCATTGAATGTAATGTTAATTTTATGGATGTGAAGGCATATCTGGATTAGTTTTAAAATCTTTTTAGCTTGTTATATTGGGTTCTGTCTCTTTCCCTATCTCTATAAAATCATTGATATTTTGGTAATGTACCATGAATTCTGATACAAAGATGCATTACTCAATTCTTATGTGCCACCTTAAATTTGCCAGATGTCTTTTTTAAATATATTTTTTAAGCAGACCACCACATTGGAGGCATGCTGTTTTAAAATTCTCATTATTTCTCCTGGCAAGAGCTATAAATAAACAAGAACAACTTTCCATTGAGAGATACACCTGTAATGCTAGCATGTGTGAGGAATTAAGCTTTGCGTGAATTGTTTGTGAATAACCATAAATGCTTTGCTGTACTAAAAACATCTGAGCTTTGGTATGATGGAAATGATTTGCTGCTGTAATTTGACCAATCAATGGAGAGTATATGTCTTGTTGCCCTCCATCTTGAATGTGCAGTTGAAATTAGTTCTCTCTGGTAACATGAAGTGGCCACAAATGGCACATTGTTAAGTGTGTGTCTGTACCCAGTCTGTTTGTTTGTAATTACCAGAAAGGTCAGCTGCTGTATGATTCATTAGGCCATTTGGCAAAGATTTTTTGAAATAAAATTGAGCTCTGAAGGTGTATACTGTTTTAAATGAGAGAGGTATTTCTGAAAAAAATTTTTTTTTTTTTGGTATTAAGATTATTTAATTACCATAGTAAAAGAACACTGACTAGTTTATTCGCAACAAATGGTATTTGTACAGAATTATTACTATTTTTTTTTTGTCAAAAACTTTCCATATTTAGTTTAGGGGAGAATATTTGGTGATTTTTTATTTCACTTGTTTCACCACATGAAGGAGAAACTGGAAAGGATGCTTCTATAGCAGTCCTAGAGAGACAATATATAGCAGGGAATTCCAAACGATGAGTGGCTGCCACAGAAACTGAAAACAGTAGTGGGAGAATACGAACAGTAGAAGAAAACTCAGTCTAATCATCAGCAGGGAATTAATAGAGTCATCAAGCTTGCAAAGGGCAGCTGATCCCAGGGACACTGACTTTGCCTTTCCATTACATTTGTGTGCTTTAATTTAATGTGCACATACCTCATTCACTTAGACACATATGAATATGTATATGATCACATTTGTAGCTTGTATTTGCTCCATATCTGAGGGATGGATGAAGTCTGCACTTAGGCAAAAAAAAACAGTATCACATCTAGGCATTGTTTTGAAAGGACAAAATATTGGGTTAGAGAAGCATGTGGTAAGGTGATGTTTAGAAGCTCTGTCCAGTAAGCCATATAGGTCTGTCTCAAAATTAGAGACTAAGCAAGGCCTGTTTGGTCAGCCAGTCATGTGTCACTGATTTGAGGTGGTTTTGAAAAAAAAGTAGATGGTGAGTATGGATATTGAAAAAAAAACATGCTGATGTGCGTGCATACAAGATGGATATAAAAGGAGAAGTTTAATGTAAAGATGGTAAATCAATACTATTTAAGGATGATCACATTAAACTGGAGTCTGAG
Organism: Nautilus pompilius; assembly: GCA_018389105.1. Classification (NCBI taxonomy): domain Eukaryota; kingdom Metazoa; phylum Mollusca; class Cephalopoda; order Nautilida; family Nautilidae; genus Nautilus; species Nautilus pompilius. Next base: position 1,096,692 of record JACATO010000364.1, read on the forward strand.
TCATGAAGGTCAGTGGAACAGCAGTTGCTAAGATTACCCAACCTGGCAAAAATAAACCCCAGTTCAATATCAGCTTAGACAGATTTATAAATGATAGTGCAATGGAGTTTGAAAGCAGATATCAGGTGCCAGCTGAACTACTATGGAAGCAAAGGATAAGCAGCAGAGAGACATTCAATGGACAGCATGTATTAAATTTTTAATGTACAAGTGGCAATCCTGACATTCTGAACATGGATAAGTCACCAGATACTTCATGAAAAATGAAAAAAATTTTTAGTAGTGAGAGTGGAAACATCAAGCATGACCTACAGGACTTAGATATTGATGGAAATGGCTGCATGATCATGTGATCATTTATGGGCACAAGAGGAACTAACCCAGCACTACAAAAGGAAACAAATTCTCTGAGAAAGTGGGAGAGGCAATAAAAAAATGAAGTATCAAACAGATCAGAGCATTCATTGGGAGAACTGGCAGTGGAGAAAAGTTATAATACTGGACCCATTCCTCTGCTTTTTGGTAGTGATCACAGGACTATAAGTCTTAAGAGTCATATAAAAATCATGCTGACAATTACTGGCAAACAAAGAAATGGATGATAAGCTGCAGCGGATGGGAGTACTAGAGATGTGATATTGGTGTTGTGAACTCTGAAAGATCATTACAGGTGCAGAAGAATCTGTATGCATGTTTTTATTGATTACACAAAAGCATTCAACAGTGAAACATGAAGAACTGTCAATGAAAAAGATCTGAGCAATGTGTGATATCTGTACTTGGACCAAAATAGCAGCATTGAGGATAATTAGAAGTGGAGTTAGGGATGTAGACATTTGTGCTTTTTGGATTGTGCAGAGAGGTGTTAATGAATAATTCAAGAGAAAGCAGATTAAAGGATAATGAAAGGAACATAAACAACTGATATGCACATGATTCTGTCTTGATAGTAGAATCAGATTGATGTTGTCAAACAAAAAAAAATGATGTTCATGTCCATACCAAATTTATCAAGAAAATAAACTATAGTTGTGAGCAACTTGCAATGGAATATGTGATTAAAATGGATAGACAAGCTGTTGACCACTGATGATGATAACTATGACACAAACCAAAATCAAGAATGTGAGGCACCTGATTAAAGAAACAATGGTAAAATGTTACATTTGATCAGTGCTTCTGTACAGCTGTGGAAACATGGATGATTACCAGAGTGATAGAACAAAAGCTGGCTAAACAAAAATTTGGATTTTGGGGAGAATATTACAAAGAGCAAAACATAGCAATCAACTTATAAAAGTTGTTATAGTGATACATACAATTTTGGGAACATGAAGAGACAAAGGCTTGGCAGATGCATGCATTTCTGATAAATTTGAATGTAGGAGATCCAAGGGAAACAAGTGAGTATCTGAATAACAGCTTGAGGTGGTTTAGCTAAAGGGCAGATTAAGTTTCTCATGTTAGGAGAGACTGGAGGTCCAAGACTCAGTCCTCGAATGATGGATGACACAATTGAGATTCAAAATCTTAATTATTTAAGGTTTTAGATGTTAAAATAATTAGTGGTGGATAAAAGTTTATGAATGGAAAAACAAAACAAAACAAAAAATGTAAAAATAGGCACTATACTGATATAAAAGCAATTTTTTGTTTCAAATGGCATGATTAGTAGTAAATGTTTTGCATATGCTCACTTTTGAATTATGATGGAATGTCATATTGACAAAAGCTTAAGAACACCAATGTCAACTTTACATTTGTGGTTTACCAAGAGAATGTAGTAAATTAATGCATGACTTTTTGCATTCTGTAGTGGGTAAAAAAAAAAACAAACAACAATTTAACTCCAACAAAATGTGATTGGATTATAAAGTTGCATAAGGATAAACTGGTATTCCAAGATTGCTAAGCAAGTCAAAGTGCAGTTACATCAAAGGCCATGTAAAAGTGGAAAACTCCAAAAAAGACTGATGCTTGGACCAATTGGAAAATCAAGCATCTGTCTGAAATTGACTAGCGCATATGTTCATTGGTAGGTCCTCCAAATCCCTTAAAATATCAATCTTTTTGAGAACTGTTCAGAGACAACTTTGAGATTTTGAATTAATGGCATGACTTCAGTTCACCAAGGACCATCTCCAGTGGACCCCAGAAATGTGGGCAAGGCACCATGGTCAGATGAGTCTGTCACATGAGTCCAAACATGTGGAACTAAGATTTGGTGAAGTATTTTATCTGAAGTGAACCAAATTGATGATCAAAGGTGGCAAGGTATTTATCATGGATGCTATGGGGCTGTTTCTTCTGAAGAGGTATAGGCCCTATTCATCATATCTGTGGAATGATGGATCTTTTTGTTTACCTGGACATTCTGATCAATCAGCATGCTAGAACTGTATTCTGATGAATGCCTTTCCCTCAAGTGGTATCTATCAAATCAGAAAAATTCCTGGCTGGGTTAAAGCCCTTATTTTAATCCAAGAGACAAAGCTGTTATGATGGAAAAGCCCAGATATCTGGATCTTTTATTTAGAATAGTAATTGTTTCATTAAAACCCTCTGGTGTCACACAGCAGTTACAAGAAACAAAGAATTTACTGAAGACAAATACAGTGATTTTCTGGTATGATTAATATTTTAGTGACAATCATTTTTCTTTTTGAGGATTCATGAAGTTTGCTGCAGTCTGGTCTGTGTCTTCAGTTCAACCACGCAGTCGGTTCCTGGATACGGAGGCAGTCTAAGCTCGTATCGTTGCTCCAAAGTACGAGGAATAAACCTCCCGCCCAGGTAATGATGCTGGCCATTAAACAGACGTGCACAGAGTTTGGGTGCAGTGAGTGATATGAGGAAGTCTGGCTGAAGTCCATCAGGGTTGCCATTCTCCACATCCCAGCCTGAAACATCAAGAGGAAAAAGTAAACCTGGTAGCAAAAAACAAAATCATTTGAGGGACCAAGTCTATGCTGCAGCACCTGATGTCAAAATTGAAATCATGCTAATAGATGAAACTGTTCTGCAATACATTGGTAATTACAGACAGTATAATTATATCATATACTTAGAATAAGGCCATTTAACTTTTCTGGATCAACAGAAGTTTCCCATGTCAATATGCAGAATAAGGACAGGTGTTAAATACCAGTTGATGTGTATTTATGTGTTTTCAGTATCTCAAAATACTGTAGACAGTCAACTGAGCTCAGATGGTAGCAGATAATGGGTTATCAACCAGATTCCTGGTTCAAATCCCAGCTTCAGCTGTCTACAATATCTTGAGATATCAAAAACACATAGTTATACTTGTGACAAAAGGTACTAACTCAGCTACAAGATATTGCAGTGAGTTCTGTAGCAAAACACTGACCAGTTGATATATTGTACATTCTATGTGCTATAATTACATTACCAACATACGGGTCATAAACTGTAGACTTGTTGAGTAGAAACAACAATACCAACAGAATCCACATAAAATGCTTCAAGGGCTCTATTATGATCACTGGGCACAGTGGCTCCTCAGTTTCTTGCTAATCATCACTAGCCAGTTGTAAGGGTTTCTTACCACTAGGGTTCTGGCCCTTGTGAATAACAATGCATTACATTTCCTTCATCACCAGCAGAATCTATGTAGACTTAGGACACAAAAAAAATTTTTTTTGTACAACGAATACATTTAAACCAGTTATTGTGCAATGTATTAAAGTAAACTACATCACACATGGGAAGTAATAAGCAAGCATTGTCTTATTCATCTCCCTTTGAAAGGAATAAGGGAAAGAACTGCTAAGCAGGTCTTTTGATAAAATAGGGTGGGACAGATGGTTTAATATGAATATGAAATTTCTAAGTAATGATTGCTGGGTATTTTTTTGCATGCACAGTGGTGGGGGGTGGTATATTGGCAAAAGCAGAAGTATTTATTATATATTTAGTCACTAATAACTTTATTTTAGCAACTATAAGGTTATGGTTTATTATATAAGACCTAACCCCATCACTGTAACCATTAACTACATAAAAAAAAAAAAAAGAGGTAAGATTCTGGCAGTCAGTTAATAACTGTAGACAGTCCAAAACACGTGTCCCTTTTCTACACATTTAAAACAGTGTTCATGCACAATGTCATATCACTGATCAGTGACTAACAAGGCTACTGCTAGAATTGTTGCAATGATGTTCTCACCTGCCTTATTTTTGGCTAATCTAAGAGCAATTGTCTGTACTTTAAATAGCTTGAAGAAGGCTATTTGGATACGTGCAGTATATTATATTGTCAAAGTTATTTTCCATACTGCCTGGCCAATAAAAGAATATTAGAGAATGACTTAAATAGTGCGTAGGACCGACCACCTGTGGTCTGAATGACAGCTTCAAAACCTCATGTCATAGATTCCACGAGACATCACATGTAGCTGGTCCTACCTCTGGTACCCGTGAATGCATTCCAAAATGCCCAATGGCTGCTCACTGGAATTGAAATCAGGGTATTAGGCTGGCAGCGAAGGTGTAAAGTTTTGTTCAGTAATCCAGTTTTGCACAATACAAACCTGATAGATGGTAGCCTTGTCATCCTGTCTCTACCTTGAGTTATAGTAGGTACAGAACCATCATTGCAAACTGGTTTGCCACACAACTGTGGTATTCACAAGAGCAAAACACAATCAAGCTAACTAAAGACACTCAGACCATGACACCACCTTCGATAGCTTGGCCTGTTGGTTCATGAGATCTCTGCAACTTTTGAATCCTTTTATCTGTTGCAAATAGAGTGAAACATAATTTTATTCCACTGATAACATGCAGTGGTACCTTAGCAGCAGCTTGAATGGGTAGACTTCCTTTTTATTTGACCATAGAATGGGTTTGCACATATTAAGAACTTCAGTAAGTCATCACCCATGTATCTCCCAGTTTACTGTTTGATTTGAAACAGGTGTCTTGAAGGTTCCTAAGATTTGGGCCACTTGGTGTCTCCCAGAGATGCACAATATTTTGTAAGTAAGGGTTCAACAGAATGTGAGTCAGGTTGGTTTTCTGTAAATGTTGGCATTATAGAAACTCCCAGGGAGCCTGTCTTGATTGACATGTTATTGCAGCCACTTAATACCCAAATATAGAGTGATGGTGGCCTGATTATGCCTTGTTTTCACTGTGAATCATGGAGTTTGGTCAACTGATATTGTTGGTTTTGTTTTTTAACCTTGTTCAGTCTAAGAAGCTCAGGACACCTGTAGTAATTGTACTGCTGGCCCGCAAGAATGTAACAGTTGGATCTCTCTCTCACTTCCAAGCGAACATCAACACCAATGACTACTTTGAAGAAATCAAACTATACTAACCCTAATTAAAACTATAATTCTGCTGTATAACAACATAACCAGTGAAAGACAAAATATATTTTCAATTCTTGCAGTTTAAGCAGAAAATACTTCATAAAGGCTCATTCATTTTTGACTGAAATGGTGAATCTGAAATAAGATGGTGTGTCAGTGATAGTTTCTTAATTTCTCTCTCCATCTAAAAATAGAAAATAAGAAAACTTAACTAGCATTATGCTAGCATCCTCCCAACTGAAAATTCAGATGATATTGTGGCACACACTATTATACCTTTAAATTATTATTATAAATTAGAAAACAACAAAATCACAAATCATAAAGGGACATTAATTTAAGGAATCCTTTTAAGACTAATAGTAAAGTTGTAGATTAATGATAGATAAGTTCCTATTACTTATTGATTGTAATGACCCCAGAGGGCACTTTCTAGTGGTCATACATCAGTGAACAAATAACTTTCCAGATAATGGTATCATTACCCAAGAGAAAAGCTAACTTACCTGCTAATGGTGAACAAAGGCTAGGAAGTATCTTACCTGATGGCACATCGATGCTACATATTGGAACCTCAACTCTTTTCAGTGTCTCAAGCACATCAGCAAAATCCCCACGAACTGGTCCTTTGAAACTGAAGCCAAATATGGCATCAACCACTAGGTTGTAAGCAGAATCAATTAGGTGGGGTTCCCTGGGGAAGAATGACAGAAAGGGCATGTCCATTCGCTCACATTGTAGACGCAAGTTCTCAAAAAGCTTCTTGTTTGGGCACTTGGGGTAGAAGACAGATGGCTTGTAACCCTAAAAAAACACAGAGAGTAGAACTAATAATATATATCACACTTGTCACATAACCAATAGTTCATTGGGACACCTTGAGAGGTGTGTCTAGGGCATTTCACAACCTGGTGGAGCCCATCCCTCTCCAGGTTGAGAGTCAAGATGAATGTCAGTGTCCAGATAAGGGCTGTACAGCTGTTTTGGGCTTTTGGCCCTCATCAGCAGCAAGTATCTCCAGCCCCATGACACAAGGATTGATGAGCAAACTCCCTATCCACTATGCAACGACACCATCTAATAATAATAATATATATATATACAAGCTAAAAATACTGATGCTGCAATTCTCTAAAAGCAAAACAGTTAAAACAAAAACGGAGTATTATATAAATATCACGAACTTAGGAGCAAAGAAATTTTAAAGTTGGTTTCTTTTTAATTTTTTTAGAGTACACAGCTAAACCATTGTTTTGTTTTTGTATTTTATATTTAAACTTTTCCAGGTGATTTCAAAAACAGACACAAATCTACTGATCCCCTGAAATGGCTCCAGCAGATTTAGGCTTAACCGTTAAAGAGTCGAGTCTTTTTTCTTCAAAAAAGTGTTTTTACTTTTTCCCAGTTGTGTTTAACTGCTTCGATGTTATAAATATTTAGTAGGTAGATTTGTCTTTTATGTACTCTACCTGCATCAGAATCCATCCTTCTCTCCCTATGGCTGGTAAATTTTTTTGATAGCTGTCACATACACTCCACATTTGATAAAAGATGGCTATTTTCACAATAAATGGTTTGATTTTTTATAATTCATTTACAGTATTATTCCTGAATGCATGAGATTGATGTGCAAAAGCTGCACATGCAAGTATTACCACATAACCATTGCAGCCTTATTGAGGAGGAGAAAGAGTTAAAAATGTGTGCGCATTATTATATAGTCAAAGAAAAAAGGGGCTGTGTGTTCATATTGCCTGTAGTTCCAGAAAGATGTGGACTGGCTTAAAACAGGAAACTGATACAGAGCGACCAGAGCAAAAATGTAATTTAACAAATAAACTGTTAATATTCTATGCCAAAATCTACCAATCTGAACGTATGATACCAGTCCTTTTTAAGTTTATGGAATTGCCTCTTAAATACTAAAGCACATTCTTTCATAAAGTATATTAACAGTAGTTATTTGAACAGAATGGCTCAAATTACAATGTCCATTAACTTCTGTAAACATAAACTTTTCTTCTCAATACCTTCAGAACAAACTTGAACCACACCCAGGAAGCAAAAGAGAACCAATATAGTTAAAAGTATAAATTGCAGCAAAGTGACATCATTATATTCCAAACACCTGTTGTTTAAAGTTACATGGCAAGATTGTTTTTATGAATACAGTGGGAAGTCCATCCAATGTAGTTTTCTGGATGTGAATACTTGGCCTTACTTAATCACATGATATCAACTAGGCAGACATTGAAAGTAGATGGCATTGGGATTTTGGCTGGGTTCTTTACTGACTCAAAGTCTCAAATTATGGAATCTGTTGTTATCAGTGTTGAATGATCAGGCCTTTTCCATTAATTAAATGATTTCTTATACCACAAAATTTGCTTGCTTTCCATTTGTTCTCTCTTTCTCTTTCTGTAGTGCAAAGCCAAAACTTCATAGACAATTATACATTAAGCATATGGTCGGCACATTTACTGGACTTTCATTTTCCCTATGCCAGTTACATATCCTAAGTTAGGTTTTGAAATATTTGGTCCCTTAATTATAAATTTGTTATAGTATCAGCCTGGCTCCCCACACAGTGGGGTGTGCTAGTGTATTTAAAATTCAAATAGTTGGGCGTGTCTTCTCTTTGAGAGCTAGTAGACATGTCGGCAACTTTCTCTGATAACTAAACCAAGGGCATCAAATGAAAACACGAAACAAGTCTGACAAGGTTCTCAGGATCTTCTGACTAATGAGCTGTTGGTACTACAAAGTAAAATATAAAAAAAAAAGTTTATTAAAGCAGGAGATATTATTGCTATACTAATGCAATGTCCATCAAAGAATGCAAAACAGAACAGAAAAGAAAGATGATGAGAAACTATGCATCTTTCCATGGTAATCATTAATTCTGTAGTTTATCACAAAACATAATGACCACTGCTGACACCTAACTATCAATGACACAGGGAGGGGGAGAGTTCCAATTAAAAGCTGCTGTTACAAACTAGCCAAACAAAAAACGCAGGCTACAGGTATGGTAATTTCCTGCACATTAAAAAAAAAGTGTTTCCAGAAATTAAGTCCTAAAGAAAATAAAAAAAAAAAACAAAATTGGCTGCTGTAATGTTTTTCTGCATGAAGCCATCAATAGCTAATCCTTTTAGTCAAACGAACATGAAGTGGCCCTGCCAACAGTAATGGCAAGAATTAAGTAACCATTTGGCCATTCAAGCTGAGCTACAGTTGGAAAGTTTCAAATTTATTATGGTATTTACCATCATTTGGTGGCTTGTTCTGTCTTTGTGAAGATAAACCCCAATTAGGGACACCAGTTGGAATTTGGTTTTATTTAACTTTTAGAATTCAAAAAATTGGTCCTTTATTCCAAAATGCTAATTAAATAATGGTTTTCTGACTGAAAAGAATATCAGTAAAGTGCTTTCATGAACGCCATCTGAATAACATCTATGTTCCAACACAGTACATAGCTGAGCTGTACTTTTGGTTTTCTGTTCTCTGGTGTAAGATTCTGGTAAAGCTGCCAATCACAAAGATAGTATCTCGGTTTGGTAAATATTTAGGATGATGAACACTCAGAGACCTTGATAAATGGAAATGAGAGGACGATTAAGCAGGAATGTGCATAAGACTGGCTGGATTTCTGCATAGACCAACTAGGCTCAGGCCTAGGAAAGTAACTCAAGAAAAGAAGACACTAGTCTTAGTAATAATAATCTGAAAACTCAGGATGAATCCCCATAATCAGTACCCTGATAATTTGGAAAAGACTCAGCCTGATAAATGTCCACATCTTTGCTCCCATTTGATGAGTATTAATAAACTTGATAAACTCATTTTGGAACTTCATAAACTAAACAGGGCTGATAAATTTGCAAGTGATTTATCTGAAAATAGACATAGCCTTTGGCAGTGCTGAGAGATCTTTGGCTTGTCTAAAGCATGTAAAGATTATTTGAAACCATAATTAAGCCAAGAAAGATTAAGCAGCTTGGCTTTGCTCACCAATGAGTTTGAACTTTTGAACACATTTTCACATGATAATGTTATCGGTGGCTTCAAAGTTTGCTCCAAAAATGTGTGAAATTATATCCTAATGAACCTGACTCAACTCCGACTGAGGTGTTCAAATTTGTTATACCTAAAACTGACTAGAATTTCTTTGTATTGTTGATATATATGCATTAACTCTATAATTCTGTATCTGTGAATGATTTTCATGCACTGAACTTGATCTGATCTATATTTTAGTAAGGTATAGTGTGGGTGAGTGTAGGGGGTCTTAAAATTGGCCTAGGGGTGGCAGAGAAGGTAAATCTGCTTTTGGGTGTACAAAGCAGTTAAATATTTTATAGCAAAATACTTTTTAATTAAGACTGTTTCACATCCAAAAGATTATGTGGACTTTATTTTCAACCTTATTTAAATATTATAAATACAATGTTGATGTGGAAAGTCAGGGGGGGGGGTAAGAATTTTTTCACAGTCTTTGTCCTCTTTTTTTAATATTTATATTATCTGCTTCCACTATCTGGTATTATATACTTATTAATATACCACATCAATGTTTACCTTACTTAATCCACCTGGGCCAATCTAGAAGCACTAGTTAGTAATTATGCTAAACTAGCTGTATATTTAGCTCTAGCATGCTCAAAGTGTGGAGTTTGAGCAACATATGGATTTGTTGTTATAATAGGTGAGATTAACAAGGTGGTGTGTGTGTGTGTGTCACAGCCTCAATGGTTGAAGGAACACAGATTTGAGGGGTAATTAATTGTAAGTGCAGCCTTGGTGGTATACAGAGAGTTTAAAACTGCCTAAGACTTCTAGAAAGGCTCAGAAAGTATGGGAATCGATATAGACGGAAATTGGAGAGAGGTAATGGCTGCTGAAATTAGTGCATAAGAGAGCATGAAAATACAGTTTGAAGAAAGATAAAAGAGGAGAATGCCCAAAGCTCATGTGCTACAATAGGGTAAAAGTGTGTTATGGGATGCCTCAAGATATAAGGCTGATATATGGTCAGAATAATGTCAAGAGGTGGTTTGAGTACAAATATCAGCTTTATAAAATGAGCTCAACCTTGACAGTATGGATTGGTAGGATCAAGACATGAAACAAAGCTCAAAGGATCATCTACAGGTCTGTGACTGGAAATAAGGCAATTATGGCAACGCAAACCATGGACAAAAAGATCACCAAATTATAAACACCTGAGTTCACTGCAATGGCATTCAAAAGTTATCTTAGAAAAACATTTTCAAGGGTCAACTCCACTTGGGGTACTTGAAGTAGGTGCACAATTAAATGATTTTGTAACAAGTATAAAAGTACCAAGTGCCCGTATTCAATAATGCTGAGAGAGGGTGAGGGATCCTGGGTAGATCTAAGTTCCCTGTTAATTCAACTGTTTAGTAGTTATCATGAGGCAGGAAAACATCATGGCTTATGTTGGAGCCTCCAGGGAATGAAATGGCTATCAATGTGATTCATAAATTGATTATCTCTATTAACCACACTTTCTGCTAATTTATTAACCTCTTTGACAATTCTATTACTTAAAAAATAGCTTCTTACACCTAACTGCACCAGAATCTTTTTTTTTTTTTTGTTGTTGTTGTGCGGTGTTTAGGGGTGTGTATGTGAGGTTGCATATGTATGTGGGTGTAGCCATTAGGGATTTAAATAAAGGAAAATCCCCAGGAGACAATGGCCTTACACCAGAGTTCTATAAGAGATTTGAACATCTCATAGCAGCAGACCTGACAATGGTCGCGAACTATGCTTATAGTAAAGGGGTTCTTTCAGAAAGCCAACGTACTGCCACGGTCATCCTGCTGCCGAAAGGGGGTGACCTGGAGTACTTGGACAACTGGAGACCCATAAGTCTCCTAAATAGTGACTATAAAATCATAGCTAAGGCATTAGCGAATAGGCTAGCCAAAGTTATGAATAAAGTTATTAGTGCTGATCAGACCTGTTCAGTCCCAGGAAGAAGTATAACGAATACTCTTCAACTGTTCAGAGAAATCACAGCTAAGTTAGACACGGAAAATTCCATAGGCATAATGCTAGCAATAGATCAGAAAAAAGCCTTTGATAGAGTAGACTGGAATTTACTTGTTAGGACACTTAAAGCCCTCGGTTTCGGGGAGTCGTTTATTAAGTTCATCAAGTTATTTCAGTCTAACATCATTTCTCAAATCTATCAAAATGGCTATCTCTCTGAATCCTTCCAAGAGGCATCAGGCAGGGGTGCCCCCTGAGTGCCATGTTGTATGTCCTAACGGTGGAGCCCTTGGCTGCTCTGATAAAAAAAAACATCATCATCAAAGGAATACACGGTGAAAAAATACTTCAATATGCGGACGACACTACTCTCCTCTTGAAGGATGAGAAAAGCCTAGATGAGGCCTTCAAAGCGCTGGAAATAAGATAGTATTAAACTTCTAGGTATCTTCTTCCCTATCAACGCCAACTCTAACACCCAGAAAATCAACTGGAACCCTGCAATTAACAAAATAAAAGCTTTACTAACTGCATGGACATCCTTAAATCTATCCTATTTTACCAAAACCGAGTTAATTAATACATATCTAGCTCCAAAAATTTATTATAAATCAAAAATAATAGGTATGCCAGCGTGGGTGCGCTGCTCCATAGACACTGAACTTGATCGGTTTCTGTGGCAGGGGCGTAAACACCTGGCAAATAAAAATATAACAAGACTACCCCGAAACCAAGGAGGGTTAAACCTCCTAAATCTAGAGAGCAAAATAGGTGCTCAACAAATCCTAAATGTCATAGATATCATAAGGAACATAGATAGCAAACCAAGATGGCAAAACCTCTTTCTCAACCGTTTAGCCGAGGCATACAACGTCCCTGATGGCATGCATGTCCTCACTAACAAACTAAAACTATATAGAGCACAAGGAAAATACCTAAGAGACTACCACACCTCAATAATAAATAACTGGATTAGTTGCAACATTAGATTAGGTACAAATAATGAAGTAAGCTTAGGAGCACAACAAGCTGATCTGGAAAAATTATCTCAGCGGGATATACATCTCTTCCTGTCTTCATGACCTGTTCAGGAACCGGATTATAGGGGGAGATGGGAAAGTGCACTGTCTTCAGGAACACTTCCGTGGGATAGAATCTGGAAAAGCTCCGCTAATCAACTAGTGGATGGTTTCTCCTCTGACATCCACTGGAAACTACTTAGGAATGTCCTCCCCATGAGGGAGAACAAATTCAAATGGAAATTAATAAAATCACCAAAATGTCTCAATTGTCCAGAGACGGATGAAACGGCTCTACATTCTATCTTCTCCTGTCCGGTGAACGTAGAGCTGTGGTGCCTTGTCCGAGACTTGATCTTCAAGATTAAGAGTCCCCAGAAGGAACTTACTTCCTTCTGGCGCATCTTTGGATTCAACAATAGAACTAAAAAGGACTGCTTATCTAACTTTCTGGTCTTTACCGCACAGTGGATTGCTTGGGGTAGCCGAAAGGCTTTAGAGAGCGGTCACCTCACCTCAACTAAAAAACTCTTCCGAAATTACGTAACCCATTGGTTACATCAAAAATATGCAGTCATGCAATCCAGTGTAAGTGACAGAGCATACTTCTCAGCCATCTGGTTGATTAACGGTGCTCTTGGTCACATCAACTCGCACAACAAACTCATCACACACCCAAACACTTCTCTCTTAACACCACCACCCTCTTTAGATCACCCCCCCCGAGTCAAACCTCTTCTCTTCCTTCCTTTTTTTCTACAACTATGTTTCAATGTACTTTTTGTTTTCTTCTATTTCTTTTATTTATTTTGTGTCTTTTGTCTAAACCCTACTTTTAATTTTAGATATAGTACTTTTCCTATGGAAATATGAATAAGAAGAACGAAGAACTTCTCTACAAACCCCTTGTCTGAAGAACAAAAAGAGGACTGCATCTAATTTTCAAATCTTTGAATTCTATAACTTGTCTATGACTCATACTTAACCTCCACTCCCTCCAGTGCAAGCCTCTATTTATCTATAAAGATACCCACCCACACTATCAAGCCCTCTCAAATGGACTAACCATGCTTCTACTTTCGTTTCCCTAGTATAAAAACCCCAGTCAATGAACACAACACCAACAGCTAACACACAAATAATCAACATCTAGTGGTGTGGAATTGGGCACTGGTCAGTGTGATGATAAAACACCATACTGATCGTGCTACTTCCCAAATAAAACCACACAAATGGGTACCTCTGATTCCCCTACGCGGGAGGTGTTTTGAAAGCTTTTTAGTTTTTAATTCACTTTATTACAGCATCCCGGGAATCTCTGATTCCCCCAATGAGGGCGGACTGGATGGACAATACAGGAAACGGAGGGAGAACGTGTCTCCATCCATTTGCAAACAATAAAAATAGAGACCTACCCCCACCTCCTGAATCCATTTTTGGATTTCAAAAAGAAAAAAAAGTGGCCCACTTCCCTCAACAGAACAAGGACATACAGAGAGAAAACTCTGTTTTAGAGAGTCCAGCCAGGATAAACCTACCCCTCCTGCGTGCAATACGAAGGAGTTGGGTAGCCTGCTGCTCTCGCTAGGCTGAGGTACACCCTAAACAAAAACATAGGCCGAAATAAGACCTCACTTGTAAACACCAGAATCTTAGCTAATCTATAATTATGATTCCTAGTAATTATAGAAAGCCACAAAACCTTTTTTCCTGTTTACACTCAAAATCTCAATATTATTTAGAAAACCACTATCAACTTTCCTCTCTGGCACCCATAATTCAAACCTGGTAGGTCCATTATTTTTATTTGTTCAGATTATTCCAAATGGACGCATTCTATGGAATCTACACTGAACTCTTGTTAGAAAATCAATAAATACCCTTTCTCAAACATGGTGTGTGTGTGTATATATATGTATATATATATATATATATATATATCAGGGTCCAGATACAGACAAACCAAGGATCTACACAACTAAACTAAAACCACTTTACTTTCATGTCTGATACACCAAATAATTATTCATAATATTCTATTTACTTTGTTCACAGCTGAAATCCACCACTCTTCACATTCAAGTAGATAGATCTTGTTTGGAACTGTTCTCATGTGGAGGTGCAGAGTACAGCTCAAGGTGATGTGGAACCATAGAAGCCACAGGAGAAAGTTTGCTGATCTTCAAACGAATGAGTAATGAAATTGGTCAGCTGAGTCTGAAGTGGAGGGATGGACACTCAACTTAAGAGAATTGAATTTCAAGATCTCACAGATGCAGGACTTTCATTCTGCCAATACTTCTGGAAACATCTGCAACTTAAGAGCTTCTCAAACTTTATTTTGAACACTGCTTGCACAATTAATGAAAATATGTGGAGTCATCACTCCCAGGTGAAGCTCTGCAGGCTATTTCTCATGTAATTTTCTGTTTATGAAAAACAAAACAAAGTGGGCACTTTTTCAGTGGCAGACATTCTTCACTTTACTCCACCTTATTTTCAAGGTAATTTCTGACAAAATAAATTGTTTAATGCACTTATTATCAATGTTTTTTATTTTTAAGTAGATTTTTTCTGCATTGCCTTTTAAATCTATTTTATAATTAAAGTTGAAGCATACTTATGTGGGGAATTATCATTTGTGCCAGTTGCCGAAATTTCTGCTAAACCCTCAAGCTGCACAAAAATGTAACTTTGTTTGAAAGTTTTAAAATTTTTATTATTATTATTATTAATTTTTTTAAAATGAGTTTCATTTAAATAGATTTTTTTAGAAGTTTGTGTGTTGGAAAAAAATTGTTTTCCTGTCGCAGGTGAGCAGACGGAAAAAAGCTAATGGGATAATGAAAGTTAAAAGGGCAGCTTACGATGAACTATCAGAGCCACGCTGTTAGTGTGTGGACTTCATAGGGTAGGGAGGAGTGTGTGTGCATGTGATGTGGCCAGGGGAGATGGAGAGAGAGAGAATGTCTTGCATTATTAATGTTCATCTTGCAGAAATGTTGTGTATCATTTTAACACAATGGATATTCGCACTACTCACTTTTGTCATGGCACGCACTTTAATCATTAAAGCTGTTTCCCAGGAGATGTGTTTTTAGCAGCATCTGCGAGGATTCCAGAAAAAGACTGCTGATGATTTGCACTTGTTGTTTTATTTACACAATAACAAAACATATAATCAAAAGGTGCAAAGTGGTAATGTATACAAAAAGTTGAGTCCAGTCTCTACATGGAGACAGGAAGCCATCATGTCTCTCAAAGGAAGGGATCTAGCAACATAGCTGATATACCTTTATCACCACTGGACAGCCATTGCTGGAAATCTATCTATTATTGAAAAATAAATAAATTTCACTGAGTGTTTGATAAATTCTCTACCAATTTATCATTGTAACCCTTAGTGTTGGGAACTGTAGAAAAATAAGAAATTGTTTGCTGTCACATGCTCAAAACCCTTAATTGTTTTGTAAACCTCCAACAGATCTCTCAAGCACATGAATCCAAAACTTTAATGTTTATCATAGAAATATCTGGGCGAGTCTATGCTGAACTCTTTCTGATATTTCCACGTCTTTTCTTAACTAAGGAGTCTTACCTGTGTAGTGTATTTTTTTGTTTGACACTTCTGCAAAATACTCCATAGATCATAAATTTTAGTATCAACTGCAAACTTTAAAAATTATTTATGTCCACTGTAGAATTATATCATTAATAAAACCTGAAAACTAGAAAAGAAATGGCTCAAAAGAATATCTTTTGGTATACCACATAAAAGTCATTGACCTAAGGTGATATTATCTGCATATGTCACTGGTAGGATTTGAACCAGGAATATCTTCAACCTCAGTTTAAACCTCACCAGTGACATTTGTAAATAGTATCAATAAAAAGTTTCAATGGCAAAGGTAATAGTCCGTCATTAACTGTATTTGCTATGTTGTCTAAAAATGTAAGTCAGACAAAATTTTCTTTATAGCCTGGAACTTGTCCACAGAATCTCTTTTAGTTTTGAGTGAATAATTTTCTATAACACATACCACTGAGGTTAACCTTCATATCCTTTTGAGTCTATTTGATCTGAGAGCAGTTATGAGCTGCTTAAAACCTGTTAAAATTTTTTTACCTTCAAAATTTTTTGATTTTTCATAATTTTGCATGATAAAAATATTAGCAAAAATTGGAACAATGCCTTATTTTTTCCACATAGGTGATGTTTTGGGTCACAGTGACCTGAATTGTGTGCGCATTTGAATGTGTTCTGTTTATGCAAAATTATCTTTTATTTCTAGTGTTTGAGCTCATCAGTGTCATATTTTCCTTGATATTATTATAGCAGTATCTCTCTGGTTTGAGGTCAAAGATTAGTAGTCACTGGCAATTTTCAATTTAGGTAGTTTTAGCAGAGATGAAGAGACAGACAGTATGTTGAGGAGGAATTATCAGAAATCAAAGATATAAATGATGATGATTCTGACTTGTGATTGATCCTCTTCAGGTTCTGAGGATTTGGATAACGTATCTACCCTGACTGGAAATGAACTCTTAAAATCTAGGGATGGAAGCATCTCCATCAAGTCAGGGCAGGCTGTAAATGTAAATGTTATCCAAATGTTCCAGGGTCTACCAAATATGCTGTAATGTGTATATGTGACATAAAATCATCATTCAATTTTTTTGTATCACTGAAAATTACGTGTTACTCTGGAAATAACCAACTTGGAAAGCAGGTGTGCCTTCAGCAAAATGGAATCACCCTGACCACGTGCACATGCAGCAAGCTCATTTTCAATTACTCTTGTTTATTCTATTGTTGATTGGAAGCTTTTTTGTTTTTTTGTTATAAGCATCCACCAAGCTCATTTTTGCCATGCATAAGAAAGCTTTTTTTATTAAGTAAATTTAACTTTCTCATAGTTACAATTAAGAGCATTAACCATTATCTTTGGTCCTGGGTACTAAAAATGCATACAAATGTATTGGTCATATTGACCTGAAACACCAAAAAGTATCTAAATTCTCAATGCAATACGAGAATTAAACCAATGGAGGGCATACAGTAACCAAGATTCCTTTTATCAACTGTCTTAAAAAATAAATAGGTGTGTTTTTTCTATTTTCCATTTGTTAAAAAAATTGTTTTAATGTCGTTTCTTTTCTTGTTAAGGATGAGGATGAAGTAAACAAAATAGCTAACAGCATACAAGTGAAGTGAAGTCTCTTTTAATATTCTTTGGGGGAAATACTGTCAAGCTTAACAACTTTAAGTTACTTGTAATCAGATTTACTGTAATGACTGCTCTGCCACCCTGAGCAAACAGCACTGTATTAGTCTGGGTTTTTTTTTTAAAAATCCTGAAATTTTTCTTTTTTTTTACTTATTCAAAATATAAATTGTAAAACAAGATATTAAGCTGCTAACATATTCTTGAGAGAAAAGCTACTCTCATCAGTAACATGATTGAACATGCTTCAGATACAGTCCATTAGTAAACATTTTCAACCACAACACTAAGGTTATCTCAGTTTGGCACTCAACAAGAGGCAGAGGGTTAACTTAAACACCATACCTCATACCTTGTTTTAAAAAATAAAGCATACTAGCTTAAAACACACACAAATATCTGGAAAACCATTTATTAATTTGAATAAAAATATATAAATGTATAACAACCAAGCAAATGGTTACTTGTAAAGCATGCTATATAGATAAGGCACGTATAAACACTAGCTGCCAAAAATTTCAGAAACTTTATCTAACTGATGATAGCCTGAATATTTTGTTGTGTTAAATCCACGAGTTTCTTGAAGTCATGTAGTTCTCCCTTCTGCAAGTGATAATGTTTCCATCAGGTATAGCGGATGGTACTGGTAATACAAGCACTGACCGCAATTCCAACTCATCTTGCTGAATCTCAGTCCAGAGCTTGTGGTTGCAAGAAAGATGTTGGAAATTTTCCTCATGCTTTTGAAGTCAGCTATTATCTATACCAGGGATTCCCAACCAGGGGGTCGCATAGCCATGCTAAAAGTGGCTTGGGATAATATTAATTTCAACTCATCAATTACATTTTTTATGCTCTTACATATTTTTTTGTTTTTGTTTCAGTGCAAAAAAACGTGTGTTACAGCGGTTCAATGTCATTAGATGATATTGGGGGGTGTCTGTATGCGTGCCTGTGAGTGTATGTGTATGTATGCGCATGTACGTATGCTGAGTGTCTGTTTAGCTGTGCTTAAGCATGTGTGTTCAGTTATTTGTAGTGCTGTAGCGTGTCCCGTGTGTGTGCGTGTGCGTTCACTGTCGACACGTGAGTCGCATGCCCGTTGCTGATTGGTCGATGACGAATCGTGCGACTGGCCCGGACTGGGATACGGGGCCGGGGGAAGTGTGTGGTATAAGGCAGCGAGAAGATGAAGCATGGAATAAAAGGGTTGCGTACCTTGCTGACATTTTCGACCAGCTGAACAAGCTAAATTTGAAGCTTCAAGGAAATGAAACACACATTCTCCTTTTTCAAGATTGTCTCCGGGCCTTTGTTTCCAAACCGCATAACTGGCGTCGGCAAACCAATCTTGGAAACATCGCTTTGTTCGAAAAACTTTGTGGAGTGATGGATGAGTCTCAGGTCCAACTGGATCAGTTCTTCAAGGATGAGATTACTGAACATCTTCAGTCTCTAGAAGAGGAATTCGAGCAATACTTCCCTGAGCTATCAGAGGAACAGGAGGCCCTGGTAAGGAACCCATTTTGTACTGCACTTGATGTATCCAGCATCCCAGATGAGATCCAAAATGAATTTCTGGATCTAAGGAACGACTCTCCAGCTTGTGATCTCTTCAAGGTGAAATCGGTGACTCAGTTCTGGTGCGCTATGTATCAGTCATACTCCAAAGTCAGCATGATAGCCTTACGTGTCCGTGTTCCATTCGCTTCTACCTATCTGTGTGAAGCAGGATTTTCAACTCTTGTCAATATAAAAACGAAGAACAGGAACAGATTAGATGTTGGAGATGACATGAGACTGGCTCTAACAAATGCTCTGCCACGAATTTCAAGGCTTGCCGCTCAAATGCAACATCAGGCATCCCACTAGCTGGACTGGATAGCTGTTGGAACCTATGTTGATATTATTGTAAGAATAATTGTGTTCATTTTGTGAATTAAGGTTGGACCAATGTTGTGATTTTGTTTGCTAATAAATATTTACAGGATTCTTAAATAAATTTTTTGTTAGATGTTTCTTTGCCTCTACTTCACAGAAAATAAATGTAAATCAAGCTGCTGATAGTAGGGGGTCACGTGGGTTTCAAGCTTTTGGGTAAGGGGTCGCGAGTGCAAAAACGTTGGGAACCACTGATCTATACAGACACGATAAATGATGGTGCCGTGGGCCATCATCTTGAACATACCCATTCCTCTTTGCATAGTAATAAAGGATTAAGAGAATGGTCTTGGTATGCAACAGTGTTGAGACATTCATGAGCTGTGGTCCTTCATGGAAAATATAAAACCCAGGTCAGTGAATGTAAATCTTTCCCAAATGATTACTTTTCTCTGATAACTTGTACTTTATAAACAATAACCTCATGGAGATGTCGCTAAACCTTTACCCTTTCATAATTATAAATCAGTACAACTGACTCATCTGACCATATAACATTTCACTACTTCAGAGACCAATTCCAACAGTCATTGCCCCAATGAAAATGTACATTTCTGTTTGTATATAACAAAAAAACAATTCACAAATTCTTGTTAAAATGGATGTTGTCCATTGTTTATGTATTTCATTAATCACTGCACCATTAGATATGTTTGTCTGCACAATCTTTTGTTCATTGGTATCTATTTGTCCTATAGCAGTTTGCACAGTTTTATCCAAGCTGTGTAGACTCTGGACAATGGCCTTTGATTTTGTGGTTAGTTTGACCATCTTCATTTGTAAGGCCCTGCCAAACATGGGTAAAAAATAACCTCTTTTAAAGTTGAACACATTTGTTTCCTCTCCCATCCTGTAGATCTCATGTTCTGTTGATATTCATACCTATCTGATGATATACAAATTAATTGGCTAATTTTTAAAATTTTTGGCCAGGAAGTGTGTAATAAAGAGTAATTATACATTGTATATGTTGTGAAACCAAAGTAAAATAAACTCTGGCATAAAAAAATTAAGATGATTTAATTTTTTATAAACCTTTCAACTTTATATTGGGATCTAATGCTTCACAGATACAAATAATACTAATCTAAATAGTAAGTTAGATATTATCATCTATTAATGTTACTTCTTCTGAGAAAAGTACATTTTTGTAGTGATATAGCATTGACAGGATGAACAGGTTAATGCATATATTTTTGTTAGCAAGTATCACCTTCCTTACTATGTCAGTTCCTAATGTAGACTGGCCCAAAAAATTCTCTAAAATTTCTCATAACTTCTGTATGTGTGGATAAATTGGGTAATTCTTTTTTCCGTAAAGTAGTAGCAATCATTTAAAAAAAACGTTTTTCCTATGATTGTTTTTTTTTTTTTTTGCTTAGAGGTAGATAAAGAGGAAAACAAAAGGAAATTTTTACTGCAAATGTAAGAGATGATGAACATGGAATGGTGAAAAGTATCTTATGCAGTAACCAAAAACGCTCCACTTTGGGTACACATGCATTCATGGTAGGTAGTTAGCAACATTTTAACCATGGTAATTCTGATATGGCATGCTCCAAGTAAGACTTTAAAGAAGTCTGCTACTTATCAAAATCACTTTAATTCTGGTTATGATAGATTTAAAAACTTCAGCAAGTACAAAACTGATATATTCTATGTTCTCCTTATGAATATTTTATTTTAAGTTATATACGATCCTCAGAAACTTTATACCTCATACACCTCTTATGACATGAAAGAGTTAGAGAAATATAACATACATCAGCTTTATATCTTGTTCAGTACTTGCCAAAATCAAAAAATCAACTTTAAAAATATAAAGATACCCTCTATATGGGGCTTGGGGTGGGGGGGGGGGGTGAGTCGAGCTATGACTGAAAACCGGCAACAGCCAGACAGTGAATAACTTAAATCTAGAAAAATAATCTCATGGTCAAATGATTTGGTTTTGATTGTTTGCACAGCCATTCTCCATTTATTCAATACTTTTAAAGTGTCTACATCAATACACACACACAAAAACCAAATATATCTCAAAGTGTCAAATGCATAATGATGGCATTTGGATCATTCAGAAATAATCAGAAGAAACTGGAAACCAAGCACCTGATAAGGATTTGTTCATAACTAAAAATGACCCTTTTAAACCACAGCATCTGTGGTTAGTTTAGAGGAAAAAAAAAACAGCTCTGAAATAAAACCAGAGACAAAAGTTATCTTACCAAGTGGATCTGGAAATAAAAATGTCCAGACCAAACACTAAGTGGCCATGTAGTTACTTCCTGTAGTTGATTGCTTAGAACTCCCAAGCCATAACCCATGTGCTAACTGAGGCAGGCATGTGTACACAAGGAATCATGAGAATACATTCCTGGAGTTTGGAGGTTTTTGCCACAGTGTATGAGAGAGAGATCTTGTGTAATGTCATCCTGTACGGGGAAAGGATTTGTTGCTGGATGCTAGTAACCAACATCTCTGTTGTGATGAAAGGTGCTAATAGCTGCAACTCATGAGTGCTATGCGATCTTGGAGAACTCTGTTTGCAGAGACAAACTAACATATTTGACAGCCATGTAAACTTATTTACAAAGAAAAAGAAGTCACAAGTAATGTCCCATAGCATTAATTGGAAAAATCTGCAAAACTCTGGAAATGCATTCCTCACGCACCAACATACCTCATGCGTGTATGCACACATTTTTCTGTTAATTCACATTGTGGTTGGTTTGTGATTTTTAAGTGACTGCAGGAAGTAACCTTGTGGCTACCTGGAATATATATATCCACACACACACACACACTCTCACTCTCTGCTAGAAATAAATATAACACATGCAAACAAAATATGCACAAATAATGAGTAAATGCAACTGAGAGATGCACACAATGTATACACAATGCATTATTAGAGGAAATATACGAAAACAAAATGAATACATTGTACAGTGCATTAGTATTTGGTATGTGAGCCCTTTGCTTTATATAGACCGTAGTACTTTGTTTTCATGCTCCTATTTAGGTTATTAGAATATATGACTATGGAATGTTACTCCAAATATCCTGTAGCACTTTCCACAATTCATCCAAGATGCACTTTCTAACAGCTTGCATGAAAACCAATCACAGTTACTATATCAACACAAACTCTACTATGGAGCACTTCATTTTGCACAAGAGATGTGATTCTATCACATGCTATTTGAATTTTATACCAAGTTTTTCCTCTGTTTCCAAAATTATTTCCCCATATTGCATATTTTTTAAAACATTTTTGCCAATGAATGACTTATCTAAAAACTATGTCTATTGTATTAGTCTTTTTAAGCTAAATAAAACATAATCAATCACTGGTTTGATTAGATGGATCCATTCTAAAACTTCAAATCCCAATACTAGAGAAACACTGGTACTTACAAAATGTTTTAAGTGCCGAGCACAGACCAGTCCATCACCCCCATTGTTCCCAGGTCCACAGCAGATGAGGACAGCACCATTATCTTTTATCATTTTTTCCAAAGGGTAAGCCTGAAAATAACAAGAAAAAGTAACAGAAATGTCAAAATAAAGTAATAACACATGCAAGTATGTCTGTGTGTTTGTTATGATGACATTTATTTCTAAGGCTTGCTTATTGTTATATTAAATAATACCCAAGTGCTTTCCAAGCATAGTCTAATGCAACACAAGGATGGTCCATTTGAAAACCAAGCCACTGATGTACTGAGTGAGTGCCAATAAAAACTTTGGGACCCAGTTGGTATAAAACTTAATTTCTGATTTATGGAAAAAGAAAATCCTTGTCAAATGAACTGAGTTTTAACAGAGACCATTAATAGTTAAATAAAAGGACACTAAAGACTGATGTCAGAAATAGTAGTAATTTTGTTTTACTTATGCACTGTATTTTTTTTTCTTCCAAACTCTTGTTTAGATTATCATTCATCTTGCTAAATACTAATAAATGAATTTATTACTTTTCTTAACCCTCTGTATACTACCTGGGGTGCATTTATACCCTGTCCTGCAAATCTCTATTACTCTTCAGCACAGATCAAGTCAGGGGCTGTGATAGATAGTACCTTCCTCATTAATGTAAACCTTTGCAATTATAAATCTGTATATAGTTTCTATTCCACATGTTTTGGCTGTGTTGACTAAAGCAATTCAACACAAATATTTACAGGTGCTTCTAGGCTGGGCCAGGTGGTCTAAGAAAGGTAAAAACTGATTTGGCATATGAAGGGTTAGAAGGATAGTTGTTCAAAATCTCCTAGTCTAGCAAAATATATCAGTCACTAACTCTCATATCTATCAGTTTTCTGTAAAATCTTTATTCACTGGTCCATAATAAATCCCCAAAGATTTCAGTTCTGAGTATTTCTTCTTTGAATAAACTATTAAAAGATCATTTCTAACATATGATCTAAACAACCACAATTATGGTGGCAAGTTATATAATTATGAAAAAAAAACAGATATATATATTGTGTAATAAGGTGCATCAATAGCAACCATGAAATGGAAATATTTAATAAAATCCTCCATTGAAATAAATAATGTACAGCTGTCATAAAATACTATGAATGCTTCATAAAACTATCAGACATAATTTGAGAAATATCAGTAAAATATCAGGAGATAAACACTGACTTTGAAGGTCTTAAAGTTTTTGAAAATGAAGTTATTAAAGATAATAGATTTAGAGTAGTTTGAATGTTAAACAAAACAACACATCATGGTGGTCCGCTGATAGACTACTGGACTGCTATGGCTGAGAGGGGGAAGTCGGTTTGGTTTGGTGTACTTCTCTGCAACGATTTTCTTGATATTTTGGCCACTGACACCAGTCTCTTCTGCACTAGAGACAGACCTGGCAAGAAAGTGTAGTGCCCTGGTTATCTGCCAGAGAGTACTGCTCAACAGGGAAACCTCTAATAGAACTCTTCATCCTTAGATGAAGAAGGAAACCAACATGACTGGCCAGTAAAGAAGAAAAATGAGAAACCATACCAGGGAAGTAGTGCCAAACAATTGAAATATAACTTTTAATCTTTGCAGTGCAGTTGTGTCTAACTACTGACTGACTTTGCAGCATGGGTTTCTTCTGATATTGCATATGAAAATTGAGAGTTTTAGTATGACTACCATACTGAGAAGTGGGAAAGTGTTGCGTAATCCATTTAGTATGTATGCACATGATCTGTAACCAAAATGGGAATCTACAACTCCTGTAAACAGATAAATGTACAATGATAATGTATATATGAGGGAAGACCTGACAGAGGTTTTCAAAATAATTATGGATTTTGAGCCTGTGGACAACTTACAACTTTCAGCTATATATAGTTTAAAACAATAAGGAGCACAATTATAAACTAACCAAAAACAACTTTTTGTAAGAGAACTGAAAAATAATGAATGGAATAAATTACTCGTTCAATTTAAAAATCTGATAGATAAACTTTTCCTTTTCTTTTTTCTGTTGCACAAGATGTTGGCCTTAGCTTAATCACTGAAAGCATGAATAAGGCCAACAACCTCCAATGGATACTAGAAATAAGAATCTTGCAAAGAAAAATATTTGCATGTTGATGTAAATCCTAAAAAATAAAGTTTTGATTAATTAAAAGACTTTTTTGTTTTAGCCAACTGAGTTATATCAATCATCATCATTATGAAACAGGACACCTAGGTAGACAGATTAATTTTCCTAAAAAAAATATGTAATGTTGAAAGTATATGGTAGACAAGATATCCCAATCTACAAGTAACACGTAAATCAGACCATTCACTATATTTCCATCAATCTTTCACTTTAAGTAGTTGTTATGCATCAAATAATTCATTCATTTAGTGAGTAACCAGAGTTTTCTAACATTCTGGACATCCACACAATTTTAAACAACTGCAAACAACTTATTTTAGCCATTACATATCAACAACAATATGTCAAAATTCAGAGTAACAGGTCATGCATAAACGTAGGCATACTAAAATGGTTGTTTGATGGAAGCCATTGGTAAATGAAAGCTATCCTCTTTCCAGTTGAAACAGCCATATTGGTGGTCTGTAGTCTTCACAGACAAACTAAACTTCCACTAATTCAGATTTTCTGGAAGCACAAGGATCTGGAGAAAGGTTTGTAAAACCTTTGAATGGATGTGTTAATCCATTTGGTACAAGCAGAAAATTCATTCCAGCATTCACTGATGGATGTTTAAATTCTGTCATGTATACCCATCTTTCAAATAACCTTCTGCTTGTCTTATATAAAGTGCTCTTCAATAGTAATTCCTGTATCATGCAGGAAGATGAATGAGCATACTATATACAGAACTACTACAGCCTGGAAGTTGCAGATCAGAATGTGTTTGGCTCTCTGGGACTCTGAGCTCAGATGTGATGCTGAGAACCTCTGAAACTATCATAAATTAAAGACAAAACCACCAATACGTGATCTTGTCATACAATGAAAATGACTTTTTAAACAGTTATTGAACACTGAAAACAAAATGTCTGTTTATGTGAGCAGGGGCACATCTACGGAAAATGGCACTCAGGGCAAGCACTGAACCCCCTGTTTTTTTTTTTTTTAAATTCAATTAACAAATTATTGTCATTACATGAAAATTACAACTGCACTTTCCTTGCTTTCACTGATGCAAAATGGTCTATGATGTGCTCAAAGTCAGTTTTTTCAGTTTCTTTTCTACACTCAGCAGAGCAAGATCAAAGAGAGTCTTGCAAATACAACAGTATTAGTTTTAACTTGCTGAATGTTCTCTCACAGTGGCAATGGAAACTGCGATGGTTAGCATTATCTGGATAGCAATGTGAAGATTGGGGAAGATGCTCTCATCTCCATACTGAACAATAAATTCGAGAAGCTCTTCGGGTCTTGATATTTTCATGTTGGTCCGACTTGATAGCAACATTCTACAATCCAAAATTTCTTCATAATGCTGCTGTCCATCAACATCAGAGCTGTACAATTTGCCCAAATTTTTGCATTTTTTCTTTAGATCAATACTGCCAGCACCATAACACAGTCCCTCCACATCAAGGAGCCCAAACCAGGCGTCAGTGTCGTGCAAACGAGTGAACCTTTTGTCCATTTCTCTGCGAAGATGGTTGAGTGTTCCCTTCATGACTCTTTCCATTTCCTCCTTGGTTGTTAACCGTCTCATCAGCCATTTGTTTCTTTTGTCTCTGACATCTTTCAACTTCAATATTCCATTCTTGACAGAGACCGAGTCCTTCTTTGAGTGACTTACTGACCAACACTTCTCTTTCATCATCAAAATGATCTCAAAGGGCTTTCAAATCCAGAGTAGCATCATGGAAGTTCATGCTAGGATCCTGTAGCCTCTTTTGAACATGGTCAATCCAAAATCCTAGCAAAGTCAGAAAATTGTAACTCAACATGTGGTTATACAGTTGCCTTGCATCACTTCTTGTTGCACTGGTCTCGTTTTCATTGTCTATCATGTCCTGGAGAACTTGAAGTATCTCCTCAAGATACTTGTTGATGGGCTTCATTGCTTCTGTCCTTGCACTCCATCTGGTTTCGGACTGCAACTTAACAACCACAGGCACAGCGTTTTTCCAAGTGCTGTGTGGAACGAGAGAACACATAGAGAGCTTCGATGGTTCCAAAAAATGTGACCATCATTACATCCTGCTTGGCTGCTTTTACACTCATCAAGTTGAGTGAGTGATTGTCACAATTCACAAACACTGCCAGGTTGTTTTTCTCACTTGTGTGTGTAGCCATCACAGCAGTGTTGTCATAGCACTGTGACTGACAATTGTGTTGCTCCATTTCGTCCTTCTCTAGCTGTTTCAAGATGTCTTCAACCAACCTCACAGGGCCAGAAATCAGTTGTTCATGTTCATGACATGATTTTTGGTAAGGGGTGAATGGTGATTCATAAAGTGGCAGAAGTTGTTGACATCTTCTACAGCACAGGCCACATGATTATGGCTCAAGATTTGGGAATGAGGTGGGTCTCCACAATCCCCATTTCACAGATTCTCACTCCAGAACAAAAGGAACATCTGCTTGGCAGTGTCTCAGAAACTCATTGAACATGCAACTAATGAATAAAACTTCCTGTCCAGCATCATGACAGGCAGTGTCAGTATCTCAGTGGAAGGTCCCATCACACATTCTATTCCACTAAATCAGACCTGGCATTACCAATGAGAACTAATGTGTAAAATCCATTAAATGGCCTTTGTGTATCTCTTACTCCCATCCTGATTAATCAGGGAAAGTGAGACATACAAGAATCTGTCAAGATAGTGACATGAAAGGTGTTTCAGCTGGGTCTAGGCCTTTAGAACCTACAGCAAATTTAATGAAAACAAATCTTTTTATCACTTATTAGTCCCTGAATAAATTCAGTTAAATGTTTATGCAAATCTAAATTGTACATAATTTCAGGTAATTTCACACTTCAAAAAACCTTTGATACCAACAAAAACAAAAAAGGCCATTAGCCCTAAATAATGAAGCAAAGGTTTAGTAGGAAAATTAGTAAATAAAAACTTATCAAGAAATATTTTCTTTTCAGTTGTATAATTCCAGTAAACTTTAATCTCCAAAAAGTTTAAAAACAAAATATGTCTAATACTAATTAATGAAGCAAAAGGATTTCTGAAAAATTGTAGTTTCTTAATTTAATCTAAAGATTTATGTGCTATTTGTAATGATTATTTGTATCCCCTCTGACCAGTTTTCCTTCAAAAAATCTGCATTATTCAATACAAGTTTAATTAAATTTTAAACAATTAGAGCAGTCAAACTTTATTTTAGTAAATATTGAGAAAACTAATATGAATTCTTTTGTCTACATGATGTCAGCTTTCAAAAAGAATTTAATTAAAAGTTAATTTTTTGAGCTTATCATTCTTAAGATGGCAATTAAAAACTATTAATATAGGGGCAACATTAATTATATTAATGCAGTATAAGGCCCTGCCCAAATAAAGTGGGCACCTGTGAAGCATAAGTAATTTTTATTGTGGTGAAAATGTACACCTAAATACAAAATAGCAGAAAAATTTTACACTACATGCCCCATGATGAGTTTGGACATGCTGTGGCAAGAATGCAATGAAAATTTGGATGATAGCACCATTCAAATTTTGGCAAAGTTATTTCATATCTATTGCAGATGTGGGAGGTTTTGTTTTTCACAGTTGGCAATGAAGGCGCTTTCAGATGTGTTCAATCAAATTCTTGTCAGGGCTCCTAAATGTTGTATTTCCAAAGAATGGTGGTTTTTGAAGTGCAATAAGTGGCACAGTCCTCTTGTATCAAATGTATCTTGAACTGCAAAGCCCTTGTTTGAAAAGTGGCAGCAAATGATTATTGAGAAGGGATATGCATACAATAGAATTCTGACACCACTTAATTCTTTCCAGCATCTCAAATTGCTGTCTACACCATTACACTAAAGCTGCTGTTGAATTGTGAGCTGTAGGCAACCCTCCTGATATGCACGACCTAACTGAGACTAATCAAGAAACAAAACAGATGTACAAATTGCCATAGTTCTCTGCATCATTTCTTGGGTCCATTCAAGCTTGTGCTTTATAACGGCTTACATGAGCAGAGTTTTTCATAGAATCACATATCTATTGAGCCGATTTACAGTGGTGGCAAAGTCTGACAAGCAAAGAAGGGCTCTTCTGATCCTTTCTATAAACAATGTATACATACATGGCCATCATGATCAAAGGTAGCCACTCTTTCATTTACTTGACAAAAATGAACAGTGATGTTATGCACTGTCCCATTTTCAAGTCAATGATTTCACACTATCTTCTTTCTTTGAGCAGTCTGACTGACCAATGTGTAAATGGTGATATATCATGAATGCCAACTGTACAAGGCATCTTTAATATCCTACCAGAACTATTGTTTTATGACATCAGCTATTTATAACTTGAGCAAACCTATGGGTAACACAGACTATTCCATTATTTTCATTGGTGCTCATGTTATTCTGGCAAGGCTCTGCATTAGTAGTAATAATAGTGAAATAATAATGCAAACATAAAAGCCAATTATTCAGTACCATAACTATAAATATAAAAGCAATAATAGTTAGGTTAAAAACTGAACATTTTACACCAGTGGCTCTGATTCATATCTAGTTTAGCATAGTGCTGCTAATCTAAAGATTTTCTCTCAAGTTGACATTCTTCTTGTTTTAATTTTGACAACTTAAAAAAAAAAATTTAAAATTAATTCTTATTTTATAAGGCTAGAAGAAAACAAAAATTTTACAGATGAACAACTTGCTTGTAATATTTTATTATTTTATTTTTGCACATTATTCTTTTGCATCATCATGTTAGTCATTGAGTCACCACCATACCAGATTGGTTTTCAAAAAAATAAAATCCTGGTCTAAAGACAGAATGGGGCAATTTTATACCAAACAAATAATAAAAATAGTTTAAAATATTAGTCCATGTTAAAGATGAGAAAAGGGTATATAATACATCCAAAATAGCTGAAACCTTTTCTTGTAGTTCAAACAGTAGATAAAAACCAACTTTAAGATGGCTTTTATCATAATCAACTACAGTCTGTCTTATGACTGCCAACTAAATAAAATATGGCAATAATAGTTTTAAAACAGCTGTTTTTTTTTTCTAAATGTGCCAACAAATTTCTGAAAACCCATCATTAAAGCATTCAGTCATGAAGAATGGCTATTTTGGTCCTCTGGGGTGATTTTATTTCTGGGATACCCTTAGAGCAAGTGTATAACTGCATGTCTAATTTACCAGCTAAATAACCAATGTGTTGCCATCATTTGGTCTGAGAGTTTTAGCACACCACACAATTTTATGAAAAAAAAAGGCTGATAAGATGGTACATCTTTAAATTTTCCCTAGATTATCGAGAGCAAACTATCAAATTGTCACCTTCTTGTTGGCATTTTACAGCACCCATTTTAGAAATGACTTTGTGATTTGATTTATATTCTTCTGTCGCAGATTGTAGCAGTTAATAATCAAATTTATAATGCAAATATTAACGATTTAAGCAGGGGTTCTGTTTCTGCTACTGTTAATAAATGAATTCAATGAACAGAATATGCAAAAACATCTGAGGCTTATTCTAATCATAAACATTTGATGATTTTCCTCAGAAACATGTAAAATAATTAGTTGTGTTAATTCCAAAGGTAATAGACTTTATTATTTGCTTTTATAATAATGGTAAGCTGACTGCCATTTAAAAATAAGTAATTTCAAACACAAATAGAAACTTTGATTATTTTTCATTTTGCAGTTTGAGTCACTACTTGTATGGCTGTGACTATAGTTTTCTTTGGTGGCTGCTGGATAGCCATAACTATACCTCCTTCATCACCCTATGCCTGATTAAGCAATGAAATAAAAAGTCATATTAGAGAACTGCAAGTCCACAAGCAGGATGTTAAAGGATAGAAAACAATTTCAGAACTATGGCCTTTTCAATAATAACATGTTAGCTGGCTACAGTACAGCATACATTTTTCTTCATTGCACTGTTATGCTCTCTAGATAATAATTACATCATACAAAGTCTTCCAAAGACAAAAGGTTTGTTGGACTTATTTTTCATTTGGAATTATTTTTAAGTATTTACAAGTTTGAACTTGTGCTACAGGGTGGCAGATTGCTAAATGTGTAACATGCAGGTCTGCTGTATCATAGGGCTTGAGTGCAATATTTGCTAGAGACCACTTAGCTTGGTGGACTCTCTTAGAATGGATTCTTCTAATTCTTCTGTACCATTCTGTCAGTGTGAGAGTTTTATCCACTCATTTTCTTCCATGGTTGAACAGAGATATTCTAGAACATATATATTTTTTCAAATACAAATTTTTACATTTAAAGAGCAGTTACCAAACATTTAAGGAAAACAATTAATTATTTAAAAAAAATGTATTCTAAAATATTTATCCATTTAATTGATCATATCAGAGTTGGAAGCCCACCTTGTGAATTGTTTTTTCATTAGCAAAAGAACAGATAAACTTACGTGACTACATTATTGCAATGTTTGTAATATTTGAGTAAGTAAAAGTCTGACTGGACTCTTATGATAATTTAGATTTTAAAATATTTCTGGGACTAAGAGTAATTTTTTAATAACTAAGAGAAAAATTCAAACAATAACAAAGAACAAAACAAAAATACAAAAAATTTAAAAAAATTTCTGTTTTACCTCACAAACATCATTATTTTAATCATGTTTCCAAAAAATGAGTGGATCCTGTGATATTTATGCAATACCTAAGGTTGTGCTATAAGCCACTCAGAGAGTGGCTAAAATCAAGAGCAGACTGCCAAAATCTTTACAATTCTTGTGGATCTGTGGCCAATATTATCATAACGTTCATCAAATTGAATGTCACTAACATGGCAACACACTCACCATTAAAATTTTTTTGCTGGTGTTGTGCATGCAACAGAAATGAACAAAAGAATAGTCCAGTCACATCTCCACTGACATAACTATGAGGAGTGGTGTACAGCATGAAAAAAACACCTCTTCTGTCCATTAGGAATATAATGCTTCGAAAGGCCTGGTCAGATGGCATATCTGGTGAAACCTTCAAGTAATGATGTCATGGACTCTTTCTTCTCCTATGAGTTTTGGTTTCAACAACTTATTTCCAGACATTTAATATGGGTTTGGAGAAGGCCAGGCAAAAACCTTCAACTCATGGTCAAGTAGAGAGGAGGCAAGAGCGTGTTTGTAAACACTGCAATCTGGCTTAGTGAAAATGCCTGGTGTTTATTGAAGGATGTTTGAATTCTGATGGGTACATTGCCATTTTAAAGACACATCTCCTAACATTGTACCAACAAAGAATACTGACATTCAGTGCCCATATTCTTCAGGAATTTGAGATTGAAAATAATAATATCTGTTTTTACTTAGAAACAAGCCAAATAGGGCCAACAAATGAGAAAAGAACCTATTAGAATTATGCCTAGAAATGGAAGAGAGAAAGATAAGCCATGGCACTGGTTAAACATTAAGCTTTGACCAATGGTCCAGTAGTAAGACTTCTTCCTGGACTGATGGGTTAAGAAACTAAGTTCAAATCTCAGTTAGAACTAGTTTGGTTTGGTATATAATTTCTTCATGTGCCAGCCATGGTGATTGAATCTAGACTCTATGGTTTCCACCCACATCTAGAAATGAAGAGTTCTAGTAAAATTTTACAGATACACATGGAGGGGATTCCATGGCTAATTCTTCATTTGCTTGTACTTTGACCAGTGCTCAAGAGCCCAAAATCATATCTAGGTACCTATTTGCTGAGTCACCTAAACACTTTCTCATTTCTCACTGCTGCAAGATATCCTCAACTTTAAAGTCAGGAAACAAAAGCAAATTATGAATGCCATCCAAGTCACATGAACTGTGTTGCCGGATGCTCACAAAGGTAAGAAGCCATTTTGAAATAGTTCATCATTAAATCTAATTCTTAAATAAAATGTTTTCAACTGTATTCATTTAAAACGCTATAAAACAATAATTATTTTTAAAATTATGGCAATAGTTATATTAGATATACATTGTATACTAAAGCTCTGAAGTAGTAAGTTATTTAAATTCCTACATTAACATACCTTCATAAAATATTTCAGTGGAGTGGGAAACTGATTAGTGAAGTGAATTTAATTCATAACATAATTCAGTCCAGATAATAAAGTATTAACTGATAGTAAAATATAAGTTGTAATAATATTTTCTCCCCTTTGTAATGATCCAGAGAAAAAAATTACTAAAGAGTTTGCAGTAGGGATGAGTTAAGATGTTTTAAGTATAAGATGTTAATGACACTATAAGTACATTACCTTGGCAATAGCCACGGCTGAACTGTTACCGGCAAGCTCCATTAGCTGGTCAACACTAAAAGCGTATTCGGTAAAAAGTTCTTCATCAATCTTCTGGGCTTCTTCTTGGCTGCAAGAACAAAACAAAGTATAACTAAGACGTTCGTTTGTTTTTTTAAATTTGCTTTTTAGCTAAAACAATGAGGCATTGTTTGTAGTGAGTTGCTGTGGGAAATGCTTGACTATTGATTAAAAAATTCTACCTATTTATAAACTTTAGATGAACAATATAAGATTATTCACAAAAGAGGCAGAGTTCCTGTTATGCTGTTAGAAATATTATTTCTCCCACTGGATTGCTTTATAATGTTATTTCTTCTTCTTTTAAACCCTTTGTCCTGGCACTTGGCTTTATACTTCAATCACTTCCAGGATCTGTCACCCTAGACATTGCACCATACAGGATATCTTGCCTTTTTTGGAGAAAGGGATTCTCCACACCTTTTTATCTGCATATAGTATAGTGAGGGAGGGCATTCTACAAAGACATGGGTCTACTTGTACTCTACTGTTTTTTTTGTTGCCACACTGTAGACAGTATGGGGTATCTGAGAATCCCTTCCTGTGTGTTTCAAGGTTAAGGGAAGTATGACTTATAATCTCATTGGCTTGATTGACACATGAAAACATCTTAACAAAATGCCTGGTATCCATTTTCTGTTCAGAGAAATGTTTGCTTGGATAATTCTTCACTGTTCAAAGAAGATTGCTTATCAAAAGTAATATCTCTTACCATACTCAAAATGTGATAAAACTATGTTATTTGGAATGAGACAGAATTTGTTTTATTTACAGCATTAAATCAATAAGTTTTAAAATTATTCTGGAATAAAGAATATGGTCTGGATCTGCCTTTGCATAATGTAGACACCAGGCACCACTACAGTGTACTAACAAAAGTGTTTGCCATGTCTTAGAAAATTTAAGATGATGAGTAGCTAGTAATGAGCATCAATGGAGAAAGGTAAATTTCTGAAAATATAAAAAATGTCAAATAATTGCAGGTGTATTGAGACATCAAAATGAACCCATTAGTATAAATTGTATTTAGTATTTAAAGATCTGCTAGAGTAAAATGATTTTAAAAGAAAATAGAAAATTAAAAATCATTTGATAAACTAGCTGTAGACATTAAAAAATCTATCAGTATCCTTTATTTACATGTCTGTACAACTTTTGACATTTAAACACAGTTGCTGACTTAAAACTGTATAGTTTTCCCCAAGTCCTTTGTTCTTTCTCTTGCCATATAAGCAAGAACTTTATTAATAACACTTCTAAATATTTTGTGGAACCCATGTTATGATAACTATGCAAGCCTTGCTGAAAAGTAATAACCCTAATTATTTGGTGAGATGGCGTGAATTATCTGGAGTAGAGTACTAGACTGTGAAGGTCAAGAGTCTGGGATCAAGTCCTGGTCTGAACCAACTTGGTTTGGCATACCTCCGACATGGTTTCTTCTTGCTCTTATTGATCAGCCAGCCACACAAATTTCCTACCACATCTAGACAAAATTGAAGAGTTCTACAGCTGTGAACAAAAGTTTTATATCACCCTAGAATCTTTTAAATTTACTTGATAAATTCAAATTAAACCTGCTGAATTTGCATAATAATGTTACATTAACATATTGATGAGTGTTCCACTATGTAGTTTTCAATGCACTTATTGGGGAAAATGGCTGAAATTGAAAAATGTAAAAATTTGAAATCCAACAGGCAAACAAGAGGTTCCAAAAAAGACAAATCAGGATGACAGGTGTGAATAAATTAAAGGTATACAAAAGAAAACATTTAGAAATCATTCATGGCTACATTGTCAAGCACTATGAGCATAATTTAAAGAGATTTTGTTATTTTCATTTCTAGGGTAATGCAAAACCTTTGCCCATGGCTGTAGTAGAGATTTCCCATCAAAGTTGAAAATATTGGGCATGCCTGCATGGCACAGGATGGACAATGCTTCCTACTAAAATCCTGCAGCACTGCACTCTTTCACCAGGGTTACACGCAGCCTGAATAACAGCATAAGTAAAGAATTTATGATCATATGAATAGTTCTTCAAAACTATCACCGGAATCAGAAATTACTCTAGAACTCCATATGTTTTTTTTTGGCACACTATTTGTGGTAGACTGCATTTGCTGCCACCTGGTGAGTAGTAAAAATATGACAGATGTTAATGAGTCAAGGAAACAGAAAATCACATGTGAATAAAGCCATTAGATTTGTCTGTATACTGGTCTTTGTCTAATTAGTTAGGGTTGATTGCTTTTAGCAAAACCCTTGCAGATTTATACACTAAATCAAAAGAACATCTTTATTGCTAAGTATGTGGCATAAATTATGAAGAAAAGTAAATATCATTGAATGCCATGTGAAAATGGTCTTCCAATTTCTAATGCAGTTGTTAAAGATTAAGTGAAAATGTTTCTGTTCTTTGTAAATTAATAGGGATGTCTGATTTTGGCCAGAGGGAATACTGTAAATATAAACTAATTACAGTATTGTAAACGTGAAATAACACCAGAAGCAAAAGCATATGGTGTGTACTGGTATTGAAAATCATACATTAAAACTATATATATTTGTAAATGCCATGTGCTACAGTATTTTTCCTTCAGGCAGCCCTTTTTTTAATCAAGAGAAGCAGGATTATGCTATAAAGCTAAGAAATGAC
Organism: Nautilus pompilius; assembly: GCA_018389105.1. Lineage (NCBI taxonomy): Eukaryota > Metazoa > Mollusca > Cephalopoda > Nautilida > Nautilidae > Nautilus > Nautilus pompilius. The sequence continues at coordinate 1,132,846 of JACATO010000364.1, forward strand.
ATTAGATCCATGCAAGAGGACATGAATTTAAATGATTTATTGGCAAAATAAATGGGCTGAACATAATTGGTAATACTGATTTAACAGCAAAAAAAACCCTATTTTTTGATCATGAGAGAAACATCAAGCAGTGCATTTGACATTGGAAAAAAACATTACTACTCAAAATCTCTACCAGCAATTGCCTAGAACTTGCTTCATTTTCAGACATTTTAAAAAAGTGTAGATACAAATCATGCATCTCTGGTAAGTGGAGACCTTTATTAGATGCATTTGGCTCATTAATCAGTGGAGCACCCACTATATACCATATTTAATGCTCTAATTGCATTGAGATAAAAAAGAAATAGCTCAAATTTGTTTTAGAAGCCTAAAAATACTTTTTCAACAAAAAGATTAAAAAAAATTTTCAATTTGTTAGTTAATTTTATCTTTTTTTTAAAATTATTGTGACTATGTTTACTACCATTTATTTTCATTAAAAATTTCACCCATGTTCTAATGCTAAGAGGAGGTTACCTCTTCTCATCAGATTTACTAGGCAGAGAGTCAACAAAGCAATACCTATACTGAGCTACAAAGGTCTGGCACTTCTGACATTGACAAGGAAAGCTCTCCCAGAACTTTTCATTTTTAGATGTAGGAACAAACCCATGCAACTAAATCTGTTGGTGAAGAATAACAGAAAACCAAGCTAGAGGGGTACATCAAATTGAGCTGCCTCCCAACTGGGAATCAAAGTTAGGCTTTCTGCTTTGGCAGTCCACTAATCATGGAGGCACTACCCAGCTTGCTGCATGAGTTTCCTCTCACATCTGAAAATGAAGCATTCTAAGAGAGACTTTCACTAAGTCATCTATTCTGAGCAAATATATGAATGCTGTAGTGGGACTGCATGAGTTTCTGCAAAGGGTTTGGGCAGTTATCAATACCAGTGCACTCCTGGCATCTACAATACCGTCCATGTAAAAAGCATCAAGGATATTATTTAAAGAAACAAAAATTAATAAATGTGGTTGGGCCTTAATATGATAAAATAAAGTCACTAATTTTATTTTAAATTTGATTGCATTTGCATAAAATGCAAACAATGCTGCTATTGTTCATTATTGAGAAACCATGATTGAGTGTTGTTTGTGAAGTTGCTTGGCTGAATATCACTAAACCAGTAACAATCTATGTTATCAGTATATTTCTTCCACACGAGTATGTGTGAACCTCAGATAATACAATTTACATTTAATTTTTTTAGCTTCATTGAGCTACTGTTGTCACCATAACAAACACCTATTTGCTACACAAAGTGCAGATATGTTCGATTTAGCAGGACTCTGAAGAGTTATGAGAAAAACAGGTTAAGCTGTCAGTGGACTCCCTAGTGACAAATGAAAAATATCAAATAATTTTTATCTTTTAGTTTTGTTTCATTTAGTTTAGTTGGATGGATGGACTGAGAAAACCATTATCACTTGAGCTTCCTAGGTAAAAGAGAAATCTGTTCACAAGTGGAGCTGGCAATAATTTAGTTGACACAACTATGCAATTTCTGTTCTATGAAAAATGAAAATATTTTCCACTGTCAAATTCTACAGATTACTTACATGATTAGATCAAAATAAAATATTGATGAGTGGATCTAATCGAGGCCTGAACACATTCATTAGATAAATTCTGAAGCCTTTATAAAGAAAACTCTGGGACCATGAACTTTCCAAATAGCCCATCATATTGGTATCAAATATATCCTTTCATTTCTTAAACAATAACAATTTAGCTTAAAATCTTTTGAGCCTGAAATTGATGCACAGAGTACATTAGGTAGAAGGTAAAAAATATTATCCCTTTTTGTTGCTTTCTGAGAGATGTGAGCATTTTCAATTGGTTCATAATCCTGTTTTTCCATGACAACTTTGTAGTATATATCTTCTTGTTAAACCTATCAGCAGCTGATAGAGCTGACTTGTCATTTGTGACTAAAATGTTAGAAATAGATTGATTATATCAAAAACAAACCCATCCTGATTTTAAAATTATTTTCTAACAGTCTATTCCAAATTTTAATTGGGAAAGCTTTGCCTATTTGAATATTTATAACATGCCCAAACTTGCAATTAATCCCTGCTGCAAACTTAAATGTATTTTTTAATCTTCTTTTTGAAAAGTAATCTCTGATTCTGTAACTGTTCTAGGGTGAATGCTTTTAAGGAATTTTAATAAAACAATCAATCTATGTCTGGGTCTGATCTTTCATATCAACATTTTATTATATTTTTAAGTGGTCTTTGGTTGAGAATGGGTGGAAAGAATTTCCTTATTCACTAATATTATCTAGATCTAAAATGGTTTTCCAGAAAAACTGAATAACATAAAGAACTTCAGCATCTTAGAAATAAGATTAATTTCCAGAGAACTTCCTGGAGATTATATAACTATTTATAATATCAACATCTGAAGTATTAATCTCTTTTTACTTAGCCTGAACATGCATACTTATTACTTATGAATAGAATGGAATCATTACAATTGAAATTATAAGAGCTAAACAATGTATTTTCATTTGCACAAGCTATTTGTCATATTGTCAAGTTTTTCCATTTTAACTTTATTACAATTAGGTTTTTTGTAAAGCATTGTTAGTTAATTAATTTATAATTTACTATAGTTAAATTCTGCCTTAATACTGTCAACAGGCTTTACTTTAGAAGATGGGACAGTGAAGGTGCCTGTTCTACCTCACTACCAGCTTCTCTTACATTAATAGTGCCATGTTTCTGATAGGAAAAAAATATCTGGTCTATTCAATATCATTACAAGAAGGGGACAAGCTCAAGCCAAATTTTTACATGCTGCTGAAATTTTATCATCTGCATGATAAACAAAGTTCAATTATTTTTTCCTACTTCAATGTCTGCAAGGGAGACAACCATGGTAAGAAAGGAAAGTGCCATGGTTGTTCACTGGGAACTGTTGCCAATTATGTGAAATGAAGGCTACTAGAACTCTTAAAATACCCAGAAGAAACCCATGTAGCCAGCTGGTCAAGAAAGCCCCTGAAGGAATCAGTCTTGGACCATTGATCAGTTGGGTGGAAACATAATTCATAGGTAGTAGCAAAGTTTCAGAATGCAGAAAAGTTGGATTTTCTAAAAACATTTTAAAGACAATCCAAACATAAATAAAACATCAAAGAGCTAACCTGAGCGAGTTGCAACCAAGCATTCCATAATCCAATCAAGCGTTTTAAAAAAGCCATTAATAACATCCATTATGTCTTTTCATTCTTCAGCACATCACTGAAGTTTTGTGAAGCGAGATGAGTTTCCCAGGCAACACACTGTAAAACCTGCCTTAAACATAGATAAGAATCTGAGAATATGTGCATGAAGTGACAACAGGGTTCTTCAAAATTCTTCTGAAAAGATCCAGAATTCTTGAAAGAAGCAAAGTATCTACCTCAAACATCTGTAATATTGAAGTATGTTGGTTTGATGTATGTTAACAAGAATTACTCAAATACTGCATTCCAATAAAGTGTATGGTATCTAAAAATGCACATGCAATGTGCTATCAAAACATACTGGGAATATTTTAACACTAAAGAGATACAAAAGTCAAGAAGAGCATACTAAACGATGTTTACGAATCAGGGCAGATTATCATTGAAAATATTTTTTAAAAATAGATTAAAAAATTTTTACATTGAAAGTTTTTCTCCAGGAAATATTTGGGTACAAATCTTTAGCTTATTAGAATGAATTTTCTCACAACAATAAAATAAAAACAAAACAAACTGGCAACACTAATAGCAGTAGTTGGAAAAAAAAGTTCATTAAAGGGCTCTGAAAGGTACAGAAATGTATAAATATAAATACATTTGACAGTCTCCGCTTTGTATGGCTGGGATAAACAGCAGTAGATCAAACATTCATTAATGTTAAGAAAAAAATGTCATGGCTGGACTGTTTTGCACTGATTTTTTTGAAAACTATGTAGAATCATATCTTCTCTAACCTTTTGCTCATTACTAGATCAACTTAAATTTTAGTCATTTTAATAACAACATAGATTTTTTTTTGTTTTGTACACTAATTCCAAAATAGAGATAACCTTGGTGAAGGAGGATTCAGCGCTTACAATTTGACAGGATAAATCCCTGTCTAACAGAACTTCTGACAGCAATCGAAAGTTTTAACAATCACACAATTTATCGGTCATTCTCAGAATTTCTCATATTGTCCATTTTCTAAAAAGCTGCATTTACTTCATCAGATCACATGATCCTGGCTTGTAGACAAAACTAATTTTTTATCTAATTCCATGAAAAGATAGAAACCAGTCATTTAGTTTCCATTTCCTCAGGGAGAGACTGCACTGGGGTGCTTTTGCAGTGCCATTAGGAAGTGTTGACAATCCTGTGCCATGAGAAGACCAGCAAGAAAAGCCTTACTAAAACTTTTCATAGATGAGAGAGGAAATCCATGTAGCCTGGTGAAGAGAGCAAGAAGCAACTATGTCAGGAGGGTATGCCAAACCGAGTTGGTCTCTAGATGGAAATCAAACTCAATCCCTCAACCATAGTTACAGTGGTCTCCCATTGGGCCACCACAATCCTCTAACACCTGATTTAATTTGTTACAATATCTACAATTTAAATATAAATAAATGCTTAAGTATCTTCATGGTTTGAACTCATGAGTAGGGCACCAGCCTGCTGCCTAGCAACTGATAAAGCAGTAAAGCTTACAAATTTTAAGTGGGAGTCACAAAAAAATACCTGTCAAAGTTTTTTTTTAATTGTTATTTAAAAAAGGATTCAGATGTTTTTGATAAATAGCATTTCTTGGATTTGAAGTTTGATATTTAAACATGAGTGAGCTGTACCTTGGCATCATCCAGAATATGAAATTTAAATTAAGAGAAATATAATTAAAAATGGCCAAATTCTCTCTGCAAAACATGTGTCAGAGTCTTTCCATGGTAGGTGGACCTGACATGACTGAAACTGAACAAAGTAAACAACAGACAGTTTGTCCAGGAAAGAACAATCCTTAAACCAGAAGAGTGAACCAATTTTATAGTGTGTTGAAAATGAAATTTCAAGTTCCACAAGGGGTTATAGTGAAACAGAAAGCTTATTTAAACAAAATGAATAAAAACCCAAGGAAGGAAGGAAATAACCTGCATCATGTTAAATATCTGCAGTGGATACAGAATGCTACATACATTATTAAAAGTTACAAATTGTGGGTAAACATTTCACTGTGGTGATGTTTTAGTTATAAAAGAAAACTTTTTATGAAAATTAGGAAAATAAATGAGCAAATTTTATAAGCTTGAGAGAGAAATGTAAACAAAATTAAATTCATGAGAGGGGAGAAAAACCTTTACAAAATAAAATAGCAATATTCTTTTTACATAAAAAAGAAAGTGCATAATAATTTACATAGAATACTAATGTGTGTTGTGATGTATAATAGTTAAAAAAATGATGATAATTCCAAATATTGCCAAAATGACGAATAAGGCCAATAAAAAAACTAAAATATATTAATAAAAGAAAGAAATCTTAGTTTATGCCCACTGGTGATTAGTAAGAAAATGGGTACCTCATGAAGAGTACTTATCAAACTGTTATAGACTCTTAGAATGTATACTCTTTGTCCAGCTCAGTGGTGGCAGGAAGGAACCTGGAGGGACAAAAGAATGTCCTTGCAGAACAAGAGTAACCATGCCTCTGGTTATAGACCAGAGCCACCATTATGACCAAGCACGCTAATCCACTTTGGAAATTATGCAAATGCAAATGGTCATTTTAAAACCAGAATCCTTTAAATAAAAGAAATACAATACAACTTGATCATCTAAGTATTGCTATAATGTGACTCTTTTTAATGAAGATGTTTGCTATAAGTTATCCTTTTTTAAAGAAAAAGGGTAAATTGTTTGTACTACTCTACTGACTGACGCTGTGATAAAGAAACACGAGAAACAAAGTCAGAATAGAAAACCTCAGAGGTCGGCTGAGCTTGGTCTGTTAGAGGTCATGTAGACAGACTGTTTTGTCACTGATTATAAGCCGCCTACTAAAATAAAAGCAAGAGAGGCAATCTACATGGCTCTAGAATCCAACACACTTATGTACATTCAAAGTTGAGATTAGTGGAATCAAGGTACCCTTGTTAACTGAATAGAAAGGTTTAAATAATAATTTAAAAAAAAATTTTAAATACAACCCAATTGGATGCACCACAGTGGTGAAGGCTAAAAGCATTGCTAAAGAACTTTGCAACTAACAGGTCACAGGTGCAAGACAAGCCAAGGTCATTTATACAGTCCAAAAATAAAACAAACATCTCCTGGATCCTTGTCTGCACTCCAAAAAAAATATCTCAGAATTAGACCCTGTAAAAACATCACTGAAGTGTATGTTCATTAGTTAGTTATTTTAATAAGATCTACTAAGGTAGTCTTCAGCTGAGATTGGCAATATTTCAGCAGTTCCAAATCTTTTTCTTGGCGAGATTCCATTAATATAGTGCCAAATTCTGGCAACCCCAACTTCCAGCACCATCAGTACAAGTTGCAGACACACACTATGTTGCTAGGAGAGGTCCAGGGAAAAATTTCCCTAGAACATTTTGAAAAAAATAATAAAATAGAGTGAAATAATGCACTTCCTTCATTCTAACCCATGGAAACTGCATCATGAAGTGTTATATAGGCAATACACTGGTGTTGATTATACCATGGAAAATAAGCTGAATACATATATTGGCAACAGTCAAAAAACTAAATGTTGCATGGAAATAATCACTATATTGGTCAGCTTCACAACCCCATCCATTTTTGTGATTCCATTAGGGAGTTGCAATTCCTAGTTTGAGAACTGATGCATTATTGTTCTGATATTTCTTGAAAGATGTTTAGAACATCATTTTAAATTACTCTTGTGCAGATCAGGCTATTATAGAAAAAAAGATTTATTTATTATTGAGTTTCTGTGATTGTTCAAGGTTATCATACATATACACTACTTTGCCTTATTTTTTTTAAAGAAATATTTACATTTTAATAGAATACCACCTCATAAAACTGTTTATTCAAGTTAAAATCATAAAGGTATAATACTGTTACATTAAATATGTTATGATAATCATATCTACTAACTGATTATTATTATTCATACAAGATATACAAGTTTCCCTTTAGCAGTCATGCAAAAATTTTTTAATATAGTGTAAACAACTGGATATCAGATTTCTTTTTTAAGCATAATGCAAGCTCCCACTGTGAAAACCATGCCTAATGCTGAACAACCATAATCTAAAGAAATAAAAGATGTAGTCAAAGAAAGCAAAAGATACCATTGTCAGTTACTCTGAGGATGCAGAAATATGGCAAGTATCATTAACTGCTATATCCAATCAGAAGAAGAGGGTGATGTTTGTTCAAATTTAACCAGCTGCCATGGTGTGTTTGCCTTCAGCTTCATTGATTAGCATTACAGTAAGTAGTATTATTCTTTGCAATTTGTGATCTATCATGCTGTGACATAAAACCACAGACTACCTATATCAAAATAAGAAGTGACATGTACATATGAATCTTCTGAGAGCACATAAGATATTTTGTTATTTTTGATTGGTGTAAAAAGCCATGGCTTGCACATTTTAAAACAAAAAATAAATCCTTTTAGTTTTTTATGTTAAAAAAACTGTTTTCCTAAATGTGGAGACAGTGCATTTATTTAGATAGCAAGAATGGGTGGAAGGACTGCCTTTAAAAAGGAGATACGCACAAAAAATAAAATTGTGGACAGCCAGTGGCCCAATGTTTAGGTGATTGGATTGCTAAGGCCGACAGTGGTTTTGATCCCCCACCAGTTGATTTGACATAACTCTATGGCATGGCTGCTTCTCATTGTTCTTCACCATCTAGCCATGCAGGTTTCTTCCCACATCTAAAAATGAATAGTTCTAGTAAGAATTTGCCTGCTAAAGTTGGGAGTGCTGGGCCCCCTGGTGGCAAAGAATAGGCAGTGCTCTCTAGCAGATAACAGTGGCTTGTCTCCAGTATGGAGAGGTTATCTCTGCTGTTGAGATCAGTGTACAATACACCAGCACCACCAAAAATACCAGCGAAAGCATTTATAAACTACATGCTTGTAAGTGTGGCTGCAAAACAAAGCAGCTAAGCAAACCAAGTACCACCACTCTTTTCCTTGGAACTTCTCATATGTATTCAGTATCTCATCAAGAAAAGGCTAATGAGTAGTGAATATAAGGATTACAAAAGTAAACCACAGAAGTTATTTGAGCTCATTTAAACAAACCACAAAATTGAGCAATGAATGGTGGCAAAAAATTGTTGGCATACTTTGCACAGTACCATTTATAAACAGTAGATATTTATTCAACAAGCATTTGGAGAGAAAAAGTCAAGTGGTCAGAGATATTTTCAGTGGTTATTGATGAGATGTATGTGGGCATGAACAGCTTGTTTACTCTCTGCTGGATTGAAACTAATAGCTGTCATTTTTAGAAAAGTTTGTTGACCTCTTAAACTGCACCTTTTGTGAATAATGTTACAGAATGATCTTTCACAAATAGGTTTAGACCTATAAAATATTCATAGACAGACATCAGATGGTGTCAGCATACCACAGCTGCTGTATATAAAACAATACAAATCCATATACATCATACTATCAGTTTCTTTTTTTCTCAAAATTTTTGTCTTTTGTCTTTAAAAGAGAATACAGAATAAAATCTGTTTCAAGAGAGAGAATGTGTGTGTCCACACACACACACACACACACATACACAAAATAATAGTAATTTGTAATTATTCAGAGTAATTACAGGCACATCTAATGTTTTATTACCTTGGGAGGAGAGGGCCGTATGATTATCAAGTAATTCTCTCTTGCATGACATACTTCATAACTTACAATGTAGAGTTGTCGTGAGTATTATGCCAACTAAAGCAAAATGCTTTAAAAAGATGTGTACAAAATAAGTTTAGTCATCTTAAAAAGCAACCATGAAAATTATAACAGATGTAACCTCATATAGCTAAAGAAAAAAATATTAAAATCCCATATTCTAAATATATAACAAAAAGGCTCCTGAATCAGCATAAAAATCAGACAAAACCTCTGGATCATCCATTTTGTCAAATTTTTCTTATGCAAATATTCACAACAAAATACACCACCAATGATTTAAAAAAAAATAATAATAAAGTTCATTTTGTAATGCTGTCACATTTTAAAAATAACAATTAAAATATTCTTGACAACTATTCTGCTATTCATTATTCATTTATTTGCAGTGATGGAAGCAGCTGCTCTTATCATCCTTGCTCTTTCTCAAAAATATTTTCTGCTACATTTGGTGGCCATATTAAATTATATTCTGAAAAAAAAATGTATTCTGTCTAAATTCCTTTAAAGCAATCCATTGTGTCTCATAACTAACTCAGTTCTGCTGGTGGGTACCCTGTTTACATTACCTAAGCACAGAAAAATTAGCATTTATTCTATAAAATTGGTCATTAATTCTAAGTTAATCCTTGAATTTGTGGCTGACAGTGTAGATGTTTTGAGCATCTTGTGTCTGAAAACCAGAGATTTTTGGTAGATGGACATTTTCTAAAGCATAAACATTTTAACATCAGATTTTGAAAACCTGTCAGAATAGTTCTATAAGCATTTGTTGTTTGCCTTCACTAAATAAATTTTTCTGGCATAATGTTCGAAGTGATGGAATAAAGTTTAGCATTATCAAAGTCATAGAGCCGCTAAAATAATATTTCTTGTGAAAAAAAGGTTTTGGGTGTGAAATGATGATTTCCTTAAATTCAGAAGCTTTTAAAGAAAAAAAATATATTCATTATATCAAAATTTTATCTAAGTGACTGAGTTTCTTCCATCAACTCAAAACATTTAGTGGTACATGGAAAAAAAAAAGAAAATTACTTTTTGTAGCCATCATCTACAGGGCACAACTTGTCAGTAAAAGGCCATACCACTTGACCAAGTCTGTTCTACAGCTGGTGGTTAGGTGATCAAATTTTGCCCCATGGCAGAAATAAAAGCAGCAAATAATATGTCTAGCGGGTATGGGCAAGTAATTAACCATATAGCTAAGTTATAAACCTTTCAGATGTACTCAGAGACCACTTTTCAAAATTTAAAAAGGATAAATAGCTTTGCAATTCAGTGAATGTGATTGTATTGAAATGTGCTGGATGTCTTCTTTATATATATATGTGTATTAGCAACATTCAGATGAAACCTAGCCAGATTTCATTACATAAATGCTATTTCAACCAGTTTTTTTTTTTTTTTAACATTCCTAGTATATAAATTCTTGGTATCGAGGTTTAAAAATCACATTTGAAACAACAGACAAAATAAAAAAGTGACTATACTATTTATAGTGAAGGCCCTAGGTTTTGAAAGGTGATAATAAAAGTGAATTACTAGCTTGACTGTATTTTCCTAAATAGTTCAAACCTTATTTTCAGTCTTCTACAAATCAAGATCTTTGTGAAGAATAATAAAAAAAATTGTTGTCATCTGCCACCCAAGTATTATTTTCTAGTGTTGTAGCATACCATGCTACTCTGACATTATGCTATGCTAGGATTTTGAAAAAAAAACTAATTTACATATTTATCTGATAACATCTTTTGGTTGAAAAAAGCAGTTTCCCATTGATAATGGGTCATTTAAAATTGAAATGCAAAATTCACAGTAATAACCATCTGCCATTTTGAATTGCCCCATAATGCAGTGTAGCCTCTCAATGCATCAGTGGTTAGAATGGAAGCATGCAAGTAAGACTCATTGCACTCATCCACTTGTTTACAGTGTAAGTGTACAGTCATTCATGGTTCCTTTAAATGGAAATGTATCACTGATACTTGATTTTGAAAGAAAAATACCTAAAATAGAGAGAAACTAATCTACCACTGTTGGTCCAGCAGTGATTGTTTCATCATCAACATCTGACTCCAACTAGAACAAATTCAAAGCAAAAATGCATCTACTCAAGCTCCTTGAAAAAAATTTATGTACATCCACATTAATAAATATGACATTATACTGGTGCAAGTTTGACATCACTCTGGAAAAATTTTCTGGAGAATATGCAGTTTTATTTCAAGATATATGAAACTTATCATGCTTCATCTGTATTTATATTGTCTATCAGATAGATTCTTCTTGTGACTAGAATTTTGATAAGCATATTTAGAAGGAGGAATCAGTATCTCATTTCTTAAAGACAAATATTGAATCAGATATTTTCAGAATTCAACTATTTCTAAAAATATAATATAGAAAAAAGATGAAAATCAAATATTTGGTTGATTTTATATTATGCAAAAATTCAGTTTTGCAATGTAATACAAAATATCATATCAGCATTGGCAATGACCTTTTCTGCCAGAGTTCACATAAAAATCTTCAGTTTCTCACATTACTACATGAAATCACACATTACTTTTATTTTTACTTGGATATCCACCACAATATGACTATTATGTTTTGTATGAAAATTTTTTTTTAATTTTAAGTTAGAATGTACTAGAGTTGAAACTCATATTTTTAATTGAAGCAAGCAACAAAGTAAAAAATGATGCAAAATGATAAAACCTTACAGTGAAATAAAAAATACCATTACAAGGCTCATTTGATACTCTTACCTTGTGGAAGACTTCATCCAAGTTCACAGTATTCCCAACAAATCATTAAAATATGTGCAACACTAAGCACTAAATCTCTCTTTTCAACTTTGGCAACAGCTTTTGAAATCTCTCTGGTTGGGTCAGTTTCCTTAGACTGAAGTCAGCAGCCAGTCATTCATGGTTCATGAAAGCTTCAAGCCAATCACATTACCAAGGATTTTAAACTTCTATGTCGATTTTCCCAACATCAAATTTTCTCTGCAATATCTTTCTGCATTGAAACAGTTACCTTTTACTGTTTATATGACTCCTACCATTGCTAAATATCACAATATCTTCCATAGAAATGTCTTTTTAATTCAGTGTTTATAACTTTTTTGTTTTTTTTTTCATATTTTTTAATCACTTGCTAATCCAGTGGCCACTAATCATGACTCAGAGCTGCATAAAGAAACATTGTAAAATTTAAAACTAAAACACATCAAAATCATGCAATTTTCAATTCTTTTGTATACTCAATAAAATGACTGCTACAACTGACTTGGATCTGTTAGCATCATGCTTTCAAATTTCCTTCCACTAATGAAGCCTGTTGTGAAACATTTTTTCAGACAAATTTTTCAACAAGCAAAATTTGAAGTTGGAAAAGTTCATTTCACAGCATTTCTCTTGTATGTAGTCATGTGTAAATACAAATAAAATGATGAGAAATACCAACATTACTGAATCAGGGGTGAGTGAGCCTATTATCAACATTTTGCTATCAGTTAAAACTGAAAATTACTGCCAATACAAAAGTATCATCAGCATCATGTGCAACATAGATTAGAGAGAAAGGGTACTCATATGTTGGTCTCCCACAATCCTAATTTTGTCTCTTTAGGGAAAAAAATGTTACAAAAAATGGAATTGGGGAAATTAATGCTAAATTGGGAATTTTAAGCACCATTTTGCTTTGACTAGATTATCAATCCTGAAGCAAATTTGGAAAAACCTTAGCATATTAATTTTTTTTAAAAACAAAAACAAAGAAGAGAAAATGGCAGATTAATTGATATAATTTTTAATTTTCTTTATTCAAAATTAGAATTTGGCCTGTTATGCTTTTAGGCCTTTGGATTGTTGTATTGATTTTGTGTTCATACATTTAGCAACATGTCCAGTTTTCCATTTATATATGCAGCACCTTACCATGTTAATTTGTCTACCTTCATAAATGAATGCATCTGACTGAAATTTATATATGGCAGGTGTGATTATGCATATATTAGATGTCCAACTTGACAGATAACCAGTGCACATAACCACTAAGCTAAAATAAGATAGATCCTGTGATATTTTTCTGTTCACTCAAATTTATATTCCTGACCATTTGTTGAAAAATTGCCAAAATTTTTGACATTCCTCATGAATGTAGCTAATGTGATCACAATTCAATGGGGAAATTATCACTGCTATGACAAAGTCACCTGGAAAGCCTTCACTAGTCACATCAGCACAAAATCATGGCATTCCTGGCATTACTCTCCACATTAGAAAATCCCTCTGACTAGGAATAAATGATTCAAATGTTCTAGTCAAAAAACATGTAGCTAATTCTCAAGGGTATGGAGATGGGAGTCATTTGGTTGGGCTATAATCTAGTATGGTGGAAAGACAAAAATTGTTTTTGTCAAAGAATTTATAAATTCTGCTAGATACAATGCCAACAAGGAATAGTAAGATCTGATGCCTATATTCTTGAGAAGGATGGCCCTATATGTCATTCTTCTCATGTGTTAATGATTTGGAAGATAAATCAAGGCAGTCAAGTTTTTTGCTGAGTATTCAAAAACTCTGATATAAATCTGATCAAAAACCTGTGAGAATATCTGAATCATCAACTAAAAGCTACCTGTTCACGTCCAACCAATATTCTGAAATTAAATCATGTTCTCACACAGGTATGAAGAAACCTGGACCAGACCGTGTTACAAAACATCATTGATTCATCACCAAATATGGTAGAGACTCTTTAGCTTGGTAAAGTTTTAACATAAAGAATTTCACTCTATGGTTTCTCTTCTGCAATGAACCAACATACCGCAGTAACAACAGATACCCAAATTATATATCTATGGAAGATATTTACGGTTTCAGACTAAGAATGTATTGATCATTAAGAAAATGAAAAGTCCTATAGTGGCTAACTTTTAAAACTTCTTTTCACTCACTATTAAACAATGCACTAGTGTTTGTTCCTTCTTGTGTTCTTCTGATAGAGAGTATTCCTCCTAAAAACCATTCTTTTGGCAGTGTTGTTTCTCCTAGCCTTGAAAAATATGGCACATAAAATGAAAAAAATATTAAGAGAGCAGTGTATGGGAGTTAGTGCACTGCTCAGTTTTAGTAGAACTAAACTACACATCATAGCTATAGGACATGCTTGACTTGGTGTAGGTCCTGGAGACATGCACATGAAACCCAGCTGGAACAGCATTGCTATAATGGCATCCAGCTAAGAACTGCATTGTGGGGATGTTTTCTTTGTTATCATCAGAGAAAAGCTCATTTCAGATTTCATACAATTTAATTTAATTGCTCAACATGGAAACAATCAACTCTTTCTCAGAGCCAAAAGCAACAAGTCTTGTGTTTTGGAAACTAAACTATTTCCAGTTTTCACTGCAAATAAGATTAAAAAAAAAATCAATAGAAAAGTCTAGAAACTAACAAATTACAGAAGCAGCAACAGTCTCTTTTTTTTCTATCCATTAAAATTTTTCATACTTTAACTCTGATAGCAAAAACTTTATTACATTATTAAATCTAAAATAGAATAATAGACCAAACTTTCATTTAAATTAAAATGAAAAAAAAAGTTTGACTGATATTCACCATTTATTTTTTACAGGTAGCTATGAAAGTCAAGCAGTTTAACCTGTACCATCCCGAGAATGCAACAATGTGATTGATTTTAAACATCTTTGTTAAGCAAGGATGTTACAATTATTGACATGAATCAGACTGTTTAATTTTCTGCTTAATTTTTGTCCATTTGAAACCCACTATGAGCAGTTGCCAAAAGATAGTTTCCATTTCAATACATAAAAAACAACTAAAAAATTCAAACAAATTGTCAATGTCTTAGTTTTTTAAAAAAAAAATCCAATGTATTTCTGCTTCTCTCACCTATACCTTTCTTCCCACATGTAACTTAATCCCTTTAATTATCTTTGGCTGACACAAAACTTTCTCCTCGTCTGTGAGCGACATGCTGAAGTGCACACATTTAGTGGAATATACTGAAAATCTATAGCAATGGAACAATGGCTTTGAATCCCCATTGAGCAAAAACTAATTAATTCTAAAACCAATCTAGTGAAGATATCAACAGAGTGACTGAAGCCTAAACATTCATAAAAATAGATGCTTTTAACATAATAATGAAAAATCTATTCTGATAAAGTAACTAGAATTTATTTCCTATATTTCATAAAAAAATTTAAAAAATGTCCAGCTGAGATTAAGTTGCCAACATGCCTCACTCTGCAAAGAAACTGAATGTTCTTGCATGTAGTCTCTGTGATGATTCATTGAAATAATGCAAATAACATGTTGACAATGTCTGAAATCAAAGCAAGCTGAATATAGTGTATTCTGGGTAATTAGTGCAACGTGTGTGTGTGTGTATGTATGCACATATGAAAGAAAGGGAGAGACCTAAAAATAGTAGTCTTAATCAAGGTGAGATAGGGAACTAATCACTGAAACATGTTGTTATGAACAAAGACAAGTACTTTCTAAAATTACACTTTGTTTTTAATAAAAATTGAAGATAAAAAAATATCTTAACTATTTCAAATACTGAAGATACATACATTTTGTGTAATAAACTTATATGGATTTCTAGCTTACAAGATGCATTTTAAAAACTTTTCTTTCCAAAATGTTTGTAACTATCAAAAAAAGAGCAAGTCCAAAAATGAGTCTAGGCCAGAGCTGCCAACATGAGCTATGTCACCCAACTTAATTAAGAAAATACTTTATTTAAATTCTTAAATGGAAAAGGAAATGTGGATGTGCATTTGATAAACAAACTCAGACTATATGTTAAAAGTGGCTAAAGTGCTTTAAAAATAGCATTCTTTGTTTTTTTTTTGTATTCGGAAAGACATTGAAATGAAACCAGTCTGGATACCATTATGGTGATTGCTATTTCAGTCAGGTTTCAGTTGAACATGCTGTCTCTGCTACTATAAAAAGTACAAAAAAGTTGAAAGTGGCAGGGTTCAGTGTGAAGTTGCTTTCTTCTTTTTCACAGGAATGTAAACATCTTTGAGCAAATTCTTGGTAACATTAAGAAGAAAACGGGAGAAACACAAGAACGAGCACTTTCATAAACAAAGCTGTTTGTTCCTACTGCTAGCTTTTCCTTCTCTTTCTCCTGAAAATTAAGACGGTTGTTGGAAAATACAGGTCACTTTTTCAGGGGGAAAGAGTTTTGAAATTTTAATAGTGAAATTAAGATTTAATAATAAACAAGAAACCTTCTCCCCTTCCCTTACTGTCCTGAGGAAATTTCTGCTAACAACTTACCTGAAAATATGCCTGCAGTGATCTTAAGCATCAATTAAGGAATTTTGATAGCTACATAAAACATGGAAATCAATATCTGAAACATACCACATCCCTTTCTCAGGGGTGGCGGGTATACCCCCTCCTTCCTTTCTCATCCAGGAGCATAGTGATAGTTTAAGTTTTCCATCAGACTTTTCCTTTAAACTAAATAAAATGTAGACATCTGTTTGATATTTGTAAATCAGCCATTTTCATGTACACTATAGGTAAAAAGAAAACAAAACAATTATAAAATGTTTAGCTGATTATTAGAACTTTTAGCCAAGATGCTTTGCAAGAATTTAGCAGCTTGTTCATAAACCCAAGTTTTTGGCCCCCTCCTTTTTTTTTTACTGAGTTGGGGCCACTGTAGCAAACAAAATTTGCATGCAGAATCTCTGTGGAGAATGTACACATCTGAACCTTGTCCTCAGGTCAGTTGGTAAAGTGTCATTGTTTCACACTGCACTTTGCTGGAGTCCTGTCTATCATTCTGCTGCAGGTAGCATCTTGTTTGATCCTTCTTCAAGGACTGAGAGCCATCTATGGATTACTTCCCATTTATAGTGCATCGAGTCTCACATCACAGTAATTAACTTTCCCCTCATTAGGGTAAAGATGTAATCTTAAAACCAAGGCCAAATTATGGCATAAGCTAGGTAATCTATAGCTCAGGGATTATGCAAAAAACACTAGAATTAAAATGACAAATGTATTAATAAATGCACATCAAAATATTAAAATAAAAAAAATAAAATAATACATACTATCTGAAAATAAACAGTCAATCACAATAAATTGATATTTATAACATTTTTGGGTTTGAACCTTTGGCCTCAAGAAAAGTTTAGCTTAGAGCCTCAGAATGCCATAATCTGGCCCTGCTTAAAAACCCCAAAGTACTTGGAAGCCTTGGAGTCTTGAAACACAAGCCCAAAATTGTCAGGCATAGTAAGCCATACCATAGTGCTACTCTCTTGTTTAAATGACCTAAAAAATAAACACGCCTTCAAACAACAGAAAACAGTTTATACACTTGCAAAATTCCCCTAGTTTTGAGATCAGCATCCACACTAGAGAAGTAGTGAAAATATTATTATTAATTATTCATTTTATTATTATCTGATGCAATTTAAAAAAAATAACACAGATAGATACCAAAATATCAATTTGCTATAACATATATGTGGAATGTTATTTAAAATCTTAGATATTTTGTGAAATAGTGTTTAATCAATATGCCATCAAACAGACACTTTAAATTATAAAACCAGAGAGAGAGAGAGAGAGAGAGGAGAGAGAGAGAGAGAGAGAGAGAGAGAAGAGAGAGAAGAGAGAGAGAGAGATGAAGCGAAGAGAGAGAGGGGGGAGAGAGAGAGAGAGAGAGAGAGAAGATGAAGGGAGAGAGAGAGAGAAAGATGAGGGAGAGAGAGAGAGAGAGATTAAGAGAGGAGAGAGAGAGAGACGAGAGAGTAGAACTTGAGAGAGAGAGCGATAAAGACGAAGCGAGAGAGAGAGAGAGCGATGATAGAAGGAGAGAGAGAGAGAGAGATGAAGAGAGAGAGAGAGAGAGCTAGATGACGCGATCGAGAGAGAGAGAGAGAGAGAGAGGAGAGAGATCGAGAGAGAGATAGAGAGAGAGAGAGAGAGAGCGAGAGAGCTAGAGAGAGAGAGCGAGAGATAAGCTCTAGAGCTAGGGAGAGCGAGAGATGCGGTAGAGAGAGAGCGATCGATGACTTGAGCTCTCGAGCTAGAGCTCTCTTCATCGCGCTATCGAGAGAGAGATCGAAGAGCGAGATGAAGAGAGAGAGCGCGCTGAGCTCTAGAATCGAGAGAGCGAGAGAGCTAGAGCTGCTCGATGACTCGAGAGAGCGAGGGAGAGAGATCGCGATGAAGGGAGCGAGAGAGAGAGAGATTCTCTGGAGAGAGAGCTCTAGCGAGAGATGCCTTGATCTCTCGAGAGAGAGGAGCGAGAGAGAGTGTTACATTTGGATATTTTTCATTAATTTGAAGTGCTACCTAATAATAGTTTCAGAGATCAGCAAGTTAATTACAGTCTTCAGAGTTATTCCCAATCTCTAGCTGTAAACTACAACCAGAGAGAAACAGACAATTGCACTGAAATCCAGGTTTACTTATAAACGACTAAAAAAAACCAGATTTGCATGCATCCTTTTAAGCATCAGAGTCCTGATTAATTTAATCACCAATGGTTTTGTGTGAAATACCTTCACCTGCAAATCAAAGCTACTTGCAAGTATTTCATTTTCCAGAAGACATTGTATACAGCTAACTTGATGCTCAAACACCAACAAACAATTTTTAGCCTATAAGGGTAACAAGTTAACAGGGTGAAGCACACTAATGCTAGGTAGATATGCAGAGGACCTTTGATCCCTACAGGAACCAGTCAGCTCAATGATTTCTCTTCTGCCTCTAGCTTCTCCATTTTTCTCCTCCAGAGATATTTCACAATTAGATCAATACATTCATTTGAAACATTTAAAATTAACATCAATCAATAACAAGTTGGCTCCTGTAGAGACTTACAAAAAATATATTTATCAAAATCATATGTCACAAAGGAATATGGAAGTAAACTACTTTAATGTTGTGCCATCTACTACTAGTTATTCCTCATGAGATTGTCCCAAATCTGATAAACGCTAGTTAGAGGAAAACAACAATGCAGAGCACAAAGCTGTGTACAGGCTGGCCATTTCCCCAGTTTTCAGCTGTTCTGTCCCCTTTTTGGTACTGACAAGATGCCTTTATGGCCAGTATTTTTATTTTAAAACTTTTTAAATGCCCAGCCTCTCAGGACCACAAATTGAACATTGTATTGTTTGTCTTCACAAGTTAAAATATCATGAACTTAAACTCTGACACACAGATTTAACCAATCAGGTGGCTAAAAAAATACAGAGATGGGTTTTAATTTACAGGTTAATAAAAAAGTTCCAAGGTATTCCTGCTCCTAAAATTAGGGCCCCATTTGGACAAAATGCAGTTTAATTTACATCCTCAATTCAAAATGCCCAAGCAAAAGTAGTCATTCAATTTAGAATGGTAAAAAAAGTATGATTTCATTAGCAAAAGGCAGAGAGAGCATCACGCAGTCTGGAGCTTGTGCGGATGTAATACTGATGTCAGCCACTAAAGAAAGGGAGATATAAATCAGCATTTTTTGTTGGAAAAGCATAAACTGAACACTCAAAAAGCAGGTACACTGTCATTGTGCCCTTTTAAAAATTGTCTGACTTGCCTCCAATTGATAACATGACTACTGTAAAGCCTACCATGCTGTGAAGCATCACCAGTCTTACAGAAGTTTGGACTACAGCACAAAAGTTGATAAAGAAATCAACAGTGGCTCTGCCAGGGAAAAAAGACCTGACCTGTGAAAAAACAAAGGCAAAAGCATTAAGTGAGACTGTTCTAGTGTCATATTCTGTTCACATGCATTTGGATTATCTTAGAGCAAATGATCTTTATTTTTTTTTTTGGTAAATGATGCCTCAAACAAGGTTGCAACAAAGTGTTTCCCTTAGTTTAGAATTTATGTAGTGATAGCCAGGAAACCTCAGAACCCATCGCAACAGAAATATTATCTAAACCCAGCTCCTTCAAACTCAGCCTAGCAAAACTATCTGTATATTCAGCTAACAATGCAAGATAACAACAGTGCTCATCAGAAACTGAAAAAATGCTCAAAAGAGCCTTGTTGCAGCCAACTGTCTGACTCATGTTTTGCACAGCACAGTAAGGTACACTCAGAAACCTTGATATTGATGGAGAAAACATCATTTTCAAGGTATATGCTTACTTATGCATTTCTTTGAGCAGAGCAGTGCAGATGAAGTTGTGTTGTGACTTAGTTTAAGAAGAGTGAAATCTATTGAAGCACATTGTGATCAAGTTGCTCTACCATCTATTAACCAATTGTTGAAATGCTGGAAACCATTGAAAAGCTAATTTGAAAGTTTAGGTGATGAAGAGTTCCCCAAAATACTATGGAAATGCTTTGGCAACAAAGGGATAGCCAGTGAAGTAGCTGAGCTTTACTTTCTTTTTTTTTTTTAGCCACACTGAAACTATTTATGGACTGTATTAAAGCTTTAAAGGCCAAGTGATTCAGTGTTGTTGTCATGGTGTATAAACTCATGACTGACATGAATAGGAAATTAGAAAGAAGGGTTTCAGACAAGTCTTTTGGGTTTGTTATGAATGCCAGACTGACTTAAAATTTAAAAAGAACCAAGTATTTTTTGAATGACAGATATGACTTCTCTGAAAACAGATTTCATAACAAAGTGTCAACATTTGCCATAGCAGATGCTATGCCCTTTGAAGAATTTTGTGATGGTATTCAGGCATGTAATCTTAAAGAGATTGACATGAATGTGCTGCATGAAGAGTTCAGCATTGTAGAAAGCACTATATCCTCCCCTGAGAGAAAAATAACCAGACAAGTGATGGAAGGTGCCTGAATGTTTTCAGCAAAACCAAGGGAAACTTCAAGAACATGAAGAAAATCAGCTCCAACACATTCTCAATACAATACAGCAATGCTCATACAGAACAAGTTTTTTCAATAATAACCAATGCTTAAAGAAACAAGGGAAATAGTGGACAGTGTGAAAACAGCTTTAGGTCTACATCAGTTTTTCAGAAGAATGTAAAGACATGTACTTTCACTTCTTGTGGAACAAAAAACCTCTGCAGAATGCCAAGAATGGCCAGAAGCATTAAAACTAGTTGTTTCCACAGGTTTTAATTTTTAATATTATTTAGTTTTTATTACTATTAAATTGAATCAACAAATTCACTGTGTGCAAATACAATAGCAGCACTTGTTTAAATTATACTGGCTTGGCCTCAACAATCATTTTTGCATGTGCCTAGGAAGTATTGATTCCTCTATTCTTAAGATCTCTTGGTGGACACCCTAGAGAAGTTTAAAATCTAAAGAGCTGATAATACAATTTAAAATAAAGAAAATTTCATTTTAGAACTTCCATCAAATCTTAGTGTGACATTAGAATGCAGAGTAAAAATCACGAAAGAATGTCAAATGTTTGATCTGAAATATAAATTTTTGCAGAAATTACTATATTTGCATTCAGTTTTTAATTACAAAGCATTTACATTTAATGTAAATCTTCAAATATTAAATTTTTTATTTTAATTTTTCCGATCTTAAATTCTCTTTTATTTTAATCAATGTAGCTGAGATATGTTTTTGAAGGAGCAAATTTGATGGTTCTAGAAAGATAAATTTTGAAGGTGTTGCAAATAAAAAAAAAACAAAACAAATAAATTGTTTTATAAATAAATATATAAAATTTGAAAGAAAAACACCCAGTGGCAGCCCATTATCATACATAACCAATTTATCATGGTATACAGTTATGTGTATTGATATGTGAGCATCAAAAAATGCAGAAATTTAAAATGTTACAGTGTAGTTATTTTGGAACTTTGATCATATAAGACAAATTTCAGCAAAATCTCCCCCATGTTGCTTGATGACAATTTTACATAATTTTGGCACCTGGTCTGTTAATTTCTTTAAGTAATGAAAAGGTAAGAACTTCCAACCAACCTAATTCATTCCACAGCATCAAATTAGTTGAAACCTCATTCTTAACCATTCTAACTCATCCAAAATGAGTTCAATAGGGTTGAGATCTGGAAACCAAAGTGGGTAATTTATCTTCAGGATTCCATCTTCTTTTTACAATAGATAATGCTTATTTGGTTTATCAGTGTCTGGAGTCATTGTTCTCTTGCATGATAATGCCAGGGCCTGCAAATTAATGCCCAGAAGGTTTAGCAAGATGATTTTGCTTTATAGAATTCCATCAATCTTCTTTAACTTTCCAACCAGAGAACCACTAAAATAACCCCCATACTTTTAAATTTTTTTTTATTCTTCAATGACTGCATCTCTCAAACTTCACAAAATCATTTTCCTGCCATTCTTTGAAAGTGCTATCTTCTTTTCTTTAAAGCCAGATTTCAAAATGGCTCTCATCTGACCATAATAATTAAATTTTTGATGAATTATACAATGTGGATGTCCTTATCACCAATAAAATTAGTTTTTCTTATTTCCATTCTGTGAGCTGCTACCAACTGCTGTCAAATACCTTTTGATGATTGTCTTACAGATGCAGCTTTATGCAGTGAATTGTGACCAGCTGATAACTGTGCACTTTTCCATACACACTATTTTACTGTAGACTACCTGTGATTACTTTTCTAGTAATTTCCTGGCTTAAGAAACTACTATTCATCAAGCTATTTCACACTAAGAATGACACAAAAATCCATTTTGCATATGCAATTTCTTTACCTGGAGACATTACACCTAGTAAAGAAACAGAAATTCTTTATATTGCTACAAAATGCATACACATTTTAATCAATTATACTGATCTTCATAAAAATGACTACAAAGATATCCTAATATCCTATGAATCTGAAATTTTATATTTGGAATGTTAGAGCATAAAAAATGTGTGAAAAAGCTATCAAGTGAGGAAGAGGATATTTTAATCCAAAATAAAACAGAAAGAAGCCTTATGATCTGAAATGAACATAGCATTTCACTATGCATATAATTTCTAAAAGTCATATTCTAATATAAATGTGCTTGTAAAATGAACAAAGTGTGCATGTTAGTTCAGCATATACAGGGCTCCAGGTTATAAAGAAAAAAGGGAAGAAGTTAATTACATCTTTTAAATTTATTGGTACTTATTCACAATTCTGTTACTAAGGAAAAACAATCTGTCAACAAATATTCTGATGGTTCAAAAAATTTACATTCATGATCTCTGGTAACCAAAGTGGAACTAAACATCATAATGAAAAATAAACAACTAAATTTGCACTGCAAATAAAAAGACATCAGGCTAAGTTCCTTCTTTCTGTTTTAATCAAATGTAGTGTAAAAGATTTTTCTAGATGTTAATTGATTGTGTGGACAGTCAAAGAAAACTGAAAACATCAAGGTGACAAAATAAAAAAAAAACCCAGATTTTTTCTGATAATGTAGAACAGCAGAAGATTTTCTCTTCTTGGCATCTAGCATCTATGGGAATTTACTCCACAACACTAGGTATCCAATTTGAAAACAAAGCAGATATACAATCCAAAGAATAAAAGGACATTTTCTATGAAATAAAACAGACCAGGCCATGAAATCAACCTGCAGTTGACTGTACTTTTTATAAGTTAGTTTCAGGTGCGTACAATAAGTGATTTCTGTGATGATTTTTACAGGAAAAGTATTTTCTGGTGAATGCAATCTCAATAATCAATATTTTTCTTAATGGATAATCTATTCATTCTGAATATTTCTATCCAACATCTTCTTAAACACTACAAACAAAACCAAAAAAAAATCTGATCTTTTAATCTTCCTTAAGATTTGAAATATTTAATTTTGAAAAGGTTTTTTTGTTTTAAGATACGTAAATTCTTTCATTTTGTTTAAGATGTGCTTAAACTAAGAAAGAATAGGTAGTTTATCTTTTTTTCTCTAAAAATTACCTATTTTTTTAGGATCTTAAACTTTCTGCTCATAATTATGCTTTCTAAAATTATTTATTGAAACTAATCTGAAATGAACAAGCAATAGCATTTAGCTTATTTATAAGGTGGGTTGGCTAATGTGCTTCTATGTAAACATGTACAAAAATAAATTCATATTATTTTATTTTAAGATAAAGTTTTACATCATTTCTAATGTATGGATATTCCAATGAAAAGTGGCTGAATACAATTATGGCAATGATTTTTTAATATCCCTGGTAATTAAGAAAAAGGAAAAAAAAACCAGTAAAACATGAAACCATATAAAAACTTAAGATTCAAATATACCAATAAAAGGTTTAATCTCATTCTTAAAAATACTTTTGAATGTGCATGCCAACCTTGGCCCATAAAGCATTCGCCATGAAGGAAAACCCTCTTGTTTCCACTTTTTAAACCAAGCAATAAACAGGGTGTAGTGATCAGCCACATCTCTAGAACTTTCCATTTTTTACAGGTGGAAGGAAACCAAAGAGTCTGGCAGAAACTGATGAGGCTAGCCAGTTAATATATAACTGCTATTTATCCCATAACTTCAGTGCTAACATTTCTAACCATGATATTAAAATCTGCAAAAAAAAAAATAATTGAAATTTTCTTGAGGGTGCTATGAATGATAGCACTTTGAAATATAGCATAAGTCTATCAGAAACACCATGAGTGCTGTTGAAAGTCAAGGGTATCCTTAACATAATTTGGACTCCAGCTCCATCTCTGAGCCACATACACCAAAAAAGGTCTAACTATTGATTTATACATGAACCAAGACTGTTAAAGTTTCACTATTTGTACTAAAATTTATTATAATCAAGGCCATGATCTATTGACTGAGACTTGCTTTTGACATTTTAAAGTGCTATCTACTGTAATTCTCAAATCCTTTTCTTATTCTACCAGTGATAATGCAGCATGATCTAGTTGACATGAGTGAATTATTTAAATCTATCCAAGATTTTCAGGAAAAAGCTGTTAATTACTGAGATGTTCTTGTGAACAGTCTTACAGGTGGCTAAACAAGTGATCTAGGTGTATATAAAAATATAAGCTGTGAACTATTGATCAGTGTTTCTCCAGAGGCCCTGGATGCCATATTCATGATTTTTTTCATGGAAGATAGATCTCAAATGATTTTGCAACCAGATCGATTTAATCTTTGCCCTCAGGTGACAAATTAATGGTCATTCTGGAAACTTTCTAAACCGTCTACTTAGTTTTATTTACAGGTTTGAAATGCCTTATGGCTGATAACCACGGTACTCACTATCTCACCAGCGTAGTCTCCTACATAGAGACTGATAAATAATAAAAGAGAGCCATGTTTTTTGTTTGTCATAAACCTTTCCAGGAAAATCAATAAAATTTACAGTCTGTCCTAAGTCCATCACACTTTTAAATGCCAAATGGTAACCACATAGTGAAACTAGTACATCAATCTTTAATTATTTTTTATCCACAATCACTAATTAAGTAAATCTTCTATTATCCTGGCTTCATATAATAATGCTCTGCTTGTATAGAGTGATACAGAATATTTTAGAAAATAATGACAATTATTCAGAGTATCCTGCAGAAAATCCATTATATACACCAAACCTTGTCCATATTTCTAATACTAATTGCCCATATTAAACTAATGATCTTTGGGGTCAGTCTGAAATCGTCTGTCACATAAATACTAATTACCTTTATTAGTCTCCTGATCTTAGAAACTTGTCAATCTTTTAAAAACTAATTTCCCATATTAGACTCCTGATCTCAGCAGTGAGTCTGAATTATTCAACATAATCCATGTGGAAAATGGAGACTTTTTAACAAAAAATATTCAGTGAACTGGTCAGCTGCCAAAAGAAAAAGCAAGCAATTTTTCTCAGTATCACTCATCAACTCCAAAAAAAAAAAAAATAACACTACACCATTATGAAAGCTAGGGGAAATTAAATAATTTAGAAAAGAGTAATTGTACCATCGAATCTATCTTGATAGATGGTTTACTTAGTAACTTTTCCTACTACCACTTATTAAGCAAGCCTTTGTCTCTACACACAAAGAAATTAGACAGAAGAAACTTAATAATATACTGGCAATATGTAGGCAAAATGAAAGAAACCTTTTCCCAAGAATGAATCAAGCACATTCGTCTGAGCAAATAAAGTAGCACTGATATCTCCATGGTTTTAGCATATATCACCACTATTTGTCTTATGACCTTTATGTTAAAATTACTTTAAAATTATAAAATGTATATAAAATTTAATATTAATGTACCAATATTCAGACCTGGTGGGAGAAACAAATTCCTGGATGGGCATTAAATTTTCTCGGCGGGAGGGGGGGGGGACTGGGGAACATAATGATTTTTTAATGCATCATAAGAAAAACCATAATAGAAAGATAGGGGCCAGAATTCGAACTGTTACCATTGTAGGTCTGACGCAATCGAGCCGTGCTCCCATTGGCATTAGCCAATGGGGCCTACAACTAAAAGACTCGGACCACGACCCCTATGGTAGTATGCCACAAGGACTGGACAGTGACTTGGGTCAGATGCACACTAGCCAGCTCAGATTTAGGCCAACTTATGCACCAACAAATTGGTGCAGGGGCTATAGGCCCAATGAGAGATTTACGAGGGTGGGCTGGGCCAGGCCGCTTTGCATAAAATGAGAGGGTTGTTACATTGAAGGCGGGCACAGCTGACTCAGTGGGTGGGCCTGGACCCACAATGCCCGCCCATGCCGCCAGGACTGCCAATATTGTATTTGGTTTTTTAGCTACTTTGAGATGAAATTAAATAGTAGTGATGTCAAAACTCATCTGAATGTCATACATCATTTCTGATAATCGTTGCATCTCCTGTAATCAAAGATAGCCATTGACAAATTACATGCAAGCACCTGGGTGTGTGAGTTTGTTTATAGTGTAGGTGCTGCTGCCTGTGTAGCAACCATACTCTTTGATTGTGTACCCTGATATCAATCAGAGAATATGTGAGAAGACCAGACAATTTACTACCTGCACTATTTAAGTACCCAAGAAACCCTATCAGAACTATTTATTTTTAGATGGGCAGGAAAAAAATCCCACATTGCTAGCTAATGAAGAGCAAGAAGATCCCTATGCCAGAGAGGTATGCCAAAATATACCAGTTCCATGCCTGCCAAGATTCAAACTCAAACTCTCAAGTGGTCCAGTAGCTTAATCACTAGAGTACTGGCTACCCCATACATTACTCTGCACATTAACATCCAGATGATTTAACTCATGGTCTTTCTGATACACAATCCCTATACATGCATGTTTGACAAATATCAAAAGTTTAAATTTACTAAAATTCCCAAAAATTAATAATATAGGTCATTTGTTACAAATAATACAAACAGACCTGAGATTTTAAAGTATAACCTGGTATATACATTCTACTTGCTAACATTGCTCTTATTGATAACAGGAAGAATCTTATATCCCTAATTCATATAAGCTGTTACCTCTTTTAGATATATAATTAATTATTATCCTGCTAGCACTCATGAGTAGATAGTAATTGCAAATGAAATGTTACATACTGTAGATCTCATAAAATCCACCTTGTCTTGCTCATGTTTAAGCAAACTGGTGCATACAGTAGTTTACCTTGTTTCCAACATAAATGAAATTGTATACAGACCTCATCCATGTAGGTACAGGCGGTTTATCTTGTTTTTTGTAACAAATAATGTCAGTGCATATAGTTGCTTATCTTATAGATAATGTAAACTTTTATACACAGGCATACACACACTCACATACTGATATTTAAAACTATAAGTTAACAATATGAAAACTGCTTTGTCAAACCTATATTATTAGTAAAAATGCATTATTTAACCAAAAATAAAACAATGTTAAAAATAAAGTGAACATGCATCAGAACACAAACTATTGGGATTGCAAGTTTTTTTATACATAATTATGGACCTAAAGTTACTTATATGAATATTAAATTTAGTCTCTATCAAAAGCATGATCTGATATTGTTATGGTTATGGGTAGTGTCATGCATCTGGCAACAAGTTCCTGGCATGGATTCCTTCTTTTCTTTTGTTGACAATCTGGTTGATGTTGGACCATTCACCATTTCTGGTTTCTAACAGGTCTGCTAAACTAGCATTAGTGTCAAATCACCTGATGTCACTAAGCTCATCACAATGAAATAGGATATGTTCAAGATCCTCCTCCTCACTTCCACAAAGTTGGCAAGTTGGATCCTCAACTAGTTTTGACAAGGAAAGTGGCGCAGTCATATCCTTGAAAGAGTGACTTGATCTTTTCTGCTGAGGGACTTGTATCTGATGGTATTAGGCTTCTTTTGTACATTAAAGTGTATTTCCGACCTTTTGGGTCACTTGCCTATCCTTTGGAATTTCTGATGTCACATCATAAGGATGCCACTGTTCCAGTGGTTTTATTGACTAGTCCACTTTCTGCAGTGAGTTTTGCAAGTGCATCTGTGCTTTTGTTACCTTGTATGCCCATATGGCTAGGAATCCATTGGAGAACAATTTGGGCAGAACAGGTGTTAATAGCATCACGAATAGCTTGAGTTTCATGGGAATGTTCAGAAGGATTGAATGACTGCAGAGATCATAGAGAGGACTTGGAATTGGATAGAATGAAAAATGATTGTGAGGTGTCATCTTTGGATATGGTTGAAGTTTCTTGGACTGCTCTCTCTATAGCCCACAATTCTGCACATAGTATTGAACATTTTGGCAGAGGGAGAATGTGTTAAGTTTATCTGATGGAATATGGATGCTTGCACTGGCCATACCAATAGTGGGATCCAGTGACCCATCTGTGTAGATTGGAGTGCTGGAGGAGTATTGATCTTGGATCATCACTAATGAAAGCTACTGGAGCTTGGTGGGAATATCTGACTTGCTTGCATCGCTTGGCAGTGATGTCTTTATCTCAGGTGGTGACCACTTCCATGGAGGAACTTTGTTCTGGATTATAAGTGGGTGGAACTGAACACTGCTTCTGTCTGGGTGACAGATACTTCTTGACTTTAGGATTTTTGAAGACCTTGCATAGAATGAGTGAGTGGAACGGTTTTTCTTAAGATGCCCTGTGGAGTCTCTGGGCATGAAATGACATCTAAGTCGCCTGTTTAGAATGACTGATTCTATATATAGATCCAGAGGAGGAATGTCAGTTTCAATTTCTAATGCTGCTACTGAGGTTGTTCTGAGAGCTCCTGTTATCAAACATAGAGCTAAGTTTTTAATAGCTCAGTCTTTTTACTTAAGCTTTGCTGCATGATGACCATATCTACACAACATGGACATCTTGCTTCTCAAACAGATGAGATAAAATGATCTTAAAGTGGTGAAGTCTGCACTCCACTGTGCAATGACCAGGTGAGACTAGGGTCTAAAGTGAGAGCTAGGATCAATGGGTTCTTGTTGTATTTAATCCTTTCACCATTCAGCTATATGCCAAGATTGTCTAATGGCAGTGTGTGCTTTCTCTTTTTTGTAATTACTGTGTATTCTGTTCTTTCCTTGGAGACTTTCAACTTCCACTTCTTTGCCAACCTGTCTATGGCCTTCATGCATATACTGAGTTGTGATATTGCATAATCAAGATTTTTGTGAGTTATAAAGATTGTGCCATCATCAGCATAGGTGACTTGTTGACAAAATTTAGGGACAGACGGAATATTGTACATCATGATATTGAATACTAGTGGGCTGAGAACTGCCTCCTGTGGAGTTCCTGTGTTGATCTTGAATTTTTCTGAAATTTCATTTGCTATTTGGATTTGAATAGTGTGGCCACTTAAGAAACTTTTTAGTGGTTTTAGGAGCCTGCCAGATATGCCAATTTCTGCTGTCTTGATAATGATACCATCCCACCACGATTTGTCAAAAGCTCCCTCCAGATCTATGAGAACCACTATGGTGTATTCCTTGTTGTGTAAGGCACCATGGCATTTTTCAGTTAGTTGATGTAGAGCATCTATAGTGCCTGATTTGGGATGAAAACCACACTGGGATCTATGAAGGGTCTTCTCGTTATGGAATTTCCATGTGAGTTTCTTACTGATTAACTTCTCCATAAGCTTGCCAAGGCAGGAAGTAAGGGCCACAGGTCAGTAAGATTTGATACTTTGCTTGCATTATTAGGTTTCAGCAATGGAATTATCTGACTTGACTTCCATGTTGACGGATATTCACCACTTGTCCAAATTCGATTGAACAGATTTAGAATGGCAGTTCTCCCATTTGGTAGCCAGTCTATAAGCATTTGGTTATGAATCTTGTCTGGACCAGGTGCTGAGTTACTAAGTTCATCCATGGCCATCTGTAGCTCTTGCATGTTAAAGGGAGCATCACAAATCATCCTCACATTGATATAGCAGATTGATGTTGTTTGCTACTAGTTTGTCTACCTCATTGAATAGACATCCACTATAGGTTGTGTCCTCTGTGTGGTATTTTGATGAGTAGTAAACACCAAAGAGATGGAGTTGTTCCTTAATGTCAGTAATCATCTGGCCTTCATGACAAATTGCAGGTTGATCATCTTTGGAATTTCCATTGATAGATTTGATTTTTTTCCATATTATTCTTGATGGAGTGCCTTTGTTCAAGGATCCATTAAAATTCCTCCATGAAAGCCTCTTGGACAGCTTAATATTCCTTTCCTTTTCACCTTTTCCTGTTGTCTTTTGTATTCTATCTTGTCTGATATCCTTCTGGTTGTTTTCTATTTATGCCTGGTTTTGTGTTTGACCCTTTTATCTGCGGCGATATCCTTGGTCCACCATGGGGTTGGAGGTATCTTGTGAGCTTTGGTCAGGGGATAGCTCATTTTTGCTGCATCAGTTATACATGTAATGATAATCTGAGGAAGCTTGGTGGTATCCTCTTGTTGCAGTGCATTGTAGCTGCTGGATATGTTATATTCCAAAGGTCTTAAAAAGTGATCTGTCTGCTTTTCTGATATTCCATCTTGATGCACTAGCACTCGCAATTATATGTCCTGCATAATCAAGTTGTGAGACTATTGGAAAGTGATCACTGCCTTGGCTGTCATCTAGAACCTTCCATTTGACTACTCGTGCAGTATTATCTGGGTTGGCCATTGTAGTATCAATAGTGTGTCTGTCCAATGGAGTGGTTTTGGTAAGTGTGCTCATTGCCATTTAATACAACAATGTTGTGGTTGTGAATCCATTCATGGAGACGTTTGCCTGATGCAGCATTCTTGCTGCTTCTCCACAGGGAGCTTTTAGCATTGAAGTCTCCTGCCAAAAATGAGTTTGATATTGCCCAAGCTGTCGAGCTCACAGCTGATATTCTTGCATCCTTCATGAGCATAGAGTGATGTTACATGTAAGAAGTTCTTGTTTACAGTTACTTGAGCACTGATGTATTCAGCCACTTCAGAGTAATGAGTTGAGATGTTAGAGACCCAAATTAATATTGAGTGAGAATGCACACACCACCACCTTCCTTGTTTGGTTTAGCAAAGTTGGTGAGAGTATATTCTTTTACTCTTTTTGTCCATGCATCACTTGCCTTTAATCTAGATTCACAAATGAGAGCAATATCTATATTTTCATCCAGTAAGAGAAGTTTGAATTTATCTAGTTTGTTATTGAGGGATTGAGCATTCCACTGAAGTATCTTCAGTAGTCTGGAGGATGTGGTATTCTCAGTTCCTTGATAGCAATCATTGATGTCAGGTGGTGGGATACAATTTGAAGGCTGAGTTTCAAGTTGGATTTTGTGAACATGGTTACTGCTATTTTTGGATGTTCTGTGTTCATTGTATTCAGAGCCAAGGGAGCAGAAAATGTTTAATTTCTGTGCTTTACAGATTTGGTTGAGTCTCTTAGGTAGAGATTTAGCAGATAACCTATCCTTGCATCACACTTTAACTCTCCTACTTCTCTTTTTGCCTCTGATGAAAACTTGTAGGTCATTTGGAATCAAGAATAGTTTTCTTAAACACTTGACTGTCTGATGAGGGCTTGACTGTTTTTGTATTCCCTTCCAGATAATAACCTTGAGCCTTTCTGGGTGATGTGGTTTACCCCTCTTTGGGTAATGCAAAGGTTTGGTAACATGATTATCATCCTCTTGCTCTGCCTTGGGAGATGTTGAGATTTCTGCTATGTCCAGTTCTTTTCACACCACAGCTGATGTTTCTTGCAGCTCTCTGCATACTTGCAAGATTTGTTACAGTAAGTATTTGCAACTGTGCTGCTGGATTGTTTCATTTGTAGTTGGAACTTCAGTAGTATTACATACATTCTGATATTTTAAATAAGGTTTCTTTCTGATGTAGACTTACCCAAAGTTCTGGCAGGTGAGTTTAGTGGTTGCTGATTTATCACTGCAAGGCACACTATCTTCACAGTGCGGACCCTGGTAAACCGGGAGTCTTCTTAGCTGGCATGGGTTTGACTTGACTTTGACTATTGTGATGTAAGAAAAGATTGGGGTTTGTTTAATCAAGCTGCTCAGGTGTTTAATACCTACTATTACCGCTTGACCATTGGACCGTGTAGGTCTTCTCTGCTCAGAGAGTGTGTGCCTCCAACCATTTAGAGCATGACTGGTGCTATAAACCAAGCAGGGACATGGTTGAATCACCACCATGGTGCATCCACACACCTGTGGCCCTGCATGGTGATTCTCTAGGGCTCATGTTCCTCTGAGATCCTCTGTAGCTTAGCCTGGAACCGAAAGGTATTCAGTTTCCATGCATTGCTACGAGGAGGCACTACAGAAATCTTGACTGTGGAGAGGTTATATACTGGCAGAAGAGACTTATGCACTCAGCTTTCTTTTTGTCTTATGGCTAGCCAGCGGTGTAAAGAACAGCATGCAGCAGACAGAAAACATCCAAAGCCACCACTAGCTGCCACTACACACATCAAACAGACCTGAGACACTGTCATCAACACATGATCTGATATTGTATCTTACTACTAACCTTAATAATTGTTATCTCATATTATACTTTTGTTTAAGCATTAATGGATCTTATTATTTATGTCTGCTATTGCTTTGTTTGGTTTGACAGATGAAAATGGCCCCTAAATATGACACCTTAGAAAACAAAACTAACTACTCCATGATTGCCTGTTACTCTCAGAAAACTGCAGAGAAAGATAGGGTTACATGGGTAATGTGCTAACAACTTGTCTATAAAATGAAGTCTTCTTTTATCAGCTAGTCAATTAACTTCTGACAAGGTTTCTTCTATAACATTTAGCAGTTCAACTTCTAGCACCTAAAGCCAAATTGATCGATTGGCTAAGTGGCAGCCAAAAACCTCAATGCTTGGACATGGTAATAAGAAAAAGTGATTCAGCTGGGATAAACAACACCAGAAATACACCTTGAAGCAAATAGTGCAATGTCAGATGAAGGCATGTTTAAAATATTTTGGGCTAAGCAACAACAGTTTGTTTTAAGAAAGACCAGAGAAAAAATATGAGAGGAACCATGTTTTCTCTATAATTAAGTATAGGTTTGTTTTGCTGTTTGTTTGACTAATGAGTTGATAAAAATGAATAGAATACAGACAAGAAAGAGATATCACAATATTCTGCAACACCATGCAATTCCATTTATGCTTCAAAGCTCAATACACGATAACATGTTATAAAAGAGTCAGGACTTAAAACCATAGTTTCCAGATATGAATCCCACTAAACTTGGGTGAAATGAACAAAATTGAGAAAAAAAAAGGGTCAACCAGTAAAAGGCAACTTTGGACTTGAAAAGAATGAGGGGGTACTTACAAGACAATATTTCAAAAAGTTACTTAACAGAGTGTCCAAAATATGTTTGGCAGTTATTTACATAAATGGCAGATATTCTGATTTAAAAAAGCTTAAAGTGATAATATAACAACTAATAGTTCATGTTGTGATATAAAGTTTATTTATTTTTGTTTGCTGGAATTAATAATAATGACATTAACAATAAAGTGTTGAAAAAATAGTATTTTCATATGGTAAGCTAATAATTTTTAATTATAGTAAACCTCTTAACAAACTTGTCCAATGTAAAACTACCTTTATTGAAGTATTATGCTGGTCCTGGTGAGATATAATACCTTTGTATAAGCTTTCTACCTCTGGACAACAAACTTTTCCTAAAAGGACCCCCATATATACATATCAAATGCCTATAATATCCCTGTTGCTATAATTAGCCTCTTTTAATAATATTAAAAGTATCATATTATACTGTCCTTGGATCAAACAACTGCATACTTTGAATCGAATCAATAGAGTCCAGTTCCATATTTACTGACTAACCAAGAAAGAAAGAAACTGAACAATAACTGCTGATGATGTTACAATGGTATAATATCACACAGGTGCTGAATTGTATTATTTTACAGCATATACATTTACCAATAATCATTATACAGTGTTACAGCTAGGTTTTCAAACGGGCATGGTAAATATTATAAAACAGGGCACATCGCGTGCAGTCACGGTGCGGAAGCATGGTATTGTGGGCACATTTATTTGCATTAATGACAAGACAAATTTGATAAATAACAGTTTAATACTAGTATGATGTAGGTGTTAAGTGAAGTATTACTAACTTATGCAATCATACAAACCTACAAGTTCACATTTATTTGCAACAAAGTCAATGCATGTATATATACATTTACAAGTTCTCATAATATAATGAAATGCAATAGCTTTAATTGACGACCTTGAATTAGGCTAGATTGTATGTTAAAACGTTGAAGAAAAATACTCTGCCGCTCTTTTGTTAGGTCTTTTGTGTACTCGTGCTATGCTTCGAAGCGTAAACTAAATGGCGTATAATGCGCACGCGCACAAGTTACAACTCCGCAGAGCGGCTGGAAAATTCCCGCCAGGGGACGCTCAAAAAGTTCTGCATGTGGCTGTTGTATACCTGTACAAAAAGGAAAATTGGGCTTTGTGTTTTGCACCATTTGGGGCATGGCATTGTAAATTTAGGGCATGTCATTGTACAAAGAGGCATGGCGCTGTAGACCAGAGGCATGGCGTGGCGCCATGCTAAAAAGGGCTAGCTGGAACTCTGATTATAAGACATTATGTCATACACATGAACATTGAACACCACTTTTTCTGAACCCTCATTTGTTTTCCTGCATTTAGTGACAATTTATCTGTGTGCATGCAGTAAAGTGGGCAAGAAAAAAACAGAAGACAAGCAGTGAAATTATTTTTTGAATACCTTTACTCAACATCTAATGTTGTAGTCTTATTTAACTTTGATAATTACGAAACCTAGTCACTGCTTTATATTGTCAAGCATTTACCATGAACATTTTGGTAAGCAGATATTGTACAGTATTTTTGGAGAAATGATAATGCCATGTGGCACATTGCATGATACAACAGTGTTGAGTTCTACATGTGACAGCATGTCTGGAGCTTAGAGAAACTTCATTTTGTCATAGATCTTATGAGAGTTCAAAAAAATAATAAAGTTACAGTCACTGCAAATAAAAATATAGGAGATTCCAGTAAAAAGTAACAGTAAATCAAATGATAGAACTGCAAACATTAAATACATGGATTAAAGAAGGTAAAAAGCCAAGGTTGATCAAGAATTCATAATCCCAACTTCCACATATTCAACCATTCTCAGTAATCAAGCAAGAGATAGAAGCTGCTGCACAGTTATTCCCTAACAGAAAAAGACCACAAACATGTAAAACCGAGAAACCAGACAGGAAATTATTTAATTTGCTTACTCAAACAAGGGCAGAAAATATACCATGTTAGAGTCAATATTACAACAATGAGCACATCAGTAATCACTAAAAATAATTATGGAGAATTTTCAGACATCCAACAAATGGCTACATAAATTCAGGGGATGCTGAAGTCACCAAAACTGAAAATGGCAAGCAAGGAAGCAGTTGTGGATGGTAATGTTCAAAAAGATTGGTTCTATGAAATTAAAAATTTCTGTAATCAATAAGTATACTAAGCAGAGATGATTAAAAGTGTGAAAAAGTACTTTGTCACCACAAAAACTCCACAAATATATGAATGACATAGTCTTTATTCAGATAATAGCTGTCCAATGCAGATGCATATATGGAATTAAAGAGAAAGGTTATTATTTTCCTGTATCAATGCCTTGCATATACAGGTGCATCCAAAAAAAGTTAGAATATCGTGGAAGAGTTCAATATTTTTGGTCAGTTATTTCAGAAAGTGAAAATTGTATATATTCTAGACTAATTACATGTAAACTAAAATGTTTCAAGCATTTTTTTAATTTTAATTTTGATAATTACAGCCTACAGCTAAAAAAAAAATAGAAAAAACATATCTCAAAATATTAGAATATTCTATTTTGAGTTTGAGTAAATCACTATTTATGCAGTATAAATACCACAAATCTCTCAGTCTGGTTCAGTACACACAACCACAATCATGGGGAAGATTGCTGACTTGACAGTTGTCCAGAAGACACTCATTGACACCCTCCACAAGGAG
This sequence comes from Nautilus pompilius, assembly GCA_018389105.1. NCBI lineage: Eukaryota > Metazoa > Mollusca > Cephalopoda > Nautilida > Nautilidae > Nautilus > Nautilus pompilius. Next base: position 1,169,264 of record JACATO010000364.1, read on the forward strand.
GGTAAGCCACAGAAGGTCATTACTGAAAGGGCTGGCTGTTCGCAGAGTGCTGTATCAAAGCATATTCATGGAAAGTTGACTGTAATGGAAAAGTATGGTAAGAAAAGGTGCACAAGCAAGAGGGATAATTGCAGCCTTGAGAGGATTGTCAAGCAAAGCCGATTCAAGAACTTGGGGGAGCTCCACAAGGAGTGGATTGAGGCTGGAGTCAGTACATCAAGAGCCACCATGCACAGATGTGTCCAGAAAATGGGCTACAAGTGTCGCATTCCTAGTGTCAAACCACTTCTGAACCAAAGACAATGTCAGAAGCGCATCTTACCTGGGCTTAGGAGATAAAGAACTGGACCATTCCTCAGTGGTCCAAAGTCCTCTTTTCAGATGAAAGTAAATTTTGCATTTCATTTGGAAATCAAGGTCCCACAATCTGGAAGAAGAATGGAGAGGCACAGAATCCAAGTTGCTTGAAGTCCAGTGTGAAGTTTCCACAGTCAGTGATGATTTGGGGTGCCATGTCATCTGCTGGTGTTAGTCCACTGTGTTTTATCAAGTCCAAAGTCAACGAAGCTATCTACCAGGAGATTTTAGAGCACTTCATGCTTCCGTCTGCTGACAAGCTTTATGGAGATGCAGATTTCTGCCCACAGTGCCAAAACTACTAGTAACTGGTTGGCTGACCATGGTATTATTGTGCTTGAATGGCTAGCCAACTCGCCTGACCTGAACCCAATAGAGAATCTATTTGGTATAGTCAAGAGGAAGATGAGACACACCAGACCAAACAATACAGATGAGCTGAAGGCCACTTTCAAAGCAACCTGGGTTTCTATAACACCTCAGCAGTGCCACAGGCTGATCGCCTCCATGCCACGCCGCATTGATGTAGTGATTCGTGCAAAAGGAGCCCCAACCAAGTATTGAGTGCATAAATGAACATACTTTTCATAAGTTCGACATTTTTATATTATAAATCCTTTTTTTTTATTGATCTTATGAAATATTCTAATATTTTGAGATAGTGGATTTTTGATTTTCATGAGCTGTAAGCCGTAATCATCAAAATTAAAACAAAAAAAAGGCTTGCAATATTTCACTTTGTGTATTGAGTCTAGAATATATACAATTTTCACTTTCTGAAATAACTGACAAAAAATATTGAACTCTTCCATGATATTCTAATTTTTTGAGATGCACTTGTAACATTAAGGGCCTGCATCTAAGAATTGTGAAAAGTAGTTTTATTCCTTTCAAACTGCACAAGCCAGTTACAGCCAATGGACCAAAGAGTGTTGAGTCAAGATCTATAGAAGACAATCTGTTCAGTACATGTTACAAAGAATGAAGTATTCTTCTGATTTGAAAAGGCTAAAATGGGCTATGCTCAAGGCAATGCAAAAACTTTTTATAGCCTGAGAAAAGTTGCTGACACCACAGACATTTCAGAAGAGAGCAGTGCAGGTGATGAAAAAGTTTCTTTTGAGGCTGAAGGGTGGCAAGAACTAACAACAAAACTCCAGGACAAGGATGTCTCTGAGATATACAATTAATATGGCTTTAGACACTTTAGTGAGGTTTTTCTTAATCTTAGCTATATCTCAAGTAACATACTTAAACATTGTTCAGGGAATTAGAAGAAGATGTAAGAGGTGAAATGATAAAGCAGTCCCAGCAAAAAAAATAAAGACACTACCATTAAACTTAACTGATGACATTATTTAAATGTTACTATGACATTAATTCATCTAGTTAATAAATAAGTAACAATGTTTTATTTTCAAAAAGATTAAAAATAAGGTAAGTTTTTGAAGAATCTCTTTACAAAAAAATCCCATGTAACAAAGTTAAAAATTTTGGTCCCTTGAATATTGTTATATGGGGAATTTGACTGAGACATTTCTCTAAGATTAAAAAAAAGTAATTCTAGTCACATGATGAACACATGATTACAAGCTATAACAACTAATACAGGGCAGACTGTCAACTAACAACATGGTGACTATCCAGTGAAAGAAAAGTTATAAAATAACTGTCCATATATGTTCTGGATGTTCAAAGGCAGCTGCATTTGTATGAAATATCAGTGTTTAAGCTGGAATTTTTATAGCTCACACTGTTGATGTAAAGCAAAGATGAAAAAAAAAAAAAGTGGACATCACAACTCTGCCATGGCATGGCCAATCAGTAGACATGAACCCCATTGAGCATGCTTGGGCCATCCTCAATCACTGGATTCTTACAAAAGTATCCTATAAACTCACTTTCTATAACTCCCTAATACAGATTCATTGCCAGGAATGAGCTACAATAACATAAACCAGGATAGCTGACCTTAGGAAAAGGCCTGCCTGATAAAGTGCTTCTTCTCTCCCACTCATATTTTTTTCACTATCCTAGTTCCAGAATAAACTGTGTACTTCCAAATTTATGGTGTATATTTACTTAGGTAATGTCTCTGTATAGATACTGCTCATCATGTAGGTGCATAGCTTTGAGTATATTGACAGCAAACTGAAAAAAAATTTGTTAGTGTTTAGTCTTGTGCATTTTGCACATTGATATGATAGTTAGCGTTTTTATTTATGTTCATAAAATTTTTCATTGCATAAAGTTTTTTTAAAATTTATGCTGCTACATTAAATATAAGGTTTAATACATACACATACATACACGCACATATATTTTTTGTGCTGGTTATAGCTTAATTTTTTTTTCATATTCTGGGGATATTCAAATGAAACTCAGCTGGATACCATTACAGCAATGCTGTTTCAAACGAACAACCCTAGAACATGAATGAAAAAGTAAAAATAAATATATAAAATTTATGTGCTTTAAGGTAAAAAAAAAATAATTAAAAAAATCATTAATGTAAATCTGCTCTATGTAAATCATGTTTTTTCCACTACTAATTAGCAAAGAGATTGTGTGATTTAATGCTACTTAGTTTTTCATTTGCCGAGGTTCAATTTAAAAGCACAAGAGATCACAGAGACAAAGCCACAGCTCAACAAGCTTTTAGGATACCAACATCACTATCAGAAAAGAAACATGGATGAAGGAGTAATGTGTAAAGAAATAATGCCTAACAGCTTACTTTGTGATAGTTTGTGAAGAATCTCTATATCATCAGTACACTAAAATAGGTTTTAATTTTGATATCAGTAAACCGGTTTGCTAAATGGTAAAACCAGCAAAGCTGTGTATTTTCCTGTAATATAAGCAAACTGTTCAAGTCAGATGTAAAATAAATAAACAGATAAATCAATGACATAAATCTGGCTTTTTTTTTTCTTTCTGTGCAATGATCCCAACAAGGTAGACAACTCTGGTGAGGCAGTGTAGTGTCACAGTTATCTGCTGGAAAGCACTGTCAATCCTCTGCCATGTTGGGGGCTGACTAGATCTGACAGAGAAATTATTACTAGAACTCATCAATTTTTAGATGTGCAAAGAAACTGGGCCAGAGAAAACCCGCACAGCTGCTAGGAAGGTATGCCAAGCCAAGGTGGTCCCCCGCAGGAATCAAACTTGGGACCTTGACCTTAGTAATCCACCTTTGCATGACCATGTTGCCTGGACTTGTGATCTAAGCAAGGTCCATAAGAAATGAAAATCTATATGATACCCATATTACATTTCAAGTGCTTAACTCTTTGCAAAAATGTGTTAACTCATATTTGCATTTCAAACATTAATTCTGGTTCAATGATTCACGCAGGTTGAGAAACTGTTAAATATCCATCCAAAAGATGCTCAAATTGCATGAAGTCTTCCCGTGGGCACCAGCAAGATGTGCACTAAAAGAGGCATAATTTTTGAATGGAGGTAATTATTATCTCATCATCATTACAGATTAAATATGTTCTTTTGAGCTATTGCTAATTAAAACTTTCATAAGGTTTATTCGAGAATTCAGTAAATAATTAATTTGTGCTACACAAGATTTTGTCAATGTTTGCTTTACACCATTAAAACATTTACTTTAGTTAATTTGCCATAAAGGGGCAGGATGCTATCAGATTTCTACAAAACCTTAAGAAAAAAAAAACTTTCAATCTAGGTGACTTTTATTAGCTGAGATGACCTAAATAAGTATAAATCATTATTTGTTTCATAGTTAAATTATATATAGTTTATGGCCCCTCCTATTTTCCTAGTATAATATTTTTCAAGTTAATAATTATTTATTATTTATTTGAAGTTTCTTTTTGAGTACACAGATGCTTACGAGGGAAGCAACCCTGATGAGAAAGTGAGAAAGGACAATACTGTGGTTCTGCTGAGATGCATTGCCAATCCTGCACCAAAAGGAGCCTGACAGGTTTGATTTCAGCAGGCAAATCCTTAGTAGAACTCCTCTACTTTTAACTGTTGGACTAAAGTCACGCAGCCAGCTGGTGAAGAAGAGTAAGCAGAAAGCATGCTAGACAGGTACGCCACACCAAGTCAGTCTTTTGTAGGAATAAAACTTTTTTTGGGGTGGTGTGGGCTTGTGTAGGGCGAGTGTGTTCATCTCCGAAGAGAAGGGAGTGGGTAAGAGGTCAAAACCTCAGTGGAACGAAAGTTCCTGTTAGTAGGTGTAAGTGTATTGGAGTTAAAAACTCCTGTTAGGGAGGGATATTGGTCCGTAACCCTATATGAAGGCCTTGCAATTCCACTATTGAGACCGGATACATGAAATCTGGTCCCAAGCAGCTGAAATGCCCTGATATCCCATGGGAACAGGAGCGGTACTCCCAGGCAGAAAATTCCACCAAGCGATTGCTTCCCCAGCCAGTTTGGCAGAGATAAAAAATAAAACTAAATAACATTATTGTTCCAGGATTTTAACTGAAACATATCAGTTTTTATATTAAAAAAATCTAGTACTGCACACTGTTTAAAATTAATTGCTGCTGTATATATAGGAGAAAAGTTTAAGTTGGAAGTCAGATTGTCCATGGTGATTAATGCTGAGATGTTACTACAGCATACAAAAAGATGAAGTTTAATACACATGGGCCATCTTTTCATGTGACTCCGACAATTATTATTCTCATTATTTTTAATAAGCTTGCATAGAAAAATAAAATTCAAATCTGTTTTACTCGCAGATTAGAATCTATGGTTTTCTTAAAAGCCAGGGTCATAGTTTAAAGATAACTAGAAATGTAAAAAAACAACAATGAAAACCAGACAAAGAAATAATTATAATATACAAGAATTAATAGCAAAACAAAATTCACTAGAGATGTTCAAATAAAACCCAACTGAAACAGTACTGCTATAATGGTATCTGACAAAGTTTCATTTGAACATCCCTAGTAATAACTGTACATTTATTGTACAAAAGTATAATCTATCTGACCAGTTACACTTCATAAAAACTATAAAGTCACTAACATTTTGATAAAATATTACTAAACTGTCATCAACTGTTCTGATTAATAAGAATTTTCTTCATTAATGAAACTTCAAAAACAGGGTTCAAAATATTACTGCTCTGAAAAAAAACATACATAATCAAAGTAAAAAAGGAAGAAAAAAAACTTTAATGTACAACAGCTATCGCTTCATTTTGTGCTTTAATGCCAGTCTGAATCCAAATGTGCTGTGTAGTCAGTCTTTGTGTTTGTGTACAACAGCATGATTATATTCTGTGTTTAACAACAATACAATTTCTATAGTATTTGGCAGATTTGTACAGAACAATGCTGTTCATTTCAGTTTATTGGTCACTGTCCAAATACTTCTTTTGACTAAAGGAACACAATACCAGATTCTTTCCCATCCTGCTATCAGTTGCCAGTTTTACTTTTTGTTTTGTGCACCAGTTGAAACGTGTAGATATTGGTATTCTCTAGGAGTTCCAAGCAGAGTTTCAGTCATACATGTATAGTAATAGATTTAATTGTACATAAGAATTCAACAATGAATGCACCTTCAACAGTGTAGGCTGATCAATTAATGATGGATTCTAGCATCTTACAGTTATAAAGAATTTGATCTTCTAATTGCATTCTGACAATGGAAAACTACACTGGCACAACATTAAAAAAACACAAACACACAGAGGATCACAGTGTTAAACTCTGTGATTTACTTTCTTTATAAAATGTCATAAAGTTTCCGTCTACACACTTTTTGTCTGACTATCATCCAAAGATAAAGCAATAATGGAAACCAAAACAAATGTTCTTGAAAAGAAAAAAAATATCTTGGTTGCCATCATTTTAAATAAGATGGTGAAGAAGCTGTTTTGTTAAACTTTTCTTTTCTCTTTCTTGAAATTGCTCATTACTCTATGAACTGTTTGTGAGCCATAATTTTTGTTCCTAAATATCAGGAAGTAGGGTTTACCATAATCATTTAAAACCTGCATATTAAAAAAAAAAAAATTAAGGTGATGTGGATGTCCAAAAAAAAAAAATCCCACTGAAAGAATTTACTAATCTCTGTTTGACGAATTAATGAAAATATTATTAAAAATTATCCCATGACTAGATGCAGATGGGGACAAAAGAAGCTGTTTCAGTCTATCTGTCTTTTATTTAAAGTTATGTTTCAAAGGCTTGGTGTAGGAAAGCTGGATATAAATTATCTTTGCTTGTTTCAGAACTCTCCATCAACTGGGCCAGGTAACAATCTACATGAAGATTTTTTTGCTTATCATAAAAGTCAATTTTCCTTTGCTTCATGAATAAAGAAAATTTCTTTGCTTGTATTTAAAACTTACTTTTCTATCATAACACAGACAAATGATGGACAAAACATTGAAAAATTAGCAAAATTTGGAAAAAAAGTCACAATGAAAGTAATGTAATCCATTAGAAAAACAATAAAAAGCAATTAAACATTTTTGTTACAAATGCTAGTTTCTAATATGGTGGAAAGTTATGAGTTTTTTTTTTAACAACTGAGTGTCTTTAAAAGCTTTTGTAGCTTAAGAGGTGATTTTTCTTGTACATATTTTACATTTCACTTGGCAACAGCTGCTGATTACTTAGAGGATTAGCAGTAATGCCCTGTCTTAAGTTTTATGCAATCTTGCTGCAGAAGTGAAAATCACTTGTGACAGGTTTCCAAAAAGATTCTAATGATAGCCTTCCATAACCTGTTGTTTCTTGAAAGATTCTGAGCATGAGAAAGTTTTCCATGATCATCATGACTATTAGACATTGACAACTAAATAAATAAAAAGCTTTAAAATTTACATAAACCTACTTTTGACTTAAATGTGCATTGACCAGATTCTTGAAACTACTATCTCTTTGCTTAGTAAGTTTCTACAGCATTGACTGATAATGACAATTTCTTAAAACAACACAGATAATAAAATCAGATTTCATTTCGCAGAAAACATTTGTAATAACTTAAATAACTTACCTATATACATTCTAATGTTGAACAGGGTGGGAGAGGGCAGGAATACCATAACTTTTCTGTCAAGGGAACAAAACAAAAAACAATTCCACTTTGACTTTCATGACTAAACAATAGAATTTTGAAGAAAATTACAGCCAGAAATTTCACACTGGCTAAATATGTTAAAGAAATTAATGTTATCTTTTTTTAATTTATAGCAAGGCTTGCTTTGTAGGTTGAGTAAACCAGCTTCAAACAAAATTCCAGTAATACTATTTGGAAACATCTACCTAAGAGTTTCTTATATGTTCCTATATGGAGTTTTGCACTATAAGGAGCAAATTGCTGCATCTCCATCTTTAGTCTTAATTGGATTAAAAACAAATATTAATTCATCTGAAAAATGTATCTAAATACTTACACAGGAAGTGGATGGATTTATTATGGATTGGATGATGGTATGCTCATTTATGATTACACATTAATGTTATTTGTTTAAATTTAAAAAAAAAAATTCTGCTTATCCCCAACCCAAAACACACCTGGGATAAGTAAATAGTTTTCCCATGAAACTCAAATGGGTCATTCTGGCTATATAAACAGAGGTAGGCCAGAAGCAGCCTCAATCTACAAACAGCTACAGCATATAGTTGGGTAATGTTAGACATGAACCTATTGAGTATGTGTGGGTGATCCCCAACTGATTGTGATAATTTTTTATAAATTAACTTTTAAGTTCATTAATACAGATTATGAACCAGAATATAATACAATCCCACAGAACAGGATTGCTAATCTTGTCTACACAATGCATCACTAGCTTGCATAAGGCAAAGGGCTCCATTACAAAGTATTAACTCCACACTTATATTTTTCCAGTGCTATTTATGGCACCAGAACTAACAAGTTTTTAAAACTTGGGCATCTATTTATTGATGTGTATATAAACAATGTCCTGTTATAATAATTAGGCCACCCGTTGTCATTACAATATATTATTTTTGCAGTAAACAGCAAATCAAGACAAACAATGAAGTAAAATGCTTTGTATTAGTACTTGGTTGAGTCTCAATTTGTACCACAAAAAACCTCACTCTATTTGGCCTTTAAGTGAGATTTTTTATCACATTCTGGTCCAGGTCCACTCATATCTATGTGAAAGCTTCATTTAATTCCAACACTGGTGGAAAATAAAGAAATTGCTCTTAACTGAACAATCCAGATGTTTCCCCAGGTGCACAACCCAGATTCATATTAGCATTTTAAACTGCACAGAGAAGTTGGATGCTTTGATTTCTCTTCTAGACTATAATCCTCCTGAAGAATATGGGAAAGGGAATTACAATATGCTTTGTTGTTACAATGATAGGAAATCTATCCTTAACTCTTTCCCCGCCAAAGTTTGTGATTACCAATGTAATGTAGTTTTTGTGACACTCAATAGATAACTGGTCAGTAGCACCAAATATCATTAGTTTAAGCATTGGTGAATGCCCATGGGGAAATTTAAAATTATCTGTAAATGAAGGAGTGAATCTGTTAATGGAAATGATGTCAAAAACCTCAGATTAAAATGAAAATGTACTTAGCAGAATTGAGATATTCTTCAACAAGCACCAATTATGTAATTGTATCACAACACTTCTGTCTCCAAAGCTAAAGACAAAGTAATTGGAGGACTTTCTTAACCTAAGTATGACTTTCAGAAAAGAGTACATGGCACCAATGCCAGAGGGTCTTGCCAGAAATGTTTACTGATTAAACCTTTCAAAGCATTTTATTCTTACTGGACCAAGGGAACTTCTTACATGCTAGGCATCTTCTGTAGGTAGGTAGGTTAGCATTAAGAGAATCATAATAGTAAGAAATGGTAAGTTCTTATTGTGTGTTAGAGCTGAAGGCCTGCCCAGTCACTTTGCTGCAGCAGTGACATTTGTCTTGGTGAAACTTTGCAATAATTTTGGTCACAGATCTACAAGAAATGTCAAGATCTTTGGCAATTTGTCACTGACTGGCCATACTCTGAATGACCTGTAATATGATCATGCTTGGGTAAATAGAAAAATATGGAAGAATCCATTAGTTTTGGACATTGTGGTATACACATTGGCTATCTTCCCAACTAGACATCCAGTATGTGCATAATTAAACCTGAAATATATTTCAGTCAGAAACATTCATTTATGGAGGTTGTAAAATTAACATTGCAGAGTACTGTAGATACAGTTAATTTTATCTGTATTTATTTTGATAGTATAATTTAGTCTTGCATATATTTTTTGGTTACCACCAAAGATATCTTGGATAGCAGTGATACTAACGTGGCATTGCTTTACCTTGCTCTGAAGAATTGTGTGACATAATCCTTTTGGTGGGTAGACTAAATGGTTATATTATTTGCATTCTTTTGTCTAAAGCATGCAAATTTGACAAAAGATGTAACAAATTTTTGTATATGCATACCTGACTAGTTACTAAAAATCATTATTTTTGGTTAATAGCATGTGACCCAAGCACCTGAAATAAATTCATAAAAAATCTGCTAATGACCAGTCATCACCTCAGCTAAAAGCAAACACTGTAATTATAAATCCCTTCAGCGTTAGCTCAATACATTATCTATATTGGTCATCATATGAGCAGCCATAGTTTGAAATGTTAAGTGATTCAAAATCAAAAGTATTTAAGAGATTACTTGTCACAATTTCAACAATGATGAGTTTTACACCAAGTAGATTAATGATACAATTCTTGCTTGTGTCTTGCAGGTGTTAACTATCACAGAATACATAGAAATGCTGAAGCATACTATATATCCCTGAAGGGAGAGTGCTCAAGCATGCACAGCTGAAATGGATTTACTAAAGTTTCTGTGCCTCTTCTGCTACAGTGTTTCCTGGTCTATAATCCTAACAAATATGTGTTTGCCATGTTTTAACAGCAAATAAAAATAACCAAGAAGCTTTTGTGATGTAGCAGCAACATTAATGATTTGTTTCTGTAATGATGTCCCAATGATCATGGATGACAAAGTATCATGGCTATTTCACATCAGTTTTTCCAATATTGTGGTAGCTGATAATCCTATGCACTACTTCACTCTCCCAGTAAGGTAACTTACAAGCAAACAGAATTGTATATACAGCTTTCTCCACTAAAACAATCTAAATGCATCTCTAGTCATACTTAGTTGGATTAAAAAGCAAATACTATTCCACCCAAAAGTGTTTGTAAATACTGGCACAGGCAGCATAAATACATATGGTAAGAACCATATTTTGAAGTTTATCACAATTTAAATATAAGCACTAAGATAAATATATATTTTATGAGTACAAAATAAAGCTACAAGATACTATTTCATTGTTTCTACCATAACACATATATCAAAAAATAAACAAAAAAAAAAAAGAAATTAAAAAGTCCCCCCCATATCAAATAAAACAAGATGACAACTGCAGGTTTTCTCAACTTTTGATTTTATTTCACTATATCCAAGCATTTCTTTTGAGTTAATTCCCATTTCATAAATATAGACATTAATCTCTCTCTATAACATACATTTCTACTTTAATTAAGATCATCATCTAATGATTTTTCAGTAAGGTAGGAACAATTTCCAGCTATCCAGAATATTACAATAAAGTAAAAAAACAAGTGACTTTCCTTTATTTTTCTGAATAATTTTCTTTTATCATAAAAAACAAACAATTCATAAAATATTTTTATTTTTTTCATAATCAATTAAATTTTAAATTTGAATTTCTATCAACTTATCTTCCCTTCATAAGACTAATAATCCAGAAAGAGTTAACCAAGTTCTGTAAAGTATCACAGAAACTCTGGTTCTTAAGAACAGTTAGCATTTCATCACAGAAACCTTTATTTAAGATGTTAAAAGCATCATCATCAGTATGGGAGATTTAGCTCAGTACATAACCTGGCTTATTGTTTGTATAACCCAGTTAGCTCATTTTGGTGTCTTACCAGTATAACTCTATTACCTTTCTGTAGTAATCTGCCCAATGTATGTAGGATTTCTCCATAGATTTTTACTGCATTCCAATTAGGAAGATTTTCATAGGATTTTCTGTGCAATGGTGGAATATTGTGCATGCTTGTCCCTGTGGCCTTGCATCTCAACTACTTCAGGGCTACTGTCAACCTATGAGAGAGTCTGGCTGGTTGCCAGAGCCAATATTCTGCACTGACGTTGACTGTTTTCAGGATATCAAAAGAGTCATTATCAGCCAATATACCTATTAATTTATTAACAATCTGTTATCTTTTGTTTAGAAATTGACACACAAACATGCTTAAATAATTTTTATTGATGTTCTTAATATTGTATACAAATTTTGCCAATTTAGTTTTCTTTTCTGGTTAAAAATAAAAATCTCTCTCTCTTGTTTTGTTTATCTTTTCATTTGTATATCTAAGCATTTACCTGTCAGCTCTTTACCAAGGTTTGGAAAATTGTTTTAATCAACCTGCAAAGTAACTTGCATGTAAAATTAACAAAAAAAAAGTCTTTAAATTATCACCCATCAGTCAGATTAAAATGCAAAGTTAGGAATGTAAGTTAATTTTTTCATGCAGTTGCCATTCATATCTTGGAAGAAATAAATACAAATGGTAGCATTTAAAAAAATTGTTTTGTTACTTTCACAAACTTTTGGTCTCTTCAAAATCTGTGTTCTCATCTTTTTAAGAAACCTTCATCAGGAAATAAAACAAGTAAATACTAGAAAAAAGTTGTAACCTCTTCAAGAATAACTGTTAATGCTAGTGAACTTGTTAACCTTCAAATTTGTTTTTTGTTTCAAACTGCATTATTATCTAAGCAATTGTTAAAAATTTTATTTCCTGCAATAAATATTTACTATTTTCCAGTTGTTTAAATTGTAAAAAGTTATTTAATTCAGCTTTGTATCAGTTCAGACAATATCACAATTTGAGCAGTCCTAATATTAAACATGGTAACTCTTCTTTATCAGCCAGCTGTGTGAATTTCCACTGGGCTCTTTTTTTTTTTTTAGATGTAGAAGTAAACAAGAGAGTTATAGTAGGGACTTTCAGGCACACTTACCAAATCATTATCAGGAAAGGACTTAACTAAGCCACCAAGCACTTTTCTAGGTCTGAGATAGAATGTTGTTGCCATGAGTGACTATTCATTGTCTGCAAATGTGACTAATAGAAATAATGAAATTACCTAGGATCTAGAAAAAATGAAAGATGAGATTAAAAAATATTTTAATTTAAATGCATACTTCACAAATGAAACAACAACAATAAAAAAATTTATTTTGAACTCTTTTATAGTTGAAGGGATCACAAAACTCCCTAGTGAACCAGAAACCGAATCTACTTTTAGAAACATTGGTTTTAAAGGTTAAACAAGAAACTATGTACTGTACACAGCATGACTGCAGCTGCCAAATCAATTTAAACATTAAGTCCGCATATTAGTTTTGAAATTCACTTCTCTAATGTTTATATCTCTTGGGTTTATATAGCCTTTCATTTAAGAAAACTAACTGTGGTTGATATAAAGCCAAAACATTTAATCAATAGCTAATCAGATGCATGAAATTTCTTTTATTTTTTTCATGATAATATGAGAATAAACTAAATAACACTATGCATTAAAATTGATTTTTCTGCAACAAAGGCAAAGAAAAATAAGATGATGGTCAAGTCGTTTAAAAATATTACAACAGAGAGATAAATAGCTTAAGTAAAACATTTGCATCTTTTAAGTTCTTGGGTTTCTTTGTAATTGAATATTTCCAAACAGGTATCTGATCTTTACAGCAGTAGCATAAAATAAACTGAATACTGGAAAAGAGAATTGTTAATGTTTTCACTAGTTCATTCAGCTGATGAGTAGATAGCATTTTAACATTTATTAATTAAAGTTTTGATTTATTCAGTTGAGGAAATAGAATTTAATTTTATGCAGTAGTCTTCAGGAAGTTATAAGAATTCACTATATTTCAACTATAATGCTGCTGCCAACTAATGACTAAAGCAGCACTAACCATTACTTGCACCTGATCTTTGAAGCCACAAAGAAACAACAAAATTATCTCAAAATCTTTCCTCTAGTACAGGGGTACACCAACCTTTCTTGGGTGAAAAGCTACTTATAGTGCTGAATACACAGCGAGCTCTACATAAATTTGTGTGTGTGTGATTCACTGAGAACTATAAAAACAGATACAGAAATTTGTAAAAGAAAAATTAGGCCCATTGTGTACATGCATATTATACACTAAGCAGAGTTAAAAAAAAATGGCTTCAGAACAGTTTACAATAATACATTGTTTTGGCACATTCTGTCACAAATGCCCTGACTATGCTTAACCTTTAAAATGAAAAAGAAATTTACTTTAGTTACCATGAATGTGATGCCTGACACTGCATCTCTTCCACCACTATAAAGTTGAAATCTGGATTGTAAGATGAGCTCCGAGATCACAGATTATCAGATGCAAATCTAAGTCTGGATCTACATTTTGACTTTATGTACTTCACACTGGAAAGCAGTGATTCACAGAGATAGATTGATCCAAAGAAATAGTCTGCTGTTAATGCTACACTTGTTAGTAGAGCACAATTATTTCTGGCAACAAGATTCCAGCAATTATAATCTTTTGCATGCAAAAGTAAAAAAAAAAAAAAAACAAAAAAATAACCATCACTTTGAATGTTTATGATTTCAAGCTCAAGTTCTATGATGTTAGCTTGAAATAAATTTCTGATTAATTTGTAGGAGACATCAACTGTATTGAATGGGTTTGCAATGTATTTCACGATTGGTTCAACTGCATTAAAATCTCTATAGCTTTGTAAGATACTCCAGAAAGGCTGAGGATTGAAAATATTTTCAGTGACAGTTTCAGTAATTACTTTTTTTAGACATTGGAAGTGTAAAAGGGAATTCTTTGTTATGTCAAATATCCACAATATCGGTTTCCTTTTGAATGCACTGACTGAACTGATCAGTTCAGTAATATGTTTGTCCTTTCCCTAAAGTTCCAAATTTAATAAATTGAAAATTTTAATTAAATCTGTAAGAAATGCCAAATCAAGCAACCAAGAGTAATTATTCAGTTATTCGTATTTCTTGACTCTAAAAACTCCCAAGTTTCTGGAATGAGCTCTAGAAATCTTGAAAGAATTTTTCCTCTACTCAGCTACTGAACTTTGGTGTGTAGTATCAAGTTTGAACACAGATTCTATTTCTTCAAGGAAAGCTTTGAAAAGCTGATGTTGCAAGCTTGTGTAACAGTAGTTACTACATTCATCACATGCTGAAAATGAATCACTTTTGTACAGTGTTATAAACTGTTCATGCTACCTACCATTGCAGAAGCTCCATTGATAGTCACAAAGATAAGTTTTTAGATAGGAAGTTTGTTTTCTGAAAAAATATTCTCTGAAGGCTTGGTAAATATCTCTTTGCCATTAGTTTTGCTTTTTAAAAGAAAAATTATGAGCTCCTCTTCGACTGAATTATCACTGAAAACCATTCTATCTATTACTACAATCTAACACATCTGTGAATTCATCAAATTGTAGCAAATGGTAGTCACAAGTCTGAAGGTCACCTGTCAACTGAACCTTTAAATTTGTTAAAATGATCTCTATCTTTTTTTATGGTGTTAATAACTGACAGTTGAAAATCTTTTATCAATGACATGATGTCCAACTTATTGCTGAAATCTTCAAAAAGTCAGTCAGCAACAGACATTATCACCTCTTCCAATAGTTCTCCATCCTCAAATATTTTTTTTTTTCTTTTTGCAAGTATATTAGCAACTCTGAAAAATGCTATTGTACAGTTGTCTCTTTTTACTTTTAAACAGGCTTGGTAAAATGTGACTGTTGAACTGAAAGTTCAGATTTTAAATCACAGTTTTTTCTTGACAACTGTGTGAATAATCTGTTTATGTTCTTGAGTTTTATTTTAAAATGTATTTGAACATTATGTATCTTGGGTACTGGTACAGTGTATGGCACAGTAAACATGTGTGCTTGTCTGTATTTACTGTTGAAATAATTTGTTTTTTACTAGGTCCACTCATATTAACTGAAATTTCAAAAGCTACATTAACTTTCAACAATTCAGTAATACCACAAAAAGCTTGATAACAACAGCATCACTCCCAGAAGCAACTGTTTTGTCACAAAGTGCTACCCATAGCTCACTTTTCTGCCACTCAGCACTAACGGTATTCAGTCAATCCATCCAATAATGTATACGGGGTCTGTTGAAAAAGTATACGACCTTAGGCTGGGAAAAAACGATTACATACTTGATGGGGTTCAATTGCTAATCCCCTTCGAAGTAGTCTCCTTGTACCTCCACACACTTCACTGTTCAAACCACGTCTGGAATGATTCTTCTGGAATGGCTCTCAGCTCCACCGTCACATTCCGCATGATGTCCTCTCTGCTCTCAAAGCGGGAGCCTTTCAGTGGCACCTTCATTTTTGAGAACAAACAGAAGTCAGGAGGAGCCATGTCTGGAGAGTAGGGAGCCTAGTGAATGAACGAAATGCCTATCTTTGCCAAGAAACCTTGGATCAGCTGTGACGAAGGAGTTGGGGCATTGTCATGATGCAGCTGCCAGTTTTGCGAGGTTCACAGATCCGGTCGCTTGCACCAAACTGCATCACGAAAACGTCAGAGGACTTCCTGACAGTACTCCTTTGTAACTATTTGTCTTTCTGGTGCGTATTTGTGATGTACAATGTCTCAGTAGTCAAAGAAAACAGTCAGCATCACCTTGATTTTGCTCCGGACCTGATGTGCTTTTTATGGGCCTTGGCGATGTTGAGTGCTTCCACTATGATGAATGAGCTTTGGTTTCCTGGTTGTACCCATACATCCATGTCTAATCTCAAGACGAAGTTGTTGTTGTTCGTGAGAAAGCAGCTTGTGCACAAATTTCGTTGCCACTCTACGCAAGCCCAAATTCTTCTTTAAAATTGCATGTGCAGAATCTTTAATAATCCCAACCTCGTCACCAATTTCCTGCACTGTCAAACGATGATTCTCCATTATCAAGGTCCGCACTTTCTCGATAACAACTGCATTGCAGCCTGTTGATGGCCTCATGGAACGCTGGTCACTTTCCATCGATGAGCGGCCGTCTTTTAACCTGTTGTGCCATTTTTTTAATTTGGGTAACAGCCATGGCATTGTCACCAAAAGCCTGTTGAATTTGGCGAATTGTTTCTGCTTGGGTATCTCCAAGCTTTTGGGGAAACTTGATGCAACATCGTTGCTCCACACATTCCGTCATCACGGGCGAAATGAAAATGCGACGAGTAAGTAGTACAGCACCTCACACGCTGGCTGCCTGACAGTGACTGACGCATCCAGCAAGCCCGCCAAAAATCACGCATGCACATGAAGGCATGCGGCTCCACTATGCACACTTTTGCTTCCCTAACGTCATTACTTCTCACGGGAAAAAATTAAGTCGGACACTTTTTCGACAGACCTCGTAAATTGGTAAAGAATGCATGACATCGGAAAATGGCACCAACACCTCAGTGGTGTGCTCCAAGTCATGTGATCTACTTTGAAACCTGCATGCATAAGTGATAAAGCTATAGTGGAGAGAGTTGAATGAGATGGCTAAGTTGATAAATAGCAACATGAAGAGAAAGTCATAACAAAGCAAGTGAATGGGATGTCTACATCAATATGTTACAGTGTAAAAAATATATAAAAAAAAGCTCCAAGTTGCAGAACTATTTTTTATTCATCTTTAAACTGCGTGGATGTCTGATCATGCTCCCTCTACCAATTAATGTTCAGAGAGTTTCATCCCCATGATAGTGACAGGGACTGAAAGACTATCACGCCAAGCAGCCAGAAATGGAACTACTGCTTCACAGAGTAAATATGCCTCAAGATCTCATATATTATTATTATTTGAAAGTTCTCATGGTGCCCATGGGCACATGGTTAGCGACCTCTGCTCTAGTATTTTCATTTACTCGTGAATTCACATTTCTTTTTCTTTGTCCTGCTATGTTTTCATAAAAACAAAACAAAAGTTACTGCTGCTAAGTTAGAAGCAAATATGGTACTTAAAGCTGATTTACTTATTACTTGTTTTAAACCTAAAGAAAAGTCTTTACTAAGTAGTAAATGATTGATAAATGTTTAAAGATTTCTCCTTCCTTCCCACCAGATGGAGATTCTGACACATCTTGGGAAAACTTCTTTATTGTCAGAACGATGCCAGTATTTATCACCAACAACAAGCTGGCCCTTGGCAGGCCGGCCAGAGAAATAATCATCCAGTTAAAAAAATTCCAAATCAGTTTCTCTGCAGGCTTACTGAGATGACATTATCTAATGTTTAGCTGACCAGATCTGGTAATTGCTGGATGAGATGCACTCAAAACAATATGATCTTATTGGTGGCCTAACCCTGACTTCCTTAAGCCTCTTTATACTTGTTCCACTTAGCTACTGAATAGTTGTGGTGCAACAAGAAAACCCTGTCTAATGCAGATGCACCACAACTACTTTTATCTTGATATATCAGGAAGACAGAGGGGGAAACTTTGTTTTCAAATGGGTGTAGTCTCCAGAAGTAACAAAATAATATTTTAATTCAAATTAGAAAAACAAAGTTTGATACTTATTAAATCGAAATTTCATAAAACAAAAAAGCATTATCCAAAATGAGAAAATTGTCCCAAAAATAAATGAAGCAAAAATAAAAGTAAACAATAACTAGACAAACCTGCAGCTTTTAAGCCACATCAGTTCATTTCAATTGGTGCCAATTCTTACAGAGATCTGTAGAGGTTTTCATCTTCCAATGTAAAAAAAATATTCAATCTACCAACCTTTGATTTCAAATTTAGAATCAAAGAACCACTTGCCATTATATTAATGTAACCCTTTTATTTTAAACAAATATCTATCCTGCATTTTCATTTTGATGCTATGACTATTTTTCATAGCTTTCCTTTTTATTGTTCTTTTTGTTTAAATAATGGGCTAGAGTAGCTTCAAATCTACAGATTTGTTTATTCATTATAGTCAAACCTGTACACAACCACCATCAAATAAAAACAGCAATTGTGACCTTTATAGACAGGTGGCCTTTCTGTGCAGGTTAAGTAGTGGCCATTTTGTTTTTCTCATAATTAGTGTACTTTAAGGTGTAAATGCACAATGTAAATAGCATAAGCACTCAATAGCACATTTAATTTGCATTATTACCTGTGCAACTCTCTTTGGTTTTTTTTTTCAAAAGTTATGATAAGAAGTTATTTTTTAATATATTTTTAAGTATAGTAAAAGTTTTAAATTTCTGACAACTTTGGTATGTTCATGTGATTATTTTAATGCAAATATACATGTAGATGTATGTGACCTGGGGGAATTGGTTTCAGTTCTAAACCTTCTTAAAGAAATATAGCACTGCCAACTGATTTCCTATCTTGTATTTAGCCATGCAGTCTATCTGGACCTTCTCTTGCAAGTCCAAGCAATTTTTCAGTCATTCTGATGCTGAACCACATCTTGTGTAAACCTGTAGCAACATCGTAGATAAACTCAAACATGTTTGGAATTTCCTTCTTGTCCTCCTCCTCCCAACCACTACTTTCCTCACTATGGCCATTCTCATTCTTTTCATTTCAGCCTGTGTTCAAAATCTGTGATGTATGATGATGCGCCATTGTCAGTAGTATCAAAAGAAGAGTCCATGGCTACAAATTCTGCCAGGACGATTTGAAGTGGCACTTTTGCAATCAGTTGCCATGTCATTATTTCCATTCTGTTAAGAGAGTTCTGCACTGTCAATTCTCTTCGACCTTAACTCTAATGTTAGCTTCTAAAGCACTTTTAGATCATATCTGCATCAACGTCCCACCATGACGGATGCAGTCAGTAGGTGGCCCAGAGAAAGAGAATCTGTTTAAGCGTGTCTGGACTAGTCAAATCCTTCTTTGTCTAGTTTCTGCATTACAGCATTCAGTTGCCTCTTCCTGAATTTAAGGTTCAATAAATTTCTGTCTTTTTTGCCCTCACACTAGTGAGGTAAACAAATGTATATTATTTTTTTTCAAAGTTTGTTTAAAAAAATCAAATCAAAGAAATAATTTTATATTTTACAAAAAGGAGACAAATATGTGTTTAGGTATTTAGAAAACATTCTGCCGTATTTATCACATTTTAGTATATTTTATTTGGAATTTAATAGGTAATTAACTTAATAGGCTGTGCAGCTTCAAAGGTAACATGCTTTTTAAAGAGATTAAAACAGAAACTACATGACATTTCTTTTTAATTAAAAAATTATTACGGTTATAGTTAACTGCATAGGAAGGGTTGTTTCTTATTTATATAATGACTATCTTTTCAAAATACTTACCTATACTATTTTTGAGAGAATTGGTTAATCTCCTTAGTTGTTTTACTAAATCAATTATTCCACATATTAACAAAAGACCTGTTAAAGAAATGCATTTAGACATATGTAGCATTTCTTTTTCTTGGTAGATTCTTCCTTGATTTTCATGAATTAGAAATATAGTAGTTGAAAAAGAGCAAGAAAGGTATAACAAACAGATCTAATTTTGATTAAAATTTGAAAACTAAAGCAGTTCACTAGTTTAACTATCAACTGCCCATGAAGGATTAAAAAAAAAGTTAAAATCTACCTTTTTGCACAACATATTAAAGGATTTTTAAATAAAAAAGAAACAGACTACCAGAAAACCTAAAATATGCAAAACTAATTTTATACTAAAATAAGTGAGCCCAAAGTGAACTTTATTTTATTACTATCTTACTTTATAACCATGATTCATTATTGTTCAGACATTTCAGTGAATGATTCTCTCTGAAAAAACATTAAAGTTACTACAGTATATGTTACTGTTGTTTAAGGTAGTTTTCTATCAAAAAATGAATAATGTGAAGTTCTGAAGTTTTATTAGTTTCAGCATCATGAATTAGAATTATATAGTGGTTTTGTATTTTTATTAGATTTCCAAATTATGAAGTTCAATGTTTTTAATACAAAATATCAACAAAAAAATACTTCCATTTATCTCTCAGTAATTTAATTGATGAAAATAAATATTCCTACTATCTAATTTACAATCCCAACAATAAATTTAATAAAAGGGAGATATCAATGCCTTGAAGTTGACAGTTGGATAATTTTCCCTATAAAAACAATATCTATAAATTTTTTACTACAAAATGTCAAGGAAAAACAAAAATAATTATCACTCCCTTCTTTCAAATTAAAAATATATTTTGTTTTTAAATTTACACAGTATGACATCATTTTAAACAAAACACCACTACAAATAAACTCTACCTCACCAAATCAACTTTTAACTTAGTTGCCATATAATTTGTAGGTTTGTAAAATACAGAAATGCCAGTATAAGTTTAATTTGGTAGCTGTTAAATACAGAATACAACACACAGTTAAAATTCTCCACATCATTAATCCAACAAATTCTATATAGAGAGCAGCAGCAGAAAAACAATACAATCCTGAAAATTCATTGTCATTTCTGGAAGTTCCTCACTCCCTCTATGCCCATGAAAAGAATTTCGAAATGTTTTAAATTTTTTCTCTTTTTAATGACAACTGCTCAGCTGTCATGATGTCACAAGAATAAAGCTGAGAGCAGCAAAAAAGATTTTATTGTATTTGTTTTTTTTTAAAAATTTGATAAACATTAAAATCAAAATCTCATAATTATATTGTTTAATCTTTTACTCTCCCTGACCTGACAGACGAAAGTTTCACCAGTGAATATTTTATTTGAATTTTGTTACTGGCTGAAAATGGTAAAGGTACAGTGTTACAAAGTAATCTTAAAATTAGCTGGGCATGCCAAGATCAACTTGCAAAACGGGAATCTATGGAAGGAAAAATGCACAAGGATACACAGGTTTTCATGACAGTGGATTTAAGTTAGCTTGTGTAACATTTTTTTTTCTCTAAGCTATCAGACTTGCATAGCCAATCTGACAAATGCACCAAAGAAAATCAATGGTATGGAGATGTTGGATTCTGGTAGTATCGACTGAACACTTCTATATAGGTGTCTATTGTGAGAAGTTAAAAAAAGAGAAAAAAAATAGGCTTAAAAACAATTGATGTATCTATTCCATTAAGATTGCAGGAATGTATGCAAACTATTACCTTAAATGTTCTAAAAATGTGCTTTACTTTTTGTTTAGCATGGCTTCTTATGGAAATCGTAAAGAACTCTTCTGATTACACAGCAAAGAACTAGAGAGAATTTTTTCCTTGCAGGAAAGTCCATTTTTCTGAGCTGAGGAAAAATCTCCAATACTAAATATTGTAACTGCTTTTTTTCATCAAGCCATTTACTTCTGTACTAATTTGTTCATTTATAAGGCTATTCTGGACATTACTATTAGTTAATAAAACTTTGTTTTATAAAGTATCCCTTGTTGCCATCATCAAAGTAAGCCCTGAGGCAGACTGTTCTAGGCATGTTAGCAATGGGGTTGATTTTATTGGTTTTTAAGTAGCTATTCTTACATTGGTAGAACCTGACTCAGTAAGTAAAAAAGAAGAATTAAGATAGAAGCCAATTTGTTTCGTATTATGTGTATTCTTCCTTGAAAAGAATGGGTAAATCTTCAGAATTTTCAAATTCTGGCTGATGAAACAACACTTTAGAAAAGACAGAGAGGGAAGAAATAATATATTTACTACAACAAAATATAGGAAGATGGAAAAAAATGACAACTAATTTCAGATAATGTCTGGATGCTATTGAAAAAAAACCAATCTGATTAACATAAACAAATTTTTTTATTCTGGAACTTTTCCAGTAATTTCAGCAACAACAACAAAAAAACAAACTGTGGCCCTATTGCCTCAGAAAAAATTGGGAATGTCTAATCATTTGTGAGCAAGATGAAATCTGAGCTCTATTTGCTAATCAATGACTGGGTTGCAGCAGTACAGGCAAATTAAAAAAAATTCAAATTTTTATCAGATAATTAAATGACATTAGTAGTTTGATTGTGAATGGCTGATTTCAATGATTGTTTTTTTTTTACCTACATTTTTAAAGCAGGCAATTTAACACAAAATTAAAATACAGTAGAAGGGTCTCACCAAATGGCCTCTCAGAAAAATGAAAACCAAGTAAAGAAATAAATAAAAGCAGTTTTTAAAAAAACCAAAAACTGCAAAATTAAAATATCATAGCAATATTTCTAGGTGGTTGAAATACTGTCACTTGTAAAAGCTACCAATCTTAAAATCATCTTGAAATTAAAATTTAAAAAATTTTTACTAATTACATAAAACTGTCTAGTTTAGTGATTAGGAGAAAGTAATTAATCCTCATGACTTCAAAAAAAAACATGTATGGGGCAAAAAATTTATAAATTTATTTATGTTATCACTATTAATTACATTGATGGTGACATTCTCCATTCATTTACATTTCTATTACTAACAAATGTTTTCTAATATTGAGCCACAGAGAAATCTTAGTAAACTTTTAACCAATGCTTCTAATATTGGCAACTGTAGATAGATGAAAAACTAATACTGTCCCTAATCTCTATCAGTTGTATCCTTAAACATCTAACTCCAAAACAAGTAACTAATATTTTCAGTCATTCAGTATATTTAAAATTTTTTAACCTGAAAGGAATCTAGTCAGTCAATGCTGAACTATATTTGTTTTCATTTATTTCTTCTGTAGCAAAATAACTTATACTCTTATAGAATTCATGCTCACATTTTGAGATAATACTACTTCACAGTGTAACAATATTGAGTTAGGTAATTTTGTAGTACAAAGAATTGATGTATGCTAACAGACATTCAAGTTGAAAAAAAACGGGCGAGTTTAATCTAGAATCATATAAACAGCCTCAGCCATTAATTTTGCCTGCTCAGTAATTTTCATTGTTTTATGCACCATTTCTTATCATGAACGCTTAAAATCAGGTCAATCTGTTTTGGTTTTGTCCAGTATTTGTTAACAAAAATGATAAGGATAAATTACAGAAATGTCTGAAATTGTAACAACAAAAATTGAGTTGAAATTAGTCTTGTTTTCTGCAAATATTTTGGTCAGCACTCTCATTCTACCTGGCAGTTTCAACTGTCTTGTATGATGGAATTACATCCCCCCAAGACTCCCTCCTCCAACCCAGAATAAGTGCCACAACATATGAGTGAAATTAAAAGGCAAAATATTAAAAGCAATAGTGTTCTACAAATCTACACTTAAAATTCAGCAAATTTATGGAACTTTTAAAAGCTGTAAAAGATATAAAGAAAATTTCCTACTTGAAATTAAAACTTAAAGATTTCTATATTCAACCAATCAATATGACCATCTCCAAATCCAAATTAATACATAACTACATAAAATCCAAAGTACTGAATGTAATACTGGTCTATAAAAAGAGATTCAAACTGTAAACCTATTATAAATTCCTGTAAAAAGTATAATTTAGTATTTCAAATCAAAAGCTCTTAATTTGTAATACAAAAATATCAACTCTTCACCACTTTATGGATCGAGGTAGTTTCTTGTTGGTTCACTGTTTATGGAAGAGGGAAATGCACATAAATTATTTGAATTGGCAATTCCTAACTATTTAAGATAAATTGAATTAATACTATGTTGGTTCCTTATTTTGGAATATGCAAAAGATACAGATATACCATAATGAAAGTAAAGTTTGGGATCTATTTTTGTATTTATGTTGGTATATATAACTTCACATACAGGAAGAGAATATTTCAACAATACAGCAGCTAGGAATAGCATGCAATGATCAGCTTTGATTTTCACATTTTTCTCTATTTTCCATCAAAACAATATATTGAAAATTCTGAAGTTCAGTTTATGTGAACTGAGCAATTATTTTGATTGTTTTACTTTTAATATTGATTAGCAAATACATTATTATTCTTAAGATTTATGGAAACTAATACAATTCGGAAATATGAAGAATCAAGTACACATTTGACCATGTGAAAAAGAGGCTTGCCCTTTAGACCTATTTATTTTTCCTGCTTGTGATGATACTTTGTGTACAGAAATAAATTTCTGGCTTCCCAGTGGGATTAGGTAAAAAATTTTGTCATGAATTTTACTAATTGACCAGTCAATCAATAAATGCCCATTTTGAAAATCAGCATGCCCCTGATGGACAGAGTGAGCTAGGTGCTATCTTCCATAAAATCATTGCATTCTGGAAAGAGGACAATTAACATAAAACAGAAGTCTGTCTCAGAGAATGCTGCCCACCACTAGTTGTGGTTGCCCAGTGGTACAAACCATATCCCACACCATAACAGAAGACTGCATATTTTATCAAGGCCTATAGATGGTTCAAAGAGAACTCTGTAGCTAGATGGCACACCCCCACAAACAATCATTAAGAACTTAAAACAACAGAAAAAAGTGTTCCAGAAGACAGAGAGGCATGATAGCATCTGTGTTGTCCAAGTACAGTTAAAAAACTGACATTGTGCAAGGTGAGAGTGGTTTATGTCTAATAGTTCTTGTAGATAGCTGCATATTTCCAGCCCTTTTCTCTTCATAGCATGGAACTTCCAGTCTGTTGGCTTGGTGTCCAGGATGCACTTGAATGGTTGTCATGTCTTCTCTTGAACTGGATAATCAACCTGCTAACAGTCAATGGCAAAATATTCAGTGGCTTAAAGATTCCCTGCTGGCTTCTATCAATCTCCCATTACCCGACTATGTGACCCTTTCAAAGTCCATTTGTTCCCATCAGGTGGAATAACTTTCTGCAGACTAAGGCTTCATTTGGCCTAGACATATTCTTGTAGCTCACAGTCTTGTTTATCATCTGAATGAAATGACTTAATTGAGTCTTAGTGGAGTCTTCCTATTTTTGTCAAAAAAATATCAATTAAAGTCCAGAAATATAAAATCAAAATTGTTATCAGGCATAAGTTTAAATTATCACCATAGCTATCCTGCATTTTTTATAAATAAAACTTCCCAACAAGAAAAATGTGAAAAATTTTAATAATTTTGGAATAGTACAGAAAAATGCACATACAAACATAAAGAAAGAAACCAGCAAAAAGATTTCTGCTCACCATAGAAAGAAACTGCCAATTATCTTTTAATACAAAGAACACATAAAATTTTAAAAAAAATTTCTGTTTATTTCTATGTAATCTGGAAATTAAATGGTAATTTGTTTATAGCTAATATTAACTGTTTCAATATCCACTATTTTCTGCACATCAAGATCTCATGAACTGAACAAATATGTGTAAAAACTTCCCTTATATAATTAAGAAAATGCAATTCTGGCATGAATCCTATTTAATAAATTGGTATTCCAACTCAATAATAAATGTTTCTTCATATTTTATACAATAAATAACAGCATATTCACACATCATACTATTTTTACAGAAGAGATCAGCTACATTTGTTTTCTGATAACTAGAAGGGTTTTGTGGCATCTAGCTATAAAGAAAAAAAGGCATTAAAAAAAAACAAATTTACAAAATCATACTAATTTTGTGATAGCATAGTAATTTGTATCATATTTCATTTAAAGATAAAAAAATACGAAAACTATTCACCCTAGGCTTAACTATAGGATTAAAAGTATAAGCTAGCCTAAATAAATAGTAGATGGTAATGCAATCAAATTTTTTGTGGAATGATTTTATTAAAATTAGGGGAATAGTTGCAATAGTGTGTGCAATGCATTAAAATTAACTTTTGATTGCCATTATTCTTTTCCTAAATGTGTGCACAGAGTTATGCAATATAGTCAGATGATCATTTAATTAAAAATGGTTATATCTAGCTTCATCTGCTGAATCAAAATAGATGATGAACATTTTGGCATCAAATAGTGTGTGAAATTGGTGGCCTCTGAAACTCTCACAATGTACCAGCAGACCTATGCAGTGAATGAAGTTTAAAGAATGCTACGAATCAACCAATCAGTTTATGTACTCTAATAAAAAATTTCATGGCATAAAGAAGACTAATACTCAATAATGGTGCCAATCAGACTCTCACTGGAAATCTCACCTGTAGTACCCTTGTTCTCCTGATACAAAATTGAGCAACAAGAGGAAGATCAATGCCAAAATAGTACGATCTCGATCCTCAATGACCTCTACCAGCATTAGACATTTGATAAGGTTTGAAACAACGGCAGTAATGAAACTTAGTTAAAGCAAACAGCAATGAACTAATTATGTGTCAGTCAAGCAACGTCAAGGATGTTGGCTTATTTGATGCTGAAATAGCTTAAAGTTAAAAACAAATTGGCCAACAGTCTTTAGTTAAACTAAAAATTAATTATGTCACCAATTCCTATTGAAATAGCATCAACAAACAAACTCTCAAGTAATGAAGTCTTCTACCAAAGCATGAGGGAACACCAAGGCAGGTCTGTACCAATGTTTGAGTCAAATTAATAAAAATCTGAATGTGCTTTTGAATTACAGCAAGAAAACCTATGGAATAAAATGTGAGGGATTCATGATTTTTAATTCCAAAATGAAGAAAACCTCTAGAAGCCCAATGTGTTTATTTATTTGCATCTGATTCAGCAGTTAGATAAAGAAATAAATGGGAACAGAAGAGTTATTATGATAAGCTAGAAAGACTAATTCTAAGAACAGAGTGAGTAATAATAATATACTTAAGAAGCAAGGCTTTTTAGCAATAATCTCTGCTGAAATGCACAGCTACACCCTCACTGCTGTAAAGAAACATTTTGAAAACTTGATTGTTTTACTGTAGTTTTGTTTTTTCTTTAATAATAAAATGATTATGATGTTGAAAAAAAATTTTAGAGAAGTGCTTGTGTAAATATTCACTGAAGAGAAAAACAAAAACAAACAAACGCTGTTAAAAGAAACAGGAAGAGCTTTTAGTTTGAAGATATCAATCCAAGCTCTCTTATAGTGATTAGAGTTGATTTGTTTATCTTGCAATAAGTGGCAATAATAAAAGTTAACTAAACAGAAACCCTATAAAGACTGTGTCAAAGATAATGAGCTCTAATTTATTATAAGAGAACCATGATCCAGATAAACAAACCTGAGTTTATTCATAGAGCCCTTGTAAAAATGAATCATTAGAATTTGAACCATTGTTGACTAATATCATGTTAAATACTTGATTAAAAAGCACTACTAATAAATGATTATCAATTAACAAAAGTAGAACCATATTCAGAATGCAAGTTAGTATACAAATCTGTTACTCTCTTTCTTTTATTAAACATAAGAACATGAAAAACTTAACCTGCTATGAAAAAAGCAGCCAAATCAAGTTTACTATAGCTGACATTTCATGCCTGAAAACAGCTCTGGCAATAATGCCATTAAACATTCTTCAGTTCAAAGGTGAAAAGAAACAGAATAAACTAAAAAAATGCAAACAAGATGGTACAATGAGCAAGAAAAAACTATGCCAATGGTTAAGAAACCAAACCTTTCTCAGATCCACATTTTAAACTTATGCTATATGCCAGCTCACTAAGCCATGTTGTTCAGTAAGATTTACCAAATGCATAGCAATGGAAAAAAGTGGTAAAGATGATTTAAGTGTAAAAAAAAATAAATAAAAGACATTGAAAACCAGCAGACCACCAGGAATATTCTGTTTTAAGTAATAATAAAAAAACATGAAAAAAAAAGTTCTGAATTTTCTTTTAATTTAAAAATCTAAACAATGAAATCCTGAAAATAGAGGTCTACAGTTACTCTGTTATAATTGCTGAGAACTGTAAAAAAAAAAACAACAGAGGAAAATGTGAGATTTATTTTCATTATCCAAAGTGTTTACTTTCCATAAACCAAAATGATGATAACAGCAAGAATAAAAGGCACTAAAAATGACAAATGAAACAAATTAACCTTAGCAAATTCTCCATCAAGAGCTTAAGTGCTCTATGTATGCGTTTATTTTTCTCAGTACTTTGCCAACGTAATATATGTAGAATATGTGAAAATAAACATGGGCTGACTGAAGGCATTACAAAAGATAAAGTGGCCACCAAGAATTGCTAAAGTTAGGTGATATTATGTCTTATAAAGTGATCTGTGTAAGCCAAAAGAAGACATAATTAAGGAGTTGAACTGTTTTTATAGAATTATGTAAGTGAGGAAGTGATTCTCCTTCTTGGAAAACTCTGTCTTGACATTTGAGGTCTAAGGACATCTCACAGCAATAAGCTAGAAAAAAGGTGATGATTTAACTTCTCAGCAGATGTATTTTTTGTAAAATACTGAAGTCAATATGAAGTAGTAGTGCATGTAGGTTTAGCAATATCTTATTTGACTGCAAAAGTTCAGAGGTGGTGATTTTTTTAAACAGTGTTTGGACAGTGCTGTGAGAATTTAATATCCAGAGAAAAATAGAAAATTTTCAGACAATAAGTGTAATCCATAGCACCATTGCCAGTGAACAAATGGCTTACAAGCAGTTTCTTTCAGAAATAAAATTTAAAAATATATACTCTCTGCCTTGATGAAAAAGTACCAGTTGGATACACTGCACATCTTTTTGTTTTTATTCAAAGAGTGAAACTAATTTTGCTACAATATAAAAACTGCTCACACTCAAGACCATGATTTATTTATGACACTATCAAAAATACTGAACAAAGATGGTTTACCATGAAAGATTCTTGGAGTAACTACTGATGATGCACCAGCAATGTGTGGTAAGAAAATTGGCTCATATGGCATATAAAAAGAAAGCCTGTAGCACAAAATTGCTGTCTACAACTGATTTACTACCACTTTTATATAGCAAGATGCCATTCGATTGTTCAGACATCATCTTGAAAATGTTATCAAAACAGTGAATTTTGTTACGTCAAGAGGGCTAAAACATAGGTAGCTCAAATCTTTGCTAGATTAGATGCACAGTACTAAGATAATATTTTTTCACTAAGGAGAAGTGCCAAACTCTGGCACTTTTTAAAACTTTAGCAGGAAATACACCTCTTTATAATAACCAAAGATTGGAAAGCTCCTGAAGTATCAAATTTATCTTGGTAGTGTGATTGTGTTCTAGGTGAACATTACAAGATTGCTAAATAAGCTTAACATTAAACTTCAGAGTGAAGGTGCATTAGTATTTGAAATATATGACAGTGTCAAGGCAGTTGAATGCTATTACTAGAAAACATCCAAGAATGTGACCTCACTCTTGTGTGTTTCAGACATTAGTTGAAGAGCATGGTGGACATGCTAATGTTAAGGTTAATTTTTCTGAAAGAAAATATTCAAAGAATGTACCCTTGCAAAAAAAAAAAAAGTTCAGCAAATGTTTTCAAGATTTTCATTGGAATGAAATAAAAATCCAAATGTTTTCAAGCCCATTCACCAGCATTGTGCAAAACATTCGCAGTAAAGCACAGTTTGAATTAATTGAGCTATAAGAGGAATATGGTTTAAGAGAAATGTTTAAAGAAATTGGAAAGATTCCTAGTGTTGATAGACCATCCTAAAAAAAATTTCTTGTCTCTTTGGCTGCATGTGTATGTACTGTAAAATAATGATTAAGATATTTTTAGTATGTAAAATGATTAGATTAATTTTCTCCCTCTTCTCTGTGATCAGTGTAAGACATTTTTATTTAAATACTCGAAAGTGATTTTAAGCATGAAACTTTTGTTTCTAACTCTTTTGTAAAGTAAAACAAAAAAGGAACTTTGAAGTAAACATTTTATGCTAATATAATTTCTTATGTCACAATACATTCAATACATTCATACACTGTATATAAATTATAGTATAATTTATGAAGCATTCAACACTAGCATTAAACATATTATTTTATTTAAATTTATTAGATATGAGTGGGCAATTAGCTCATTTGAAATCTTTGGACTGCCTTAATCTACAAATTGTCTATCTTTAGAAAAAATGATATAATGGTATACAGATTGATTTTACTGAAAAATCCTCATCATTTAATCATTAAAAAAAAATCAATTTGATCATATTATTTAGGATTATGATAAGCAGAATCAAATATAACATAATAATATTTACTGGAAATAGACCCCCAGTTAATCTTTAGAAAAAACATGTCTATTTAAGAGTCCAAATTTTCCATAAACTACTTTATTTTTCTAATCACATTAGTTTTGCATCTAATTCTACTTAAACAAAAAAATTCATATCCAACCCTCCCAAATTTATCAAATTTTATTTTAAAAAATGCAAAAATTACAAGATTACCTTTTAAAATGTTGGTACCATGCTCTGATTGTATAAGCATTCATTTTATGATTACCTAGAAGCACCAGAAAATGATTTTAACAAAAAAGATATTCTATAACTCAAACTTGTAAATTTGTATCACAGTACTAATACATAATAAGCACATTGTTATGAGCCAATAAGTTCCAAAGCGACTGAGATTGATCTTTATGTAAAATTACGTTTGTATACCAAATCAAGCTATGTGGAAACTACTTGAAAAGCATTTTTAAAGACTTTTCTTCCTCTTATGAAAGATAAGCTTGTTTTCTGTCATATCAGATCGTCTATGTGCAAATAAAGGGTAAGGATTTACTTCAGAAAGACTGGAATAACTGTAGTGTGTTTGCATTTGGATTTAGTGATATTCAAGAAATGAAACAACTAAGAAGAAGAGAACAGAGAGCCTGATTTTGCATTCAAATGTCAGTATAAATTTGGATGGCTACATGTGTGGTTATTCTCTTTTTTTGTTGAGGAAAAAGCTTTAAAGACATTCTGAATCCTGAGGAAGAACAACAGGATTGATAAAAGATTCTTTATGGACAATAAAAACAACAAATATTAAAATAAGTTTGGTATAATCAATCACTGACTCTCTGAACTTCTAGTAAATTCAGAGTGTATTGCTCACTTGTATTGTGTTTTGAACAAAGACTGTCCAAAACAAACAAACAAACAAGAAATGAAACAAGATAGTAAAAAAAAAAAAACCCAAAAAACAGTAAAATAAGAGAGATCTAATTATAACCAAAAAAAAGCAACATTGCAATTAGCCTAATCTAATAAATATCAACAAGTTCATCTGAATAAAAATAATTAATAGTTGTCCAACAAACTTTAACAATACATTTTTATTTTAAATCAGCAGCTTCAACTTTCTAAATTTTAAAATAAATCTTTATTCATTTTATTAAATTACTGATTTATGTCATTTGTTCCCATGGCAGCACTGTGAGTTAACTAATCATATAGCAGGAGACAAAGTGAGAAACCCTACCCACTCAGTTGATGGCCAGGGGGGGGGGGGATTTCAATTTGAAGTTGACATGTAAGGATCTGCTCAGAAGTCAGGTCAACAGCAATTTTTCAAATGCATTTTCATTCATTACTAAATGAATAAAAAAATGATTTCCAACTCCTGTATTTATTTGAATAATCACCTGGAAAATTAATTGAGATGAAAAAGACATTTCCAACTTTTGTGGGGGGGGGGGTCATAGTCAATGTTTTAAAAGAATATTTCAAAATTAACCAAAACACCTGAATAACCCTTTTCTGTAAGAGTCTATTTCATTTGAAAATTTGGTGGGAAAAAAAAAAAAAATCATTTTTTTAACATCTGAAAGTTCTAATGACATTTATCTTTTAATGTCTAACACACGTGCATCACTCATTCCCTTCTGTGAATGCACTGCAAGATTATCACAAATGACAGCTGTGATTATCTCCATTTGTGGTAATTTGTCCTATACTATGTACTAATGATTGAGTAAAAAAAAATATAAAGAAGAAATTGCTATCATTTGTCGTCTTTAAATTGGTGGTATAATATTTGACTGGTACAAAATAACTTTAGCACTGAGCTTCAGTTTTTCATTAAACACTTCAGCAAAAAGTATATTTAGACCATAAAAGGAAAATTCCAAGAACATTCGTAAGTGAACCTATTTCTACATGACTTTAGCAAGTAGAGGAAATTAGGAATAGATACTAAAATTAAAAGATAGTAATAATAAAATTTATCGATTACATATCTATATTCATATTTTTATTGCATTATCAATTTTTTCAGTGTTTTCATATAAAATTTCTGTCATGAATATGATTCTAATTCAGTTATTGTCCACTGTTCAAGGATTTCCATTTATACACACAATAATATTAAATTAGTGACAATCTGACTACCAATCACTATAATTTAGGTGAATCCTTTGTTAATTGTCATTTCTCTTTGCAAACAGTTATTTTCCATCAACTCTTTTTTGGATATAGCATTACTTTGGTAGCATAACCATAACAGCTGCATACTAAAACAGTGGATTAGTGTAGTGTGTTTTGAGCTTACTCAGCATAGTTCAATTTCTGGCCTCCTGTACTGGACATCAAACCAGCTCATTGTATGAAATTTTCAGCTGCTCAAAAACACAAAGTGCAAAAAAAAAAAAGAAAAGAAAAGAAATTCATCACCCATACCAATGATTGATTTTTCAGAATCTCTTCTAACAAAGACAAACTGATATTGGGCCATCTAATTACTATCTCAACAGAAAAAATTAAAGGGTCATAGCCAGTTGTATTTTTAAAAAAACCCAACAGATGCCCATGAGAAAAATGACCAAGGAGTTCAAGCAGTAAATTGACAGTCAAAAAGTATGGTCACTAAAGAGCTTAGACTCTAAAATTAAAATTTTCGGGGAAAACCAACTTCCTGATGGTTTATTTAAGAAAAAAAGTAGCTGGATAATTTTTATCATCTCAAGACCAAACTGTTTTAAAAACTAGTCATGATCCAACAGTTGATCATCATCTATCTGTCAAGACGAAAAAAAAAGATATGTCGCCAATTGATTTTTGTTTCTAAAGATTAATCAATGCACCTGTAAGGCTGTGAGCACAGCACTTTCGAAATGAAACCTGGACATATGAACAGGAATGGGGTGTCTGCCCACATAACCCAAATTGTGCAGATTTGGCTGTCTAAGAATGTTCCAAAAAAGAAGAATGTTCCACATTTGATAAACAAAGAAAACTGGCCTTGTTGCCTGATCTGAATTTGTTAGAATTTCCCATTTGAGAAATTTTGAGGAAAAATGCTTGCTAAAAATCTCCTCAAAAATGTCAAAGTGCTCAAACAGTTGTTGTGCAAGGAAGAATAAAATAAATCAACAATAGCTCCAAATCAAAGAGTCAACAACATTCCATGCTGTTTCTAGACATGCATAAGCCAGAGGCAGACAAGTTTTGGACAGAATGGATGCAGTTAGAATTGAAAGCACCCACTATAACATAATAATAATGCCAGTTGATAAGGTTAGTACACAGTCATGAGTTCAAACAAAAAAATTGATGTGCTTACAAGAATTCTAACTAAAAAATTCAGTATTTACCAACAAGAATACAAATTAACCTGTGAAAAAACAATCCTTATTCCTTGAATAAAATGAACACAGAAATAAATTACTAAAATAAAAATAAAAGTTAGGGGTTAATTAAACTGGAGCAGAGATCTTAAATAAGGATTTGTTTTTAATTTTCAGATATAATGACTTATCATTACCAGCCATTTTTCAGTTTCCACATAAAATGTTTTTCAGATGCTGATTACAAATAATCTATACCATAGTATAAGAAAATCGTTTAAAATCACCATGAAATCAGCCAAAATCTTATCTGCAGTAATTATAAATTTAAAAGAAAATTAAGTTATAGTTTGTATATATTTCTTTAGGAATGGTACATTTTTTATGTTAACAAAGATACCAACATGAGCTTAATTGAAACAGTCCAAATATCAAGCAAATAACTTTAAAAAACTGCTAAAATTATTTAAACAATAATGAAAAGATAGAAACAAAATTTTTCTAAAAAAACTTTTCTTTTGAACTTTAGTTTCTCATGAGAGATTAAAA
The DNA here is from genome assembly GCA_018389105.1 of Nautilus pompilius. NCBI lineage: Eukaryota > Metazoa > Mollusca > Cephalopoda > Nautilida > Nautilidae > Nautilus > Nautilus pompilius. The sequence goes on from JACATO010000364.1 coordinate 1,203,548, forward strand.
AATGATCTATAAAACAGCCTGCTGGGAAAGAATTTCGATAAGCTATAAAACTTTATATTTGCTTTCCCTGATTAATTCAAAGTAAATTATTTTAAGTACTAATGATCAAAATATCCAATAAGAAAACAAGCAAGCTGATCCTTATATTGTTACAGTATTTATTTTCTGAGTCAAACTTATTACATTATCAGTCCAAGCTTACAGAAAATTTCAATGTAGTTAGTTCACTGATTGAAACAGTTAATCATCAGTTAAGTGACAGAGTATTATTATGCCAGTTCAGTACAATTTGTGAGATATAAATTATGTTCTTGCTCATACGATAAATACAGTGTACATAATAAGAACTGTACATTTGAATATAACAAAACAGGCTACTTATCTTAACAATCACAATGACTTAATGCATGAGAAAAGCCTGCATTGCAAATCATTATGTATGGTTATTTGTATTGGACAATTGGAGATTTATCTTTCTGACTAAAGCATCTTACTGCTATCATTCCTTTTAACTGATAAGTGATACAAGGAACAGTTTTTAACAATTTTCAACAAGAACGGAGTTGCCTTGACCTCTACGTGCAAGGTCAGGAGAAATGTGTATCAAATCACAATCTCTTGGCATGAGTTGATAAATTTAAAGTCTTCAATAGTAATTTTTATAGCCTCTGTTTAATGGGAAACAATAAAAAATCCAGTGTAAAAGATTTATTGACTACAGCTTTAAGGAGTCAACAGTACAGCAGTCATTATTAGATAGCTTTGTCTACTCATGCTGATGAAAATAGAGGGAAACTGAAAAAAATACAAATTACATTCATTATAGACTAAGTGACATAACTTTAAAAATGTTATTTTTCATACTATCATTGTTATCGGTATGAAAAAATAAGAAGTAACTGCAGAGTTACTAAGTGACTTACTGTAGTAAATGTGTATGATGCATGTATGCTATACCATACTTTTTCCAATGTCCTTGTACATTTTTGGCCATTGCTATAAAACCCCATGAGAAAATAAGTTATCAAAACAAAAATGTGGTTCATAAGTCACAAAAACAATATAAACAATTTTAATATTAAAAGAAAATGAAATGTTCATTTATTTATTTTACTTTTAATAAATATTAAACACACAAATATATTATTAGAAAAAAGACAAACAAGTATGATGATTTTGGAATTATTTTAAAATCAAACAACAGATATACTCATGTCAGGAAGGATTTTAAAAGTAAATTAATTTTGTAGTATCATCACTGTGCAGCTTCTGAAGTAAAATGATAAATGGGAGGCCAGGTGAAACATCATCACATGTCACTTCTTTCACATTGGTCTAACATAAAAACCATAAACCCTAATTAATGGCAGTAAAATACTTCTCACACAAAGCCATCAAACTCTATAAAGTATATTCTCTTCTTCAATGTTGGCACACACGGCATCCTTCAGAGGAAGCCTGGTTTCAATTTCCTAAACCAAGAAGAAAAAAACAGGGTACAGAGAGGTTAGCTGCACAACCACTGTAGAATGTCTCTAGTTAGTAGAACCCATAATTTTTTCTGATTTCACATGGCCAGCCGATGAAGAAAAGTTAGTATAGGTACATCAAACCAAGTGGACTTAACCAGGATTCAAACTCGTGCCCTTAAACTTAGAAATCCACCAAAGGACCAATGTGCTGTTATACTAAATACAACATATTTACTCTCATATTTTACACTACTGCATAATTTACACACCCTGATTTTAGAAACCAAAATTATGAATTAAAAATATTCTACATATTCTATGCACCCCCCCAATTTTGAGATATAAATGGATTTTTCTTCTTTTCTCCACAAGATTGTAAAAATCAGACATTCATATTTTCTTTTTAAGTAATCAGTTTAGATAAGCAGACTGATGGTCAAGGATGAATCTCTTGCATTGTGATCCAACTCCAACCCTGGTTATCTTGGGATGTGTTGCCCATTCACCAAACAAAAATGACAAAAACAGAGAGACTTGTCTGCAAAATATGTGTTTCTTTAATGTATGGCTAGTCTTACAGCAGGATCAGTCTTCCATTCAAGTTTAGTGATAGCTATTAGCTGAAGCTGATAGTAGCAAAAACAACTGATTTGTTAAGTAATAATTAATACAGTTACTTTAGAGCTTGGTTCACAGTATTATACTATTAAATACATGTTATTTTAGAAATTTTTTTCTGCCTTGGCAAAATATCTGTAAAAGCAGTAAGTAAATATGGTATCAAGTACTAGCTTATTATAGTTTCAATATATTAATACATTCCATAATTCTGTAATTTGCATGTGTGTGTAGTGTGAACAGCACCAATGTCTGCATCCAAATTGGAGTAGAGCTGTTTATACCAGTATTTATGTACAAGTTAGAACACTTCACAAAATTAAAATATTTCTAAAGATAATAATAAAAATTTTTTTTCTTTTAAAAAAACCTTCATGCTATTTACATTAATCAAAACTGTGTGTGCTAAAACAACAACAACACATGCAGGTATTAATAAATTTCAGAATAAATCAGAAGTCAAATAAACTATAATTTGCAATTTTAGGTTTAAATAAGATTCCTTGCCATTATGATAAAATAATAAAAACAAAATCATTATTAGATAGTCTAACGCTACAAATATTTTAAGTATATCAAAAAAATTTCTTCATAATCTGAGCCATTAAAGGACTTGTTGGCAGGAGGATCAGGCTTATGACAGGTACTGTATATTTTATTCTAAAATGCAATTTAGTAATTTTCTTCAAATACAAAAAATAAAAGTAACAGATTCTATTAGTAAGTATACTGAATATAGTAGCAGTTCCTATCAGGAAGGAAAGACTTAGTTATTAAGTTGTACATTGTCACTTTCTGCACCATCAACAATGAAAAATGTGAACTTTATATATAAGCCTAAAATAGACCATACAACTGAGTTTTAGATACGAGATCAATACTGAGAGAGGGAGGAAGAGAGAAGAGAGTGTGTGAGTGTGTGTGGAAAGAAGATAAAGTAAACCATGATAATATTTAATATTATAAATTTGTTTTGAAGGTTAAAAACAACAATAACAAACATTTACATTACTTTAAGAGTAGATGGAACAGAAAATGCAGTTCAGTGGTACATTGTTTTATCTGTTGGGTCTAACACTAATCCATCACTCTGAACAGGTATATTATCAATGTCTGTAAATGACTTGCTAATGTGCCGAATAGATGGATGTTTTTGTGTGAATCAATTCACGGATGTGATGTTACTATACTTAATACTGCTTCAGTAATCTTCTAATTACCTCTTTTGCTTTCCTAGCAACAAAAATTAAGATCAACAAGGATTTTGCTATCTCACAGTTGTTGCCCAGGTAACATGAAAAGTTCTCTTTTGATGCAAACATCTATTACCCATAAACCATGACATATTTTGATAGGAGATTTTTCTCAGAATACTAGATCTGTGCACTAGAGTTTACTTAGCAATGAGTTTATTTCATAAAGAAACTTTTTAAAAAAACCAATAACTGCCATTGGAATCAGCTCATACAGTAAAGCTGTTATTGTAACTTAACATTAGTGATAACAAAAAAGATATGATTCTTAAAAAAAAAAAATCCATGGAAATTCCAAATAATATAAAATTTCATTATATTCCACTAAAAAGGAGAGTAGTGGAAGTAAGCATGTTTTGCTTTATTCTAGACTAATCAAATTTAGAATGCAATTTCACACTTTGCAGTGAAACTCAGTATTGCATTTAATGTAACTGATCAAAATGATTATTTCTGACTGTAGGCAAGATGATTTGGGTAAGAATAAAGAGCATTTTTTCTAAAAGTATAGCATAGAAATGTAAACAGGTGCTCCTGTGAACTTTCAAACAGATCTGTATTTATCTGATGTAAATGTGTTAGCTTTATAAATACACAAACCCAACCTGCTTTTAAAGCTTGTTCTATATGCTTTCTTAAACATCAACTCTTTAGTAATTGGAGACGATGGAAATAAATAAACTTTAATTGACTTTGTAGAAAAATAGTAAAAAAAAAAAATACATTATACATTTACTTGGATTTCTCCCTCCCTCAACATCCATGTCAGTCTGTATCTATTTTACTATTTTTTAAAATATTTTTTCCATTATTTAAATTTTTTTCTGCTGGTTTATATACATTCCATAAATGATTAAAAAATTATATATATTTATGTAGAATTTCAATTCAAGAACAGTGAATAATTCAGCATTTTGCCATGGCTGATATGAGATAAAATCAGATGTCAGTCAACATATTTTATTTGTACCGTTCCACTAAATTCACCAATCTGCCATTGAGTGCGATATATTATACTCCTAAATATCACAGCAATAAACAGTTCAATATATAAGAATATCTATTCTAACATTCGTTATTTCTACTTAAAAGATGTGTTTCTCTGTATGTGCACACTTGTTATGGAGAGGTCTTTTTCTTCAAAAGTTACTGGAATAAGTATTGAATCATATTCATACATGATAGCGAACACTAGACATACAAACATTTTATTCCCTTATACCACCCATGCCCAGAAGCACTTGTTGGTATGTGTGTTGTTCTGGCTATGTATTTGGTTAATATACTTGAAATGCAAAACATGAGTGTTGAAGCAACATGGATTTGTTGTTATGAAGTGTTATATTAATAAAAATAAATTACTGTGTCACAGCCCCTATGGCTCAACCTGTGCTAAGTACCATAAAAACTTGTGTATAATGTGCACTTTTTTCCTTCCAAAAATAAATAAAAAGTTGGGGTGCACACTATACATCACTGTAGGTTTTCAGAGGAAGAAATTTTGAATCTATGAGCTGCAGATGTCCTGGTGAGTGGCCGGTAGTTGCTGTAGGTCTGCCATCTTGATTTTCAAGAAGTTCTTACACACTTTGGCATTTGATATTCGATGATGAATTGTACGTAGTGTGGTATGCACATGTGAGTGATACTGTTTGTTTTTATCTTTCTTTCAGTGAAGATGTAGATTCTAAGAAAAATATCAATTGTCTGTATAAAATTATTTATTAACCCATGACTCTTTCAGTATTAATTTATAATCAAAATTATTGAAATATTTGTTTTCTGTTCGCTAGTTAATATCAATATACAGACTATTAAAATTTTTCCTATCGGCTGTCAATGAAGTATTTCAAAAGATAGCAGCACATTAGAAACAAGTCTCTTGAAGTGTATATTCAGCCTATCCTTTTTGGTGATGAATTAGAGGACAATACAGTTTCACAATTTTGTCTTAATTAACTAGTTTCTTTTACAGATACAGATCAGAAAATCTGCAAGTTTTATTTTAATATGGAATTAATTTGTGCTTTGTATTTGTCTATTACACAATATTAATGGCCCAGGTCACATAGGTTAGTGAAAAACAAAACAGAATCAACATTTTTAACTTAAAGTTTCCAGTAAGTCTGCATTCACTGGCAAGTTCTAACATTCATCACTGTCAAATCCATCAAATTCATCCTCATTACTAGTGTTGAAGTTGAAATTGGGATATTTGCCAGTTTCCATAATCATCAATCATGCTCCTTGTAAGTGTTGTAGTCATTTACACTGTTTGAATCGTTGTCCATCAAGAGCGCATCATCCTCTGTCCCATCCAGAGCATTTGATATTCCACATTTCTTAAAACTCCTGATGATCTCTGGGTCTAGGTTGGTCCAAGCAGTATCAATCCATTGGGCAATCTCCACAAAATCCAGCTTCCTCATCATACCCCCAGGTATGAAGCTATGATTATCATCTGCCATCCACTCATTCCAGATGGCCCTGAGCACTGTTTTGTAGGATTGGCTGAAACCAATATCAAGTGGTTGGAGCAGTCTAATGTCAGTTCCTTGTTCATCCACCCCCTTTCCTGAACTCTTACAACTCTTACAACAACACTGTCTGGAAACTTCCCTTGTGGCATAGTTTTCCTTTTGAAAATTATATATGATTTCAGCTTGGCACTGTCTGCTAAGCAAGTTAACATAACTGTAAAACAGTTCGCTTTTTCAGTTGTACCTACTGAAACAATTGATGCTCCTTTTAATGACATGGTAGTATCATAGGGCAGAACAAATGTTAATGTGTCTGGTCCACATTACCGGTCCTCTCTGGTGAAATATTCAGTGTTTTTCTGGTGTTAATCATGTAATGCTGGAAATGGGGTTGGTCGCCATGAACTACCACCGATAGGTGGCACTGGTGTAATATGAGGAATACAGTCAACCATGGCTTCTCCGGCTCGAAGGTATGACACCCTGTCAGTTTCAGCGTTGAAGATTAAATTGGCGGAGTGAGGTGCTGTAATAATAGGATGAAAGGCAGAGAGGTAAGTCCTGATAAAGTTTTACTCAGATACTCGCAGCAGATTAAGCACGCTCATGCAGCAATGATGATCGCAGTCGATAATATGACAACTGGCTAACCTTAACTCTAGTGTCGGAAATTATTTAGTATTTTTGTGCATAATTTCCAAAGATATTATTCCTGTATTATACCAAATGCTAAGAAAGCGACAAAAAAAAAAAAAAAGAAAATTAAAAAGAAAAAAGAAACTATTGTTTCAATATTTATTGTTAGTTTAGGCAATTTGTTGTTGTTTTGCATCGGAAATTATATTGAGAATGCATGGATGCAGGCGAAGAAGAAGTTGAGTCGTCAACATGGTACCAGTGACGCATTGTTTGAATCGTACATTGCTAAGTTTTTATAGCAGCCGAGAGTTGGTGCCAACGAGTTCAGTGAGACGATTAATGTATTTGTCATTTTTGTTGTGTAATATGGTAAACATTTTTTCTTTGTAATTTCTTTTTTCCCCCTCTTTTTTATAATTTGGTACAATAAGGGAAAGATATTACACTTTGCAAAAATAGCAAAAATAATTTCCGATGCTAAACTTAAGGTTAACCAATGATAACTTAATGGCTGCTGTCATGCCTTTAATACCGTCATACTTGTAGTCATATATTTTTTTTTAAAAGAGATCTTCAGTGTTTTGATGCATAATAGATAATGCTGATTTCATTAATTTTATATTAGAAGAACAAAGAATTTTATAGTGAAATTTCATTTGTTTACAGACTTGAAGCATATGACATAAACCAGGATTTCAGAGGTAACGTTGTCAGTGTCACTCTTCCCCCTGCAAGTCTGCCAGACTGGTCTGCCTTGGGGTTCAAACAGCTAAACACAGCCCACAGAATAGAGGTACCACAGGTATACAAGAGTTATATTGACAGATATTTAAAATACCGTCAGGCAGAGGATGCAGAAAGTACAAATGACACAAAGTCCTTGGAAAAGGGCTAAAGATTGTTGGATGCCAACAGAGTTGAAGCTTACAGCTTTATGACACAAATGATTCAAGTGTGCTTCACTGCAATAGTGTGTGCTGCAATGAAGAAAAAGGTACATGCATATTGCCAATTTTCTTCACTTTTACTTTCTATTTGGGTCATAATTAAATTCAAGAGTGTTAAATTTATTTTTGATCGCATCAGAGTTTCTCCAACTGTTAATTGTGTTAAATGGGAGATAAGAAATATGTGATGTTAGTTCAGCACATCTTTATTTCCCTAACATTCTTTTTTACAATGATTTTTTTTTCTTTTTTTCATTTTACCTGCAGGTTACCTACAGTGTCAAAGCCATAGTTGATGCAAGTGCCCAGATCCTGAATAGTGACTGTAACTGCCCCAGTGGAAAAGGACCACATGGGACCTGCAAACATGTGGCTGTAGTCCTGCTGATGGTGGAAAAATTTTAATCAAGTGGTACTTTGCAGATAAAAGGTAGCTGTACAGATCAGTTACAGACCTTCCACAGGCCCCGAAACAACTACACAGGTTTTCATGCTTGACAATGGTTATTTTGGCATAGCACATCTACTTTATTCCTCATTGTGATTAGGAGTGACATTATTCAGAGTGATGCAAAGTCACATGTAACTGTGGATTAATGCAGTTTTTTTTTTTTTTTTTCTTATTAAAGGGTCTCCCATAAGTCAGACAACCTTGGTAGCAACATCAGAGAGTCTCAGCATGATGATCCATGCCCCATGTACAGGTGCAATTGTGCTAGCTATCCGAGTTCAGTACACAACAAAATGGTAAACTATTGTGCTGTAGCTGGTAAAGATTTAGCTATATGCTATCTGTACAAGCCAGCAGATATACAAACAGCTGTTCTTGACCATGATTACACAAAAATCCCATGGACAGAGAATTGGGTGGATCAAGCAAACAAGTATGTAATATACATATATATATATATAATTGTACACACAAACAAACAGATACCAAAATAAAATCTGTAAGGAACTATTCAGTGTTTAAATTTATGCTTATTATAAATTTTAAATTTGTCAATTTAGAGCTATAAATAAATATTTCACATATCCAATCCTCTTATGTCCTATATTTTGTAGGTCACCCCACAGGATGTAATATGAATAGAAAAGTCCACCAGGAGATATGGAAGTGGAATGAACTGGTTTCAGGAAAGGGAATGGTAGCTTACAGCTTCCAGATTTGGGGACATCATCAATACAACAAGTAGGAGATGTATGGAGAAACTATGCAGCTCATTGTATGTTGCTAATAAAGGCTTGTGTACCCCAGCTATTGTTCATGGCAAGATGTATGAAAAAATAGCTCTAGACACATTTGCCACATTGCACAAATGCCAGGTGGAGCCTTGTGGGCTGTTTGTTAGTGAGGAGTACCCATTCCTTGGTGCTTCTCCTGATGGAGTTATTGGCAACAATGCGGTGGTAGAGGTTAAATGTCCCTATGTTGGGCACAATGAGAAGGTAAGTCCTGGGAAAGGCTTTCCTCTCTTGTAACAAGTGAAAGAAAAATTTGAACTGAAGAAGACACATTCTTACTATCCACAAGCACAGGGACAAATGTTTGTTGCCAAGAAATCAGTGCGTTTTTTCATTGTATACACACTGAAGGACTGTTTTGTTCAAAAGATAAAAATGGACAAAGATTACTTACAAATATTAATTCCAAGACTGGAGCTATTCTATACAAAATATTATAGAAAGTATATCACAGGCATGTTGTAATGATATTTTATTTTATATATTGTTTATTCGCATAGAAGTAGTTTCTGTACATACATAAAAATGTGTGCATGTTCCATGAATAGCATTACCCTGCACAACAGATTATAGGAAGCATATTGCAGACATGTAACAGTGGTTAATTTTAAAATGTGATACAGCTTGATTTAAGTGAAAAGTTAGCACACAAGTTCCTTGTAAAAGGTTAGGCCAGTTTACTAACAATAGCTCTACGGAAGTTTGCAATCATGTAACACACCCAAATTATTTTACCACCTAGTGGAATTTGATTATTTTGCATTTCCTTTTTTAGGATTTTGAAAGTTTTTCCAAGACCAATCACATGTTCTACATGAATGCGCTGTGATGCAATTTGCCTGTCTCTCACAACAGTCTCTGGTTCTGGCTGGGATTTTCCCTTTAACATAGTTGGTGTGTTTACATGTACACCATGGTTCCTGTCTGCCATAATGCTGTCATCTTTCTCAAACATGTTATCATTTAAAAGTGTAGAGCATTCTATAATTTGCCTGTCACTAGTGTTCCCTCAATATGCATCAGATACATAGGTCACAAGTCCTCTGGGGCTACAACCTATGATGACTTTCAATGTATTCCTACTTTTGTAGGTTGAAAAAGTAGCTGACTGATGAGCAACACTGCTGGGTTTCTGGATAAAAATTTCTGTTGCATCTAAAATGACTCTTGTGTTTGGGAATTTGGTAGTAAAGTGTTTTGGCTTAAAATGCTTCACTGTCTCATGATCTGCCCAGATGTCTATCTCATTTAATTGGTAGTATAGAAATTTTATCCAGGTGTTTAGTATAGACAATACTGTAGTCTTGCTGATGCAAAACATCAGGCTTAATTCTATGTCCTCTTTAGCTTGGTGAAGCTTCATCATGGTGAGGAAGAGGTGGTCTTCTTCTGACAAGCTTTTACACTTATAGTTCAGCTCATATGCTGCAGGCCCAAGTACACTAAAGAAAAATTTTAAATATTCATAGTCATCAAAACCTGTGTAGTATTTAATGTCTGCAGGGTTATTCTTGTACTGTGACAATGAGACACCTTGATGAACACTGGAATACTTCTTAGTGCTACATGGATAGCCTAAACCTAACCCTAACCCTGCACTTCCACCTCCATGGAAATGGATGGCACTTCCATGAACTGCGATAACTGGTCTTCACTGGGGCTAACCTGCCTCCTTTTCAAGGTTCGGTCACTCCTGGGCTTGGTCAGTGTTGTCTCAGCTTCCCTTATTGGGAAAACTGATGGTGCTGCACTTGGCTTGAGATGCGGTCTTTCACCTGATGTAAAAAAATTGCATATCAATGAGTAAATGCTGCTTATTTTTACTAGCTATGCTGTTTGTATCCATGTGTTTATTATTGTATGTGTGTGTGTGTGTGTTTTTTTGCTGGTGTGTAAGTAATTATGTGGTCATAATTATATAAGCACTCAGCAAAATTTGATACACCCAAGATATTTTCTGTTTTTCTTTGTGTGTGAGAGTGTGTGTAAAACATTTGTTCAAATTTATAAATGATTTTAAAGTTTTCAACTTCTGAATGTGTATCTATCAACTGCCTCATTTATAGTATATTGCAATGTCTGTGACTGCATTCATTGGATATTGTCATGAATTTCTGATAAAATTAATTTTAAAATAAAGCTTAAGTGTTATTAATACCTAATTCCTCACTACACTGATCATGCACATTGATTTTAACCCCCAAAATATTTTTATTCAAAATTTATTAGCTGGACCATTTCTATTACTACCACAGATCTGCAGTCAGCACAAATTTAAACAATGTAAACATGTCACTGACAGCTGACCCAGTAAAATATCCTCCAGATAATTATAAGATAACAATGCTTGAAAGCTTGTGTGTGCTTTTTATCCCTGGTCAAGTACAAACATATATCAAAATCTGAGTAAACTGGTCAAATATTAATACCTACCGAGTAAGGTTGTTCTGTAGTCCTCTGGCGTAAAGTGCAAAGCACATTCAACAGAGTCAGCATTCGGTGTCCACAGCTGCTTGCTCTTTGGGCAAACACACTTCACAGCTACTTTCCAATGCAACCTGAGGTCCTTATCTTTCAGGAACCTGTGTCCTCCGGTGGAATGACAGCCAGGGACACAACAATAGCAGGGCATTGTTTTCTTGAGTTTGCAAACAGCGCTGTGTAAATAACATGTGTGAACTGGAAGTAGGTCTGGTCACTCATATTACACTAGCACCACCTGGTGGGACTAAGGGCGACCAACCCCATTGATTAGATGTTGCTAGTGGTCGTTGTCAAATTCTGTCTGATGGTAGTCTGTCATTTTATGGAAAGTCCCTTACTTTTCATAAAAATATACACTCAGGTCTGTGAAGCATTGAATTTTATATCATTTCTCCCCTTGCCAAACTTGGTCTTGAAAAGTTTTGACGCTGTGATCCGGATTTCAAGCATGCTGACTAGGATTTCCCTTTCTCTCTGCCCGCACACCCAGTCAAACAACTCTGACTCCAGTTCTGGAAATTTAGCTTCTTTCCCCCTGTTTGCACATTTTGTCTTGGGCATCAGAAGCAATTTATCCTCCCCCTTCCACCACGATTTCACATTGGACTCGGCCACTCCATACTCCTGGCTAGCACTCCTGTTACCGTGCAATTCGGCAAACTGGATGATCGCTTTTTTTCTCCTTTGCAGTGTATGATGTTCTCTTCATCTTGGGTGTAATGTGGTGACAAACTAATATACTTTTACAAATTTTTTATTTTCCAGATCTTTCTGTTTAATTGAGGCTGTGGTTTGATTGTTTAACAGATAACCAAACATGTTGATTGACAGTCTCGCTGAATAGACTTACACCGTGATTAGCATTAACTATTATGATTTTATGATTAATATGAATGTTCAACAGTTGACATTCTTTGTTGTTACATCTAGCCTCCGCTAGGAATAGCTAGATGCCAGTTACTTGAAAAATAAAAGTAAAAAATAGATTTATTATTAATCTGTTTTTATTTATACATTTTTAAAATGTTATTGTATGTTCAAAAATGACATTTATGTTTCTTTAATGACATCCTTTCCTTGCAGAGAATTTCTGGCGACCGTTTATAGTGTTACTAGTGACTTCCTTGAAAATTCCCTGCACATTATACATAAGTGTAGGCTTTTTGGGCACTTTTCTTCTCTGAAAATGGGAGTGCACATTATACATGAGTGCACACTATACATGAGTCTTTATGGTAATACAGATTTGAATGGCAGTGGTACACCACAAAGGGTTAAGGTGATATTGATTGGCTCTATTAAAACTGACAATTAGACCTCAGAAATTAAAATTTAATTAAATTATACAAAGAATTTAAATAAATACAGTTGTTTTTATTTTGTATCTCAAAGATTTTTTAATAATTCACTACACAAATCTATTACTTCATAGCAAAAGCCCAGCACACACCAACTATCTTCTTCATTTTAATTTTCTATTTCCCTTGTGTAAAAGACACATACAATGTAAAGAAGGCTAATTCATGTAGCAAATCAGCATGAAAAACAGTAAAGATTTTTGTTGTTGTATTCCAATCTTATTACACATTTGCTAATTATGACTTACATAACTTTGATAGGTTGAATAAACAAAATCAATAGCCTTTTAAAATAATTCATGAATACATTAAACTATGAAAGATTGAATTTTAAAATATTGAAATGTATTGTTAAAAAACATCACAGATTTCATTGATATTGCCTGTAATACAAGGTCTGAATTCAGATTTGTAACAAACACTATGATGTTTTAATTGTAAAAATTCAATTAGTTAAATTAAATTGATTGGCCTTATGTATGCCAATCTTAAACTCTTTCTCTAAGCTAAAAATAACTATTGTTTCTGATTAAGATAAGTGTTTTTCCTTAATTACATGATTTTCATCTTATGAATAATGGAACATTTTGTCAGCTTGTTTAATAACAAAAAGGTAGTAGTCTTTGCGGTGCAAGCTATATAATTAATGATCCCATGTGGTACAAGGGTGGTTCAAGATTTACCTGCACTTTCAATTGTAGAAAATGTTAAAAGGAAAGCAGAACATTGTGATTCTGTTAAGTGATAGTGGCAAGCAACACTTCTTTACTCCTGCCAGTAGAGGGATAGCTACCATCCAATGCATACTGGGTGCAGTGAAGATAGCATCAACTGGTATATTATGAGTGGTAGAACAGTGTTGTGTTATCACATTCTTAGAGAAGGAAAAAGTGCAAAGATTGATTATCTGCACAGCTTAGCAATGAATGCCTTTCAAGAAATATATTTTAATGATGCAATAAGTTCAAAGATGGATAAGAATAGATGAATGGCCTTGAACACCCTCATGAGCCACTAATAGCTACAACTCCTGCCAGCATTCAGTGAGTTGAATAGTTGATTTTGGATATCTTCCATATTACTGTGCAAGATATTGGTGCAAGGTGAGTGCAAGATGGGTTCCAAAAAAACGATCATTTGATCAAAAGGTCAACTATATAGCTGTGTCATCTGCACATAAAGATGAGGAAGGTGGTTCTGAACCATTTTCCTATAATTAAGATCTCTCACTGCATGATTTTTCACCTCTTTGGTCAAATGAAGGAGCATTTCAGTCACATGAAGTTTAAGAAAAAATAAAATGTAAAGGTGAGTACTATAAGAGGTTGTATCTCTGATCCAAAGATTTCTATGCAGGTTTCCTCAAGGTATTACCTCACCAATGGAAAAAGTGAATACGTGTAACAGGGGAATTTCTTGAAAAGTAAAGCAAGTTCCATCAACTCTGATTAAATCTTCGATTTTTAGCAAATGAGAAGCAGGTAAACCTTAAATCATCTCTGTAGACCAGACAATGACCATATATGACAAACAAGTTTTCTTTTCTTAATAAATTAGTTAAATAAAATAATGAAAACTCACAATAATTTTTTTTTTAAAATTTCAGTAAAACTACTCATTTAACAATTCAGACAGCATTTAACTCTGTAAATGCAGCGATTGCCTCTGGAAAATTGTGGCAAGGATTTTGAATTCACAGGGAGATTTTGATATATTCCAGTTTCTGGGTTACTGGAAATTTGATATTGTACTGTATTGCCCTCTTAATGAATCCAAAGATATACAGGTACATCTCAAAAAATTAGAATATCGTGGAAGAGTTCAATATTTTTTGTCAGTTATTTCAGAAAGTGAAAATTGTATATATTCTAGACTCATTACATGTAATCTAAAATGTTTCAAGTGTTTTTTAATTTTAATTTTGATAATTACAGCCTACAGCTAAAAAAAAAATAGAAAAAAACGTATCTCAAAATATTAGAATATTCCATTTTGAGTTTGAGTAAATCACTATTTATGCAGTGTAAATACCACAAATCTCTCAGTCTGGTTCAGTACACACAACCACAATCATGGGGAAGATTGCTAACTTGACAGTTGTCCAGAAGACACTCATTGACACCCTCCACAAGGAGGGTAAGCCACAGAAGGTCATTACTGAAAGGGCTGGCTGTTCGCAGAGTGCTGTATCAAAGCATATTCATGGAAAGTTGACTGTAATGGAAAAGTATGGTAAGAAAAGGTGCACAAGCAAGAGGGATAATTGCAGCCTTGAGAGGATTGTCAAGCAAAGCCGATTCAAGAACTTGGGGGAGCTCCACAAGGAGTGGATTGAGGCTGGAGTCAGTGCATCAAGAGCCACCATGCACAGATGTGTCCAGAAAATGGGCTACAAGTGTCGCATTCCTAGTGTCAAACCACTTCTGAACCAAAGACAATGTCAGAAGTGCATCTTACCTGGGCTTAGGAGATAAAGAACTGGACCGTTGCTCACTGTTCCAAAGTCCTCTTTTCAGATGAAAGTAAATTTTGCATTTCATTTGGAAATCAAGGTTCCATAGTCTGGAGGAAGAGTGGAGAGGCACAGAATCCAAGTTGCTTGAAATCCAGTGTGAAGTTTCCACAGTCAGTGATGATTTGGGGTGCCATGTCATCTGCTGGTGTTGGTCCACTGTGTTTTATCAACTCCAAAGTCAACGAAGCTATCTACCAGGAGATTTTAGAGCACTTCATGCTTCCTTCTGCTGACAAGCTTTATGGAGATGCTGAATTCTGCCCACAGTGCCAAAACTACTAGTAACTGGTTTGCTGACCATGGTATTATTGTGCTTGAATGGCTAGCCAACTCGCCTGACTTGAACCCAATAGAGAATCTATTTGGTATAGTCAAGAGAAAGATGAGAGACACCAGACCAAACAATACAGATGAGCTGAAGGCCGCTATCAAAGCAACCTGGTTTTCTATAACACCTCAGCAGTGCCACAGGCTGATCGCCTCCATGCCACGCCGCATTGATGCAGTGATTCGTGCAAAAGGAGCCCCAACCAAGTATTGAGTGCATAAATGAACATACTTTTCATAAGTTCGACATTTTTATATTATAAATCCTTTTTTTTTATTGATCTTATGAAATATTCTAATATTTTGAGATAGTGGATTTTTGATTTTCATGAGTTATAAGCCGTAATCATCAAAATTAAAACCAAAAAAAACAAGGCTTGAAATATTTCACTTTGTGTAATGAATTTAGAGTATATGAAAATTTCACTCTTTGAATTAAATTACGGAAAAAATGAACTCTTCCACAATATTCTAATTTTTTGAGATGCACCTGTATATGTAAAATCTTTTTTCCGTTATGACTGACAGAAATATATATAGATAACTTAACCATAAAATTCTACTTTTAAGTTCCTAAGCAACTTTAAAATTTATTTCTTTTACAGTAGATTACATTTGAGAGAAAGTTGAATCAAACTGAAAAAAAGGGTAGTATTCTTTTCTGCCTTTATTAAAATGTTGGAAAATTATGAGATGGTGACTAAAATTGAGCACAGGCCAAACTATTTATTCTAGTATTAAAAGACACGACACTGCTAACTGGATACATAGTTAATCTCTCAAATATAGCTGTTCAGTACATTCTGTTTTTTTTTTTGTCATCTCCCATTCTCAACAATGAAGAGAACCTCTCCATAATGGAACCAGTCCTGGTAGAGCACAGTGCTGTTGTCATCCAAAAGACTCACAGAGAGGTCCAGCACCTCTAACTTCAGCAGAAAAATCTCTACCAGAAATCTTATGTGAGAGAAAACCAAACATGACCACTAGTAAAGAAGAAGAAGAAACCATGCCAGAAAAGTGTCAAACTGAGCTGTTCCCAAATAAGGATTCTTAGCAGTCTACCTCTGGACCAGTGTACAACTTTTAATCGTAATTTGAAAAAAATCTTTTTACAAATGTAGATACAACCTAAAGTTTTCATTTTTGATAATACTAGAAAATGTTTGTGCTATGCTATGCAAATATTCTGACTGTCAGTCCTGTATGATTGTCCCCCTATAGGACTTAGAAACTACCATCTCATAGCATTAAAAATAAACACATAACTAACAGATAATGTGGCAGAATATGTCACTGAAAATTTAGGTAAAAACAAAACTTTAAAAAGAAACAAAAACCAGAGCAGCAGTGAACATCAATAATACATTTATAAACCAATCTATTCTTCTACTGAACATTTGAATAATTTATTCTGCCATTTGGCATATTAGTTTCTGCTATCAGAGCACAGTCTAACCCTTTTCTTTTTTCTAAATGTTTTTTTTTTTCCATCTGATAACAAGCATAGATCATGGTTTAAATATCCTAGCTATTTATGGGTTTGGTTTTTGTATTCCTTCAATATTGCTCTTTTTGTTGCCCCTCCCAATCCCTAAATGTTTACATAAAGTAAAGGCAAAAAAATCAGCTAATATGAAATATGGTAATAATACTGCTGCTGAGCAATGAGAACAAACTAATTTTTTAAAAAAATCATTAAAATATGAATATGTTAAGAAATGCTCACAAAATTATAGAAGTAATACACTGAAGCATCAGAACCAAAAGACAGGGTATTAAATTCTTTGAGAAATGCATCGCTAACACAGTATCTACTTGACAGATAATGGATAACAAAGCCAATTACAAAGCAATTTACAACTCAATGGCCCCACTCTGATGTAAATGGATTACTGGCTCTCTGACATTACTTTGGCCACTGAAAATGC
This sequence comes from Nautilus pompilius, assembly GCA_018389105.1. Classification (NCBI taxonomy): domain Eukaryota; kingdom Metazoa; phylum Mollusca; class Cephalopoda; order Nautilida; family Nautilidae; genus Nautilus; species Nautilus pompilius. The sequence goes on from JACATO010000364.1 coordinate 1,220,817, forward strand.
CATCATTAAACAACTGATGTAGAGAAAAAGGTGATTCGAACAGGCACAACGAATTGGAATCTACATTAAATTTTTAAAGTGAAAACATCTCTTTAAACCTTTGTTCCTTCTTCTGTGGTTCCTTCCCCCTGTACCATAATTAAGGTAAAAATCTTATTTGTAGGTGGTAGAGCATGGAGAAAGTAAAAAAAAAAAGCTTTCATCAGCACCTGGTTAAACCCTTCCAGTTTATGCATCCAAAGAAAAACATTACAAGCAGTTCATATAGGTGTTCTTTACTCAAGAACATCACTGTTGTTAAATAGAAGATCCACTGAACAATGTTAATTTTCCATCAAATGCAAACTTAGAAGAAAAATGGCAGCACTTACTCTTAAGAGTTTTCCTTGATCTCTTTGGATCGAGTATGCTTTGGCAAAATTGAGATGTTTTTTCAGCAAATGAGAAAAATAAAACACAGCAATATTTGTTTTAAGAAAAAAACTCTTAAGGCATTCATATAAAAGATTGGATGTTGGATATTTTTCAACTTATCAATATATCTAACAGTGTGTGTATATTACTATGAATAATAAATAGTGAGATGTCTAAAAATATACAGTGTTATATACCAAAGGTAATATCAAGATTTGTATGTATCTTTCTGGCCATAAAATTGAAAATACAGTTGTCCCCCCAGTATTCGTGGGGGGTTACATTCTTAGAGCACCCGCGAAGAGTGAAAAACCGCGAATATTGGACGTGGTCCATAAAAATGCCTATAAACATCAAAATATAATGTAACATATAAGTAAATATATAATAATAATTTAATAAAAAATACAACACTCAGAGAAAGACTCAGCGAAACACTCGAGATAGCTACATGCGGTAAACTGAGATGATGCAGGGCTGCTGGGCTGCATCTGCCTGAGACAGCGCCTCGTGGGCAGCAGCCAATCAGCAGCAAGGAGAAATGAATAACGCACTCAGATTGGCTACTTTAAAACCTCCAGCCAATAGTGTTTATTTTATATTGATATTTTGCTGAATTTATGTTAGTATTTATATTACAAAATTAGTAAATTATATTGTTATTAATAATTTAGCATTAAAAAGCGTGAAAAAATATATATTGCCACGAAAAAAGCCATAAAAAATCGCAGAAGATATTTGCGATTCTGCAAATATGCAGGGGTTTCCACAAACAATTATTAGTTAGGTTCTAAGGAAAATTCCACAAATAACTGTGGCCGCGAATGCCGAACCGCGATTATGCAGTGGTCGACTGTACACTCATTTTGCTTCCTTGAAGAAAAAATTAATTTATTAAATAAAAAATTACATTTTCATTGCAAAATAAATTTGAAAAATTTTACAATTGTGATAATTATAGCTCTTCTCAGTTACATTATTCTGATCTCTCACACTATTTAATATTCTAAAGGAAAAAAGTTTAAAAATTAGATTGACCACTTAAAGTTTGAGGAATCAATATAAGAAAACACCAAAAAAACAGATCATTCCTACATAATGTTTGTAACTGTTGACAGTCTAGGAAATGTTAACTTTTAAATAATAAGTGATGATTAGACAAACAACAACAACAAAAAAACAATTCACACACGCCATTTTGATTGCTGGACTGATATACTTTTGTAAGCTTTAAACAGCAGAATGTAATACATAGCTTTACTATTAGATTTAATGTTCTAGTAACGAAAGAAAAAAAAAATTATATAAAAAATCAGCCATATATGTTTGCATTTACAACTTAAAGAGTTTGCTCCAAAGAGGCAAATATCACTGCCTTTCTTTATCTTATTTGTAGCAGTAACTGACAGGGAATCAATAAATTATACAGATAGTCAGGCTGGTATTTATTCACACTTACAAATATCAAATTTCAATGTTCCAAACACTTAACTTCTTATGTCTGAATTTTAAAAAATTTTGAAAACTACTATTTGAGATTATTTGCAGATATATTCATAAAAAGCAGTTTATCCAAAGTTGTAATCTATGGTTTGATTGTTGCAGAGGTGCCTATAGATAAAAAAAAACTAACAACAAAAGTATTAACATTTAAAGAGAAATAAAGCAGCACAAAAGGCTACACATAATAACAAACATGTTGACTCTCATCTTCTAGATATTGAATCAGCAATCTTATGGTAGTGAAACCGACCATCCTACTAAATTAACCAAATATTAATACCAAAAGATTTTAATTACATCCATAAAAAATCCAATTGGAACCATGTAAAAAAAAAAAACAACAAAAAACAAAAAGTCTGTCCTTTTTCAGACATTTTTTGAAATTCAAAGAGTTATCTGAAATCTTGAAAAACATTAACAAATGTACTTGCTTTGTTGTTTTGTACAATACTGTCTACAAGGGAAATAACCCTGGTGAGGAACCATAGAACCAAGAGAAAACTCACAGGATGCCAGCTGGAGAACCAAAAAGAAATTTTTCCATGGACATATGCCAAACTGATCTAACCCTGAATAGAGGTCAAACTATGGCCCTCAGCCTTGGCAGTTGACTAGACTATCCACTGAGACATCAGTTGCCATTTTAAATGGCTAAGTATACGCCATTTGGCTGATATCTGTATAGTTATCATGCACCATGTGAAGATAAAAAACAATAAAGTGCCCAGGAAAATAATTTTCAGACATGAAACAAATCTTTTGGCTTCTATAGCTGCATTTATTTTTGAGTTTTGTTTGATTTAAGACAATGAATGCTGAATACTGTTTCCAGGATTTCACATAATGTTTGAGATTATAGATTTCTGGCTGTTTTCATGGTTTTGTAGTTTTTTGGAATGACTTTACATGTGCAGTGTTTATTTCACTAAAGCAAATGATAAAAAAAGAAGAAAAAAAGTTAATTTCATTTAGAAAATACAATATTCACAAAAGCTGACAAAAATGTTTCTGAAGAATTAGGTAAATGCAGTCTGTAAAAATAAAAAAATTTCAAAGGTAGACAGTTGTTAACTTGTAACCATAAGTTTTCTGTTAATATTGCTTTGACCATTTTCATCCACGTAATTTTCTATTCAACTATTCAATTAAAAACAATTTAAAAAATCCTACTAATTTCATCAAGAGCCAACACACAAATGTTACTGATCTTACTACAGTAGGCTTAAATAGTCCATTACCTAAGAGCTATGTGGGTTGACATCTTGAATCATGCATCTTACCTACTTCTGATGATAACTGAACTCCCAAATGTAATCTTTTAATGAATTTCTAACAAACCAAATCCACTGTACTAGAGATGCTGAAAGATTAAATCTATGAAAAAAAAAAGCACTGACTCAAAGAATGAAATTTAAAAGCAGACATATAATATTAAATTTAAACTATTTTTTTATTAATGAAAATCCAGTTTAAAAATGACAGAGACTAAAATACTTCATATCAACCATTACTATCATGTGTACAAACTTAAAACAAAGCATCTTGTCAGTTTTATTTTCTGACAAAAAATGAGAGAGAAACAGGCAGACAGACACAGACTGCAAAATTTGATTACTAATTCTGTACTGAACCTCTCAAATTCTGATATATGGGTGTATTACTGTAACTATGACTGATAGAAGCTAAGATTTTAAATCTTCATTTTTTTTTCTTCCAGAAATAAAATAAATTAATCTTCTCTCAAAATTGATACTTGAACATTTTGTTTGTTTTAGAAAAATAGTGTAGAAAATATTTTCTTCCAATACCTGATGACACTTCTCCAATTTCTACTAAATACTATCTGTGCAGCTACACATCACATCTTAAGCAGGTTTAATATAGCAACAACAAAAATAATTATAAAATAAAATATCAAACTCTCATTAATGTTTAGAATTTAGAGCTACACAATATTTCATGGACAGCAGAATCCAAGCATGAGATTTAAAATTGGAATGCCTTATAATGTGTTTCAACAGTTATGCTAGTGAACAAAACAGTATGTGAAATAAGCTCAGTGGAGCAACACTGAAACACCAGCATTCTATTAACAATCAGCTGTTAGCCACACAGACATTTGGGACTAATATAAAATGGAAAATTTAACTTGATCCATTCTTCATCATGGAATGAAATAAAAAGAAAACAATTTTTTAAAAAAATCTTGAAATCTGCGTACAAAAATCAAATTTATTAAGGGAAAATAAAAATTACAAGCAGTTTGTTGAGAATGCACAGGCAACGTGAAATTATAGCCATACAAATTTCACCATGCAAAGATGCAAGTGAACATCTAAGGTTAATAGTGCTCCAAGAATTAAACAAGAAAAAATGCACACACAAAATGTAGATGGTATGTTTGAACTAGTATCATTTGGTGTCAACCACAAATATTGTTATTATACATTGTAATGGTTTTAATTATCGTCCATCTCCAATTTCTGCTCTGAAAAGCTTTCAAAAGTGTCCATTTTTCTATGTTCATATATACCCCAATAAATGGCCATCCGCTTCAGGAATATTTTGTCACAAATATTATACATCAAACAATTTACTTTTGTAGACTGTGATGACTGTTGATTATTGGATTTACAGACAGTGAATGAAAATCAGTTATATTAATTTGAATCAGTTGTAGCCAACAAGTCTTTTTCATTAATGAAGTATGTGTACCACCAATAAACAGAGATCGCTTATTCATGATATTTGCTGATGCACCAACTCCTTACCTATGTAATTATATTGTCCCTATTATGTTCATCAGATATCACCTTGTTTGGTGATATTTTGAAAAGCACTCCTTATTTGGGCATGCTATTCCCACAATGCCAATAATGTCACGCTCTCTATTTAAGTGGAGTTTGTGCTGCAATTGTCAGATCAGTGTACTTTTTTACCATATCATTTTCTCTAAAACAATTCTTTCCCATTTGTTTACTTATGCATTGAAAATTTTCAGAGAAACCAAATACCATGTATTGTGTCTGCAGAAGAGTTAAAATGACAAAGATGACAAGCTATACTTCAAGCTAAATGCTACAAACTATGCAAGATCTACAACAATTAGTGAGGCAACAAAAGAAATTGGTGAACAGAAAAGGAATTTAAGAGTATATACAACTAACTGATGAGTAAAAACTGATAATGAGTCAAAAACTGAAAAATGATGAAATAGATCAATATTTTTTACTATTTTTTCCTGAATATCATAATTGGAGCATACAAATCATAAGAAAACAGATAAAACTGAAGGTTCAGTGAATTATCATCTCTGTTGGTCACAGATTTCTATGTGAGTGACCAATGGCTTTCTAAATGGATAAAGTGTCATGGTCTTGTTACATTAGAGAAAATAATTGTGCAACAAGCTACCTCAGCAGGAGGAAAAGGTGGAAACATTTAACTAACATATCATTAGAATGTGACAACAACTTGAATATTTCACTGCTGCTGAAAATTCATTGTTTGGGACTTGCTTAGGGCATACAGTACTGAGGCAGTATAAGAGACAGTAATTAAGTATATGTAGAATGGCTGCAACTCAGATGTTCCAATGATTCTAGGTGGCTCCACTGGCTTATGCATCCTGGAATTGGCTGTTCAAGCAAAACATCCAAAATAAACTAGACAATTTTAGATTGGTAAACAGAAAGCAAACAAAACATGAAGGGTAGAAAAAGCCAGAGTTATGCCAACTTCTTTAGTGGGTCATGTGGAAATCCTTTTCTGATGTAATCATGGAAAGTTTCAAGATGTGTATATCCAATGCTTTAAGCAGAACACAAGACAACATATTGTGAAACTTGGATTCTGATTCAGACAATGATGACCTAATTTCTGACTGACCTGCTTTGCATCAATAATAGTAGTTGGTGCCTCTTCAAATTGCTGCACATTAGCATAGTTGGGCCTTTGTCAGATTAATCTATTGAGTGCCATTTATTTCAAGATGCTTAGTGAGATGTTACATATGTAGAGATTCACTTTAAGACTGCCTTAGTTGTATTTCATCAGTAGTTGATTATGAAATGTAACATTTTTAAAGTCATTTATTGTTCATTTGCACAACGTGATTAGTCTATAATAGTTGATGCTCTGTTAACTAAACAATAATGCCTGTGGTGCCAGTGAAATGGTGATTTCCATATTATATTGATAAAAACCCCATATTAGTTTTGCTATACTGTGATGCAATGACAATTCTAGAAAAACCATGTTATCTAAACTACCTGTGTGTGCATCAGCTTCTAATACCATAATTGTTGATATATCTCTAGTATTCAGTGAAGATAGTTAATAAATTCTATTCTAGTAAGTACAATATCAATGAACTTAGTAATTTCATCCCAGCTTCATCCTAAAAATGTAAACTAGCTGAACAAAGTAAGATTGGTTTCTATCAGCACCTTTTTATATCGAGCTGTCTAGCCTCGGTCTTTCTAACAGCTTTATAAATCAATAAATGCATCAAGGAATTCTTGATATTTTAAGGTTAAAAACAGGAATTAACAAATTGGGAAATAAAATGTTCCATTAGATTTTAGATATGTAAATATTTAAACATTTTTTAAATGTTATAAATAACTTTTAAAAAAAAAATCAACTTTAAATATTTTTCAAATGACTACTAATGATCAATTTAGTTTCTAAAAGGAATGTGACAACTATTTCAGTGTTGAAGGATGTGTTTGGTACATAAATAATCCATTTGAAGAAATTGGTAGAAAGGATGGGGAAAAAAGGGAAAAGGGAAAATAATCTGAATAATGGAAAATTTGAACTTTAAAAAAAAATTTAAGTAAATCATTATTATAGGATTATTTTGTTTTTTGTTTAGCATGAAACCTCCAAAAGATATCCTGAAATTAACAAAAGCACTTGGGAAAACCCAAATGTAAAATCCTTTACAAAGTTGTGTACTGTGAAGCCAAATTAGTGTTGTCAATCATCTTTTGTCCAGGGATGACAGAAGCTCCACAGAAAATCCAGACAGATATATACCTAATGAAATGAAATAGTTATTTGAAAAGCTGGCACATGGGCAATCAGAATAAATTTGCTAAGTAGTAAAATTCTCACCATGATGATAACGATTCAAATCTTCCTAATCTTGCATTATTCACATAGCATATTTCATTAACAATATAAAGTACTTTGTTTTGAGTTCCACACTTAAAAAAAGCCAAGACCGCAAAATTTCAAACCAGAATATTTAGCGTGTTATCGACTGTTACATTCTAAGATTCAAGGAAGGCCAGAAAATTCTTTTAAAATTAGCCTGATTTGCATCTTCAATAAATCTCCAGACGCAAGACACCATCTCCCAGCCAATACATTCCATCAATATAATCATGCAGAATTATCGTTCTAATCTCACAACTGGCATTATAAAAATTTGATTATATTTCTTCTTCTTTTGCATAGAGTAAATAAAAAAAAGAGAGAATAAAATAAAATTATGGCTGAATAAATTAAAAACTGCTAACTTTTTAGCAACTTTTTTTTTTTTTGCTAATATTTTTAAAACTTATCTTAAAAGGCCTCTAGTAATTGGTAATGATGAGCTAGATAGTAAATATATCAACACCAGGAAAAAGATTAAATGTTTCATGAAAATAATGATGATACTGATCAGCTTCACCATCCCAAAATTTCTTCTTGTGAGTTGCAAAGCCTAGTTTTGGAACTTTGTTTAAAGATAACATGTATACACAGTAGGCAGTAACTTCTAAATAAAGAAAACCATTTGTTTACTATTAGTGGCTTCTGTAAAGCTTTAGTTACTACAGACAGTGAATTAGTTTTATTGTTCCAGGAATGTTGGATTGGTTTATTTATCTTTTAGGTGTATTTTCTAACTTGTTCGTAAGGCTTCTAGGAACATTCTTGTCTCTTGCCATCTGTTGATTAAATCAGTAAAATGCAAATTTAATATATTTAGTCAATACTGAATGGTTGTAACTTTATCGCTTCCATTGATTGCTGCAGATTGGACAACGGTTACTGCAGGCTGTAGTGTGCTTGCTGTGGCAGTGGTTGTTTGATTTTCAATGAGTTTTGCATGGTTTGGTGGCGAGCCAGTGACCTGGTTCCTTCCACTCTTCTCTCTAGTCTCTTTCCACTACTAAAAAGAAGAGCTCCAGTAGTTCTTTCATTGCTGAACTTGGAAGTTTTTAGCCTGCTTGCATGGGGCACTTCGATTGAGATGCCACTTGCACTCTTTTAAAAAAACAATCCACCTGTTATGTTTAATTGGTTAATGACAAAAAAAATTATAAGACTATAGATTTTAATGTTTTGAGTTTATTCAAATGATAAGTCATGCAGCAAGTTATTTGTTATATAGAAAACGTTACTTTTAGTCATGTTATTTTAAATGTCAATTCCCTTATATATATATATATGTGTGTGTGTGTGTGTGTGTCATTAAACAAAAAACCTTTTAAATTATTTTTTTCATTAACAATTAACAATGAAAATAAAATAATAAAAAAATTTCACATTTCTAGATCAGAATCTCTCACATATTACTTTAAAATACATCCAGATGCTTCTGAGAGTTCCTCAGCTGTGTGCTAGCCATCAATTGATTTTAGCCCATCATTCACAGGACGCTCAAGGTAGTAGACCTAGCAGAGAAATGATTATACCTGCTTCCCATCACTTAGTAAATTAAGTGGGGAGCACCTAGCTAACTTCTAAACTATAGCCACATTACCAAATCCATTAGTCAATATAAATGTTTTTTTTTGTAATTAGACAGATGAATTCCACAGCAAATAAAACAGAAAGCTTATTAAAATTACACTTTCTGAACAGAGTATTCAGCCAACCAGAACTTATTTTGCTAAGCATGGTAATGATGAATGTTCACCTATAACATTTCTCTTATATTACTGCTGCCAGCAACAGCTTATTTTGCTAACATGGTGATGATGAATGTTTGCTGATACAATTTATTTTGTTTTAAAAATACTTTAAAAATCTTTCTTCAAAAGTCAACACAAAAAGCAAAAAACATTTTTAGTTGCTGCTGTCTTATCACTTGTTGTACCTGACCATTAGTATAGTCTGAAAGCCAGGACACCAGCTAAGTGAGAAAGAGGTGGCATGTCACTAGTGATTATAGCCAGAAATGAAATGCTTAGTGAAATTTTCTGCTAATGGATTTTTCAGGATGATTAATAATGGCATTCTAAAAAAATGAAGTAATCAGTGTAGCTAACTAAGATAAGCCTGACACAATCTCAGGTAAATTATAGGTGTTTTCACCATTTTTTTTTAAACTGTTTCAAAAATAGTTCTCAAAGCAAAAGATCTTTCTAGAACATAAAGATAACCATATATGTGTTGCAAAGAAACCAAAAGATAAATTAAAAATGATATATTTAAAATAATTTTTAAATGGTTCAATGACAGCTGCCTAATATTTATACATTTTATTGATTTAAGGATTCTGAGTCAACTGCAGACAAAAAAAAACATTTTCATTTGACCAAAATTCTAAAAAACAATTCATACTGAATGCATATGCACCATCAAATAAATGTACAATGCATCATTCAGTTTTTACTCACCTGGTTCCTACCAAAATGGCAACTGTCAAAAAAAAATATGTTCTTTTTGTGGCAATAGTTTACCCATAACCACTCATCTGTTGTAGATTATTCTTTTTTTCATTTGGATTGTATTGTTGCAATCTCAGAGCAGTTAATTTCAACATGGAAATGTATTTGTGAAAATCTGATATCTTGCCCCAAACACCAAAAAGTTGTGTCTGAAATAAAAAATCCTATAGCACCACATTCTTATGCTATAAAAGATCCATGTGTGACAAGGATGAGGTGATCTAGATGAAAAATAAATTGACTGGGGCTATCAGACCATTTAAGAGCAGATCAAAATAAAGTCAATTAGCATTCCACTCAGGCAGTGACAGTCTGTGGTATTATTTTTTGTATTTAAGTAACTAGATAAAAATACTAAATGATATGAATTCCAAAACTTAATTGGCAGAAATTTACTGAGATAAATTTGTGCACTGAACTGCAATATCCTTGAGGATTTGGAAAGAAATTTCTGAATACACAGAATTCATTTTTTTTTTAAAGTTGCAAAAATGAACTAATCTGAAGGAAGCAGATCCTTACAATAACAACTACTATTTGAGAAAGTAAAAAAAAATTTTTTTTAAATGTTTTTAATGGTTATATTTTTGACTTACTACCTGGGATTGGCACAGAATTCTTTTGGTAATCTCTTTGTCTGAAATCTATGATGATTTTTAAACTGAGATTGCAATAAGAAGTGGGGGAGCTAAAAACTTGAAATGGTCTACAAGATGAATAGGACATAAATAACAAAGTACTATACTCAAATGTAATTATCTCAAGTTATACTATAAACTTGAGGCATAAATAATAATTTCTCTATAAGAGAATTTTGTACCTTGCTGGTTTGCTGGTGGTAGCAATTAGTATATACCATAAATAAAAGACCTAAAAACTGTAATAACTAATAAAATGCATAATGCATACTGATACTTGTTCAACACTACCTAAATAAAAAAATTTCTATCTGTTGGCTGTTACTAGCATTCATGCCAACCTGAATTCATTTTGCAAATAAAAATAAAAAAAATCACCACAATTTATAGTTTGTAGAAAAGTATTGGTTTTGCTTAAGGCCAATTACTCAGGTGGAACCACCTGTTTTGTGCACTTACAAGATGCAGGATTAACATAATAATGATTTTCAACTTTAAAGAAGGAAAGAAAATTTTTTATTCAAGGAAACATGGGTTTGTTTTTTGTAGTTTAATTAAGCTGACTGCATTAAATAAAGTTTGAAAGATGATAGATCTGCGATTTTTTCTTTTTTACATTAAAAAAAAAAGCAAAGCAGCTGCATTTACAGAAAATGATAATCCAAAATGACTCTAACTGACCTTTTAGCATTAGTGTTATAACACAACACATAAATGCATACTTATATACTGGTTACCAAAATAACAATAAGCATTTCCAAGCCTCTGGTGTTTGTATGGTTTGTTCATAGGTGCTAATATTCTAGTTGAAGAGAACCTGCATATTGATCTAAACTCTCCATAAGGGAAACCTGATGTCAGATCAACATTTTGGGTGAAAAAATAAATGGGTGTCTGAAATGAGTATACAAAAAGACTAGCCCCAATACATACAAGCTTGTAGCCACCTTGATATTAACCAAATAAAATGATCCAGTTGTCAATGTGGAATATAGTGCATTTTTCAACCTGGGCCACATACAGCTAATCAAGAAACATTACAAACACAGCATTCTAGAATGTTCCAAACATATCCAGTTGAATTTAAGTTTGGATATAATGCAGGCCATAACATGTGAACTTAGAGTGCAGTACTGACAACATGTGCATGGTCAGATAGTGCTGCATCCATAAAAATTAAGACCTTGCCATTGAGCCAGAGGGATGATTACAAGTATAATAATATCTTCCGTGTATCTGACCTTGTTATGGCATACCTAGTGATGACAAAATCAATTCTTCAACAAATCTGAATGCCATTCCAAACAATCAGGCTACCCTCACTAAATTGATAATATTGGATAAAAAGGGCATAGCAAGAATAGTTCAGCTTCCATTTGTGGTATTGTATCACCTATTGCATGTATAGTTTTCAATGGTGTGAAGTTAGAGAAATATTCAGCAGTGGTATTCTGGACCATATACCACTTATATGAAGCCTGTTGAGAACTGTCTGTATTAAAATTTGATGGTTGGTTGCTTTTCAGAGAACATTTCTTAAAGATTGTGCTGTTTTAAAGTGGTGTTTCTTCTGGCAAGAATGGGAAGATACTGATCCTCAAGATGGGAGGGGAGATCCTTCAGCAACCTGAACAAGGTCACTTTCCAAGAATTGGCCAGTCTGATAATACCGTGTTACTGTGTCATCTATCAATGAAATATCAGGATGGCCTGAGTCACCTTATTTAGTGTTACATAACATGTAAGCATTTACATACAGTATGACATCACTTTAAATATGTACTTCAAATTTTTCTTAACTGCTCTCAATTATTTATGCACAAACAAAAAACAAACACACATATTGGCTCATGCTCCCACAGTATCTTTTGTGAACCTTTAGAAATTATTCTCACAGTTTTTGAATTTTGGTTTAGTAAAACTTTATTCCTATGATACTGTTTCTCTAACTTTTTCTGGGGCAACTTGATTAAAATTAGCTAGGAAAGTCAACCACATTTGGCTGGGCTGTGATAAGTCAGTGATAATTACTTCCACCTTATACTATACAAACCATATGCAGGAAGATGTTGATCTGCATATCACTTTTATTATATGTATTTTTCATTTCATTGCCATAAGAGTATACCTGTGTAAACACTATTGTAGTGATTGTATTCATTTAATACATATTTTCAAGTGTTTGTGACTTTGTATCATAATTACTTTTCTTTAATGACCAAAATGTAGCACCTATAGATCCCAAATTTTTGGTATAGGTGTCCAGAATTTGGACAAGGTTTTAAGCTACTGCACATTGGCCTTCAAGACCATTCTAAAGCTGCCTTCCTAAATCCATATAGATTACACTTTGTTCACTGCACTCATTCAAAATGGGTGACCTAGCAGCCTTAAATTACAATGAAGATCTCAAGATCAAAGGCAGGATCCAAAGGTACCAGAACCTGGCCTCAAAGGCCAACAAAGATCACTTTCAAGATTCAGAGTTAATACAGTTTCACAGACTCATTCAACTCAGAAGTGACCACAGATTTTAATTTTTTAGCAGTTGGCCTTGAAAAGCATTTGGAAGTCATCAACAACAGGTTTTGATATCATACACGGTATAATTTAAAAATTAAGAATGAAAATTCATTTATTAGTTTTCTACAGGTTTATTATCATCTTATAAGCCAGCCCCATATTGGTCAGGTACCTTTTCCGATTCCTAAGCAAGTAAGTGTAAAATAACCAGTATGCAATTTTAAAAAGTTGCTTTGAATCCAATCTAATCCAGTTCCCTATAAAACTCAGTTTTGCTGCAACTCTGAATAAAGCAAAGGGCCATTCACTGAAAGTTGTTGGTTTAAATTTGGATAGTCCAGCTTTTCCCATGGTCAACTGTATGTTGGATGCTCAAGAGTTGGCCAAAGCATATCCGTTTTGCTTTTCACCCAAATAAAAAACTAAAAACATTGTCTATGAAGAGGCTCATATGGAACAAAATTAAATTTAAGTCCAGGGTCTCCATTGTTTGTCAGCAGTGTGTTGCTAATGTGGAGCAATGAGAGAACACTTTCTTCTTTATCACCAACTCTTTTTGGTTCCTCAGAGTCTTTAACTTCTGTGAGCAGTGGCAGATAAAGAACTTGATAAAAACAATTTGTCAAGGAGAAAAACGTGAAGTGGCTGCTGAAAAAAACAGTTTTGGTTTCAAAAGTTTGCTTTCTTTTTTATTTCACCAGTGACTTGCTGTTACATTCCAACCTTTCTAAGCTAAACCACATGTGAAAAGACTGAATTTTATCCTAAAAAGTCTTATATGTTTAGAAACAAGTGAGCAAGAAAATAAAAATATTTTTGGATGGAAATTAAGAGGACAACAAATGATGAAAGAGCATGGAAGTCATCTTGTAGGTGCACCATATTTCTTTGCAGATAGCTCCAAATTAGCGAATACAGAGACTTATCAGTATTAAAAAGATGCCACATATGTAAACCAACCAACTCTATAAACACATTCTGAGTAAAACAGGGCAGGTCCTCTTAGTACAATCATAATAGGTTTTGATTAGTAATAAGGATGAATGCACAAATAAATAAATTAAAAAAAAAAACAACAAGGATTTGTTTACTTAAGACTGGGCTATAACAACCCTGTTTTAATGAATATTTAAAAACACAAATAGACCCCATAAATAATACTTTTCAGATAAACTTCTTTAAATGAGAAACTTGGAACCAGCCTTGAACTCCTGAAGATATTTGGTAATAAATTTTGTTTTCACCTTTACTTGTCCAATTTTTTTTCTTTCTTTTGTTATTATTCACTGAAAAGAGATACTACACAAACATGTAGATGGATTTATTTGTTTGTTTAGATCAATCAAACTTTTTCCAACAACAAAAAGAAAACCAACAGGAAAAATTATAGTTAAGTAGAACAGCTAGCAATCCAATCAGCACTTTTGATTTTCAATAAATGACCTTTTTGAGAAAGCGTATGCTGTATACTGGATCAATTAAAGATCTGATTGCTAACAAAATGAAAAAGATTGATTAATTTGCATTGGGTCTGAAAATAACCATCCAAGAACACTACTTTTGGACCTGGTGCAATGGCACAAACTTAGCCTCAAAAACATCTCATAATAAGAGACATAGATTTGGCAGACATGAAGTGCCATTTAATAATCCTTTAGTTATTCACACTGGCTACTAAAACTCCATTTTGGAGTAGATGGCAAGAAGGCAGCAGAAAATTGACAGCACATGATGCTACTTTTCAAAAAAACTATACTTTCTGAAAATTGTATGATACTGATGTCCATAAAATGCAAAAGAAGATTATAAGATAAAAATTTGTGAAATTGTTTGTTTATTGTCTTTTCTTGCAACAAGAACAAAATCAAAACATCATCCATGACCAGAATTATGTAGGTGTTAATTTAAATAGATTATTCTACTTTTTTATTTGAAGGCAATGTCATTGGTGGTATTTTTAATCAATCATACTTTTTACATTTTTTTAGTCCTGCCATTACTAATTTAATTTTAAATGAAATAAATACTGTTTTTTTCTCTCCATTTTGTTAAATATATATATATATATTTGTGTTTGTAAAATAATTGGTTTTCTAAAGTTTGTTTTAGAAATTAAAATTGCACAAGTAACATTAGAAACAAGGAATTAAAAATAAGTTCTCAGCACAGGATGAAACAGACTCCAGTAGGTACAAGCTTTTTAATGATTGAGTTATAAAAAGCATCTGGCTTGTTATATTTTGTTTCCAGAAAATTCTTGTTAACTTGATGGCTCGTGTTTGGATCTCGCAATACAAGTCTAAATGTTCAGTGATTTGCAGAATAAACTATCTTCATATAAAGTATCCTGAAAGTCTACCTTTAATTGTTACACCAAAAAAAAAAAAAGAAAGACAAATTAGATCCTGTATGATCCATCAAATCATATTCTAGATACAGAACCTGGTGCTCAAAGTTAATTTTAAACTTTACCATCGTTCTTTTAAAATCATATTCTTAATAAAAATATAATAATACAAAGAGCATTTTTCAAAGTTTATACTCTATAGTTGTATCTCCACAATAAATTAGTACCTTAATGATGTTTTAACACAGAAGCAATCATTAATTTGCTTTATAATGTGGAGAAATGCATTTTCATTGTGTAGCACAAAAATGAACACACATTATTTTGTTTATAAACCTAAGTAATTCAATTATTTTAGCAATCAATTTTTGTCTCTGCTCATACTACCAAAAATTCTAACCAAAAAGAATTGTGGGGGATTAAAATAACTTTACATTCCTAACACAATATTTAGATAGCACACATTTTTCAAAATGGTTCTTTTCACATGATGCAGTTTTAAAATAATTATCATTTTTTATCTTGAGCATCTATGGGAGAAGCTGGACTATCCAAATTGCAACCAACAATTTTCAGTGATTGGCCCTTTGCTTTAATGTTGGTCATAGCAAAGCAGAGTTTAATAGGGAATTGGATTCTATTGAATTCAAAGCAACCTTTTAAAATTGCATAGTAGTTATGTTCCTGCTGACTTGCTTAGGAATCTGAAAGGTACCTGACCAATATGGGGCTGGCTTATAAAATGATAACAAACCTGTAGAAAACTAATAAATGAATTTTCATTCTTAATTTTTAAATTATACCGTGTATGATAATCAAAACCTGCTGTTGATGACTTCCAAATGTTTTTCAAGGCCAACTGCTAAAAAATTAAAATCTGTGATCACTTCTGAGTTGAATGAGTCTTTGAAACTGTATTAACTCTGAATCTTGAAAGTGATCTTTGTTGGCCTTTGAGGCCAGGTTCTGGTACCTTTGGATCCTGCCTTTGATCTTGAGATCTTCATTGTAATTTAAGGCTGCTAGGTCACCCATTTTGAATGAGTGCAGTGAACAAAGTGTAATCTATATGGATTTAGGAAGGCAGCTTTAGAATGGTCTTGAAGGCCAATGTGCAGTAGCTTAAAACCTTGTCCAAATTCTGGACACCTATACCAAAAATTTGGGATCTATAGGTGCTACATTTTGGTCATTAAAGAAAAGTAATTATGATACAAAGTCACAAACACTTGAAAATATGTATTTTCTCCCATATCTTTTATACTGCTTAAAAATTTTTGCTGAAAAAAAAAAAATTTTTGTTGATGAAAATCAAGAGGAAAATTACCAAAGTGTAGTCACATAAAACATTTGAAAAATAGATTTTTTACTAAGCTTCAAAGTAACTTCTGTTTAACAGAAACTTGAATAATCATCTAGTGTCAGATAACTTAATAGCATATGCATTGCTAAACTGTTAGGAGGATGTATAATGATTTCCTGGCAATGTCTTAGGTGTGAGGACAGGTAAAATGAAGATATTGCAATGGTTCTAATTGCTATCATGTTCGAATAAATCTCCATTTACTACTATAGTCACAAAATCCTATGAAAATCCCACTTGTCTGCATTCATCCATATCTCAAGTAAATGCCCAGCCCCTTCTTTAGAAATGGGCTGTTCAAAAATTATGTAACACTATTTTTGATGAAATCTGACATCCACCAACCCCCTGTAATGGTGCATGCCAGACCATAGACCCCACATCCACTAAAACATTATCTAACACTTGTAGGTACCCCCACCCAATACTCATTCGTTAGTAAATTGATTATAAACTCTAGTGAACTATCACTGTATTAAAACCCCAACAAGTGAACTAATTTTAATTAATATTTTTGTTTATGTTCCCCACTTCCGACTTGTTCAATCGAAAATTTGCATCCATGCTGTATACGATGATCTAAAAACCTTAAATTCATTCAAGATTTATTCAACATATGCAGTATATACAGATCTAGATGTTTTGGTTTAAGCAGAAAGAAATGTGCATACAAAATAAAAACAATGCATTTTGCTATTTTGAACATCATCAATTTAATTTTTGAGAGCAGACATCTGATATAAACACAGGCATTGGGAAAATAGTGAATGAAACACAAGTGAAAGTTCATACTTTATGCTTAACTGAAGAGTACATAAGTCCATCTCACAGCTGATCACACACCTTTTGTTGTACTGTCATTGCACAGTGGAATGGTTTTAAATACTTTATCCTTAGAAATGCACTGTGACATAAGAAATCTACAGTGTTATATAATGCTACCAGTTACACTCACCCACACCTTCTGTAATGCTACATGACATTTTGACATACAGCCACCTACCCCCCAAAGTGTTATGCAATTTTTGAACAGCCCCAAATACTTCAGAACATAATGATCCTTGAATGTTGAATTTACAGATATTAAATAATAATCAGCCATCTCAGTTTGAGTCACTTGCAGCTTATTTCAGAAGTATCCATGTCAGTAATAAACATAGATATTCATGTTTTATCATCATCTTTTTTTTTCTCCTGTTCACAGAGAGACAGGACAGTTCATTTTTCATGTTGCATGCTGTATGATCTATTTTCTTTCTATTTACTGACTAAGCACTGTGAGTAAAATTGCTTCAATGTTTTAATATTTTTCTTTTTCATTCTTCCATTACACATAGATCTATGCTGTCTTTCATGCATGTTCAGTGTTACTTGACCTGTACTGTCATATGGAGATATTTTCATATAGTTTAATTCCTGCATAAGGATGCATTGACTGTTGCTGATTATAAGATGGTTCGAGTTACATCTTCAGTTTTCAAAAGATTTTCACTTTTTTAGCCAAAATAATCACCCTACCACTCCACCCTACCCATCAGGCAGCAATTAGTAGCAATACAAGAGAAATATTTCATCTTAATATACTGCATAATATTATACCCTTTAATCAATTTTTAAAAATAACTGGAAACAAAAGAAAACAAACAAACTTTTTTACATTATGAAGACAGTATTCCTGACATGTATTTAGAGATTCTGTCTTAATTCATCCATGAAAATGCTGCAATGTTAAGAAATCAAATAAACACAAGAACCCTCAAGTGATTTTGGTTATCTACAAAGAGAAAACAGTCTAATCTATCTCCTGGTAAGAAATAAATTGGGAGGAAAGTTACCTACTATAAAGAGAATAGAAGAACTGGCTAGAAGTGCCAGCAGTAAAAGAGGTGGTCAGGTGATGCCCAAAGAAAGAGGTCAGAATGGTCAAACATAGATTGCAACCATAAGAAGCAGTAAAAAGTTAACAACATTAGGCTAAAACTTAACACAGCATCTTGCTAATGAATAAGCAACATTAATTAGATGGATTAGAGGATTGCGTAAGATACATTAATTAGTTAATTTACTAATCAAATAATCCTGATGAATGAAATAGAAAGTTTTATGAAATGTAGATTCTGAAATTTGTTCTGACAAAAGATAGTAGTGGGAATGCCTAATTAACTTCTTTACCTTTAGCGTATTTATTGTTTTTAAAACAATAAATAATACATACCCACTATTGCATTTTTGTTTTGCATTAAGCAAACTCTTTAATAATGAAAGCCAGTAAGTCTTTTGTTTTTTTTTAAAAGAAATTCTTTAGCAAAAATCTTTTCACTATCATAAAAGGTTTTTAAAAAATAAATAACCATTCTGATGTACTGTATCCCAAATTCTACCATCCTTTTATACTGAGACGTCAGAATGTTATATTCCTAGCATCAGTTACATACTGCCACATTTTTTCATCCAACAGCAACATGGCTTATCTCATATAACACTATATTATTTTCTGGCATATCTATGTCACATTTACTTATTATTTAGCACATGTTGATACTGCTTCATTTTGTTATACTTTGCTACATTCTCTGTTACACAAGATACACCACACTACTACTGCTCTATTTTGTTGCACTTACTAATGTTTTACTTGAAAAATACACTGCTGCTCTCCCTGTTAGAACAAGGCAATGCACCAAACACTATCACACTGAGATACATTGTACTCCTGCTTACTAATTTCTATATTGTCGGTAACATTTTGCTACACAGGCACTGCTATGATGCACTTTGCTACAAACACTACCACATTCTGTCATATTTTAGATCTAATGTGAAGCCTCTACATTGTTGTCACACTTTGCTATAAAGACATACTACCACATTTCACACCTGACACTGAGCTCTCACATTTTTATAACTTTTCATATTTATTGCTATTCTATCATAATTTATCAACAACTCAAATCAAAAAAAAGAAAAAAATTGTTCCTTCAAGTAATCCATAAAATTTTTATATTTATCACACGTAAGTTTACTTGTTTGTTGTTGTTGTTATTATTATTTTTTCTATAACTATACCACTAACTCTGATAATGTTTAAGCACTTAAAAATTAATACTATGTTTTTGTCATATAAATTGTGTGATAAATAAACTATCTGTTGTTCCTAATTACAGTTATAATGCACACAACAAAGAAACTTTAAATGTTTAAATCTGAGAAAGAAAAACAAAGATTTAAGAAACAACAATGAAAAGAGCAATAATGAAAAAAAATACAATGTTAACTGACCTGAAATAAGTTAGAGTTGAATAATCAAATGCAGATAATTCTGCTTCTCTTTCTTTTTCTTTACGAAAACTTCCTTTACGACGAAATGAAAAGCGTGTCACTGGTATCCGGTCCATTTCTTTCCCCCGTTTTTACCTTAAGTCTTTTTCTCTCTCTCTCTCTCTATCTTTCGAAGCTTTTCTTTTCTTTTTTTTTATGTGAAACTGGCAGGAATTACCTGTAGCTATGTTAAAGATGAGGTAAACAGTGTTGCAGGCAGGAAGATGTTGCTGTGTGTCTAGAGCACAATATTATCACATACAGCTGCCCATGGACTTGAGAAATGATGGTTAGACAAGTGATGCACATTTAAAATCACAAGCATTATGATGACAGCAAGTGAATTGTAATGAGCTGGCCTTTTTTTTTTTAGTGAGCTTGTTCTTCTGTAGAAAGAAATTGTGTGTGTATGTGTATATATGTATATACACACACAGCAGTCTTGGATGAGCAGAAATAAACCTCAGATTCAGTAACAAGTGCCCTACCCAGTAAAGGAGTTTCAGCAACAGCCAAACTGCTATACAGAGCTTTCCCCAGACCATGACGTGCATTAAGCTGATAGGGTATATTATGTGATTGGCAATTCTGCAGTAACAAAAATCCAATACATAATTCAACAGTCTGTAAGAACTGACCATGTGAAAAGGGAAAACTGACTGTGCATAGTAATGATCAGCATTAAGTGCCTGTCAGAAATGGGGGAGGGAGAAAATAGCCACACCTATTTTTGCTACTATATTATCATCAAAATCATTTTACTAAAAAATAGAGATAGATAAATGCTAACTTGTACACAGGGCATAATGCTGTTGGATGCTTTATTTTGGAAAGGTAGGCCTAGACTCATAAGAGCTTTCTAAATAAACATCTACTGACTACTGGATATTAATGGTCTGTACTAATTTACAAAATCTAAAACTTAGCACAGGTATCTATCTACAAATATTTGTTATTTTTAATTAAAAAACCCAAAAAACATAACGTCTGGCAGAATAAATCAGGACTGTATGAAAATTTGGTAAAAGATGCAAAAGCTAAGCAAAGAAACTACCTAAAAACAAACATAATTAAATTTCATCACCATCTTTTTTTTCAACAGCACTTTTATATACAGGTGCATCTCAAAAAATTACAATATCATGG
The DNA here is from genome assembly GCA_018389105.1 of Nautilus pompilius. Taxonomy (NCBI): domain Eukaryota; kingdom Metazoa; phylum Mollusca; class Cephalopoda; order Nautilida; family Nautilidae; genus Nautilus; species Nautilus pompilius. Next base: position 1,241,739 of record JACATO010000364.1, read on the forward strand.
AAGAGTTCAATATTTTTTGTCAGTTATTTCAGAAAGTTAAAATTGTATATATTCTAGGCTCATTACATGTAAACTAAAATGTTTCAAGTGTTTTTTAATTTTAATTTTGATAATTACAGCCTACAGCTAAAAAAAAAATAGAAAAAACATATCTCAAAATATTAGAATATTCTATTTTGAGTTTGAGTAAATCACTATTTATGCAGTATAAATACCACAAATCTCTCAGTCTGGTTCAGTACACACAACCACAATCATGGGAAAGATTGCTGCCTTGACAGTTGTCCAGAAGACACTCATTGACACCCTCCACAAGGAGGGTAAGCCACAGAAGGTCATTACTGAAAGGGCTGGCTGTTCGCAGAGTGCTGTATCAAAGCATATTCATGGAAAGTTGACTGTAATGGAAAAGTATGGTAAGAAAAGGTGCACAAGCAAGAGGGATAATTGCAGCCTTGAGAGGATTGTCAAGCAAAGCCGATTCAAGAACTTGGGGGAGCTCCACAAGGAGTGGATTGAGGCTGGAGTCAGTGCATCAAGAGCCACCATGCACAGATGTGTCCAGAAAATGGGCTACAAGTGTCGCATTCCTAGTGTCAAACCACTTCTGAACCAAAGACAATGTCAGAAGCGCATCTTACCTGGGCTTAGGAGATAAAGAACTGGACCGTTGCTCACTGTTCCAAAGTCCTCTTTTCAGATGAAAGTAAATTTTGCATTTCATTTGGAAATCAAGGTTCCATAGTCTGGAGGAAGAGTGGAGAGGCACAGAATCCAAGTTGCTTGAAATCCAGTGTGAAGTTTCCACAGTCAGTGATGATTTGGGGTGCCATGTCATCTGCTGGTGTTGGTCCACTGTGTTTTATCAACTCCAAAGTCAACGAAGCTATCTACCAGGAGATTTTAGAGCACTTCATGCTTCCTTCTGCTGACAAGCTTTATGGAGATGCTGAATTCTGCCCACAGTGCCAAAACTACTAGTAACTGGTTTGCTGACCATGGTATTATTGTGCTTGAATGGCTAGCCAACTCGCCTGACTTGAACCCAATAGAGAATCTATTTGGTATAGTCAAGAGAAAGATGAGAGACACCAGACCAAACAATACAGATGAGCTGAAGGCCGCTATCAAAGCAACCTGGTTTTCTATAACACCTCAGCAGTGCCACAGGCTGATCGCCTCCATGCCACGCCGCATTGATGCAGTGATTCGTGCAAAAGGAGCCCCAACCAAGTATTGAGTGTATAAATGAACATACTTTTCATAAGTTCGACATTTTTATATTATAAATCCTTTTTTTTTTATTGATCTTATGAAATATTCTAATATTTTGAGATACGTTTTTTTCTATTTTTTGAGCTGTAGGCAAAGATACCTCTCCTATTACAGATTTGCAAAATGGCATTTAATAATTTCTTGTCTAATATTATAAAACATTTAAATAGCTAATTCTTTAGCATGAAAAATTTTTAAAAATGGTATTTAATGACCACCACAACAACAACAACAATAATAATAATTTAAATATGTATTTGGATTTGAAGATAAATTACACTCACAATCTAAGACTATCTGGCTCAATCCATGTTTAGTAACACAGATTTTGAATAGTAGAGTGCAAACACCCCAGATGGTAATCAGGGTGTTAAAAAACATTAACAATTAGTAAAATCAAAGTAGAAGTGAACTACAGTGTTAATATTCTGCTCATTTGTGATGCTGATTCATTCTTTTAAACCTTTACACACACACACTCTCTCTCTCTCTCAAAAACAAAATTCTAAACAACCAAAATCAATGTTAATTTAAAAAAAAAATAATTTGAAATTATATTTCCAAGTCATCGAAGCCCGCAGTTTTTAAATTAATTTAATTTGGGTTAATAGTAGTTTCTTATTTATATATAACGCCTAAAGTAAAGATAATATAACCCCCCCCCCGTTTTTTCACCAAAAAGTATGTATTTGGTTGGTTTTAAAAAAAGCTTTCTTCTTCTACTGTCGTGTGTGGCAAAGCATTCCAGAGAACTACTACATGATTACTTTAAAAAAACAAACAAAGAAACCCCAAACATTTCTTAATGTCTAATCAATTTTTCTCATTTACATCTTAATTCTTATGACCCCTAGTAATATCTGCACCCTTAATGTAAAAATAATAATAAAAGTTTGAATTCATGCAGAAAGAATTTTGAAAACCTCATTTGTGTGACAGTGAAAACATCTGCAGACTTAGCAACCAAACCTCTTTAATTTTTCTTCATAACTAAGATTATAGATATTACTAATTAGTCTGCAACTACATACTCAAAACTGGGGTTAACTAATCTAACTACAGATTATTGTAGAGTTCTCTCTCATTTGACGTCACACCTGCCAAACGGTAGACAAAAAACCTAACCTGATCAAAAAACGGTGGAGACAACTGTAATCAAGATTTAATGTTACATATTTATTAGGTGATGAAAAGCCACATATGTATATGAGCATTCTGTGCAATTTACAGACATTCAAATAGATGTGGCCAAAATAAAAACTATTTTTAGACCATGTTATACCAGAAAACATGTGTAATGGAGTTGACAAATGAATTCTGGGACAAGTAGCTAAGCAACAAATTGGTGGGTGTGCAGATATCAAACCTGAAAACTACAAAAACCTCAGAATTTGTTCAGTCCACTTTGACTAAATACTAGAGAAACTTTTACAGCTGACAGAGGAAATATTTATTTTAAACATTTTCTTATGTAAATTTGAATTATAAGATATCTACCAAAATTTCTGCTTTATATATTTTTCTTTATAGTGATTTTCTTAATTCTGGATATCCATTCAATTGTATAAGCTTGGAGTGGAGTACAAATCAAGTAGTTCACAATATCTGGGTAGGAAACATCTGGCAATAAGTCAACATCTTGACTCCATTTACTTTTAAATCATGTCTGGATCCATTTGATCAATAATAGCTATTTTTGTTTGATTTCACTGCCTAGATTTGGAATCTAATCTGTCAAAATACAGAGCTTTGAGTGATTCACATTTACAAACATCTGCCTTTAGTAGAATCAGTGAGAATTACACAGGGAATCTAGAATTGTTTACTAGCCTACCCATAGTAAGATCCTAATGTCTTTTTGAAAGATTCTTGCATTGCTTTTAAGATGTTAAACTATTATATTTTCTAAATATTTTTCTTTTGTTATTGCACAACATAGTTCATTTGAATTTTCCAAGGATAAAAATTTGATTGGAAACATTCAATTTCATCTCGATCAGAATATTGTTAGATATTTCAGTATACCATCTATATATATCATAAATAGAATAGGCCCAAGAAATGAACCCTGGAGCATCCCAGTAGTATCATTTTAAATTACACATATGATGAATCTGCTTTTCAATTAATTCTAAATGTACAATGAAAGATCTGACTTAGGCATGCCAAAGATTTTACATCTCTCTATACTAAAATGCCTATGCAAACAAAATTTTATTGAATGAGAGGATATTAGTGATAGTTTTCCAAACCCATCTGAAATGTACAGTTCAAATCTGGTCTTGCCTAGTACACTTCTTTTGTCATCCTGTCTAAGGGAGAATGTTTAAACTAGCATAATAACTTTCTTCAATGAGACTGATTGAAACAGATGCTTAATGAACCTTTTTTGATTAGTAATTAATAGCTTTGACTATTAAAATGTCCATTGTCAACCAATCTCTGAACATGTAGCAAAGAATGGCTTCAAAACAAATACAATTAGTAGTTGTTTAATTTGCTACAGTGATGTATTTTCAATATTTTAAAACTTTAGAAATTTGTTGTTTTTTTCTTGAATTCATAAAAAAATTAAAGAGCTAAAGTAAATTTGTAGTATCAAAGGAAGATTCCACTAAATCATTGTAAACTATTAGTGTTTAAATTTTTTCTCTTCTTTCCAGTGCATAAACAATTGGTAACTCAACAAGTCAGTGCTTTCTTTCTACATAAGACAACATTCATAGGTTAGGGAAATACCTCATCACCTTCTTGAAAAAATATTTTTTTTTGCAGTGGAAAATTACAGTTAAATGGATGGTACAATAATGACAGGATTATGTAAGTTATTGACACATTTTAAAATAAGCGCTGGGCAGAAAACAAGACAATGCCTGTACAGAATAACTATATTCTTCCCTTTTTTTCCTCTTTTCATTCTGTTTGATGACTTTATATGGTCATGCCATTTCTGCTCTAATTAAAGAAATGAGTTAAAATACACACTCAAACCGGATTTGCAATGGGAATCTATTTTGCAGTTAATATTTGCATCTTAAAAGTTATTATGGAAAAATTAGTTCTGCAGGGTTTTGTATGCACCTCAAAGGAAATAGACCTGTTTGATGAACATTATCATTCTCCCTCATGCCCCACCAAGCTTGAAGAACTGCTTTACTGCTTTGTAATAAAATCAATAGCAGGCTTGATGAACAGTAACCTTTTTCATTGGAACCCAGATCTCTACTTAATTAGCTTCTTGAAAATGAGCAAATACTACAAGAAAACTGCTAGAACTGGAGATTAAAACTAAAAAAAAAAAATTCATGTATCATTAATATTTGATAGGCAATATCCTGCATTTACAATGTGTCACACTATTTATTTTCAGATTAAATTATTATTTGATAAAACAAACTATAATTAACCCCTATCTTTCTGAAATGACCAAACAAGAATATAATTTTACTTCAAATTTAAGAAATCTTCATATGAGACTATTCATTTAATCAAAATATTATAAAGTCCTAAAGAGATTAAAAAGTATACATAAAATTTATTTATAACATTTAGTGTACACCAGATCAGTTCTTTTTGCCTTTAAGCAATATTCTACATTATTCTTTATAAATCAGTTTGGTGCTGAAACTATCAGTTCCATTTCCAAAAAAGGCACTCACAAAACTATTTATTGGTTGTTTTTTTTATACAGAGTATTAATAAAGTCTGAGATGTTTTCAATGTCTAATAACTACATAAGACAGAATGAAATAGTAAGTTGTATTACAAAAGTATAAAGCTTTTACTAACCTGTTTTGTTGTTTAGACTGTCGTGAAACCAATATTATGACAACTAAGAAAAACAACTGTATCTGATAGCTTGCTGAACTAAAGTTGATTACTGCGGTGAGATAAAACTTTGGGACACATTATGAAGAGAGTTCTACATTGGAGAACTTGATTAAAAATTGGATAAAGAAATTTATAGAAACAGGTTCAGTCAATGATAGAAAATGTTTCACTAAATAAACCAGGTACCAGTCAGGAAGAAACCACTGCACCTGTCAAAGTAGCATGTTCAAGAAGCCTTCAGAAACTGCTTGGCTGTCTCACAGAAATTACTCAACAAAACATACATATGTAGAAAAATCTAGGAGTGAATTAAAGCAGTTATCAATCACATAATACCAAATCAAACAGCAGGAGTAGGTGTTCAAGGCACTGACAAACAGAATTAAATAGTATATCAGTCAAGACGGCAACTATATAACAGTTTTTTCTTACATTTTGAGGAGTTTGCCCATATATTTATGGGAAACGGATGACTGAAACCCTTCAAGAATTTACCAGTATCCTGTTTTACAGCATATTGTTCTCATTTTATTTTTATCTTCTTAAGTAAAATAAATTATGTGCAGTATTAAGTTTTCAAAGGACATACTTACAAAGAAGAATTTTCAATGCATGTTGCCCATCTTTGCATTTAAAAGGCAATGAGTGATATTTCAAAAGTAGTTCTCTATTTTCTTTTTGTTTTCCTTTCTTTTTAGATCACTGAGATTAGGATAAATTTATATTAAAAGTTTTACTAAAACACTGCAGGTAGCTTCAAAAGAAAATAATAGGTTTTTACATTTTTTTTTATTTTTTATGACATCTATTCTAAGATATAATTAATTAAGCTAACAACAAATGTTAGTAAATACAAAATCTAAAACAAACCAAGTTTAACTAAACCTGCCTTGTTTTTTCCAGCAGAAAAGTGAATATCATTTTATTACTTTCTGTAGCTGATTCATAAATAATCTTATGAATCCTGAGTCTAGTTTAGCGAGAAAGCTGCAAGAGAAATTAGTGTTACTACTAATAATAATCATTCACACAAACGCGTGCACACACACACACACACACACACAAACAAAACAAACAAACAAACAGCGAACCCTTTCTTAATCAAAACTCTGGCAAACAAAATATTACATCAATCAAAATTTAAGGAATTTTGGTCAGCAAATCAGAAGATTTTCAAGTAATAGAACTAGTTTCTTGAAAATTTCAATCAGATGATCTAATTTATGAAAAATCTCAGTTAACCCTTAAATGGTGGCCATCATCATCTGATAATTTGACAAGGAACAGCAGTCATCACCACATGAATATTTAACTTTTCTCACCTATGTTTAAATTCCAAATTAAATTATGACAAAAATAGAGGCCTGCAGAGGTTGTTACCATCACCTGCTAGGTGCAGAAAAAATTTGTAGTGCTCAGCACCCTGCTAATCATCATGGATGATGCATGTTCCTCGACTTCTCAGGGTGATACCCTATGTGGTGTGAAGTGTACAATGACCCAGCAAAGAATTGAGAATGTTGGATGATCTAAGAAATGAAAAGGAATGCTCACCATCAAATAGCTTTTCTGATGAGAAGAATTAGGAAGAATATTAAGTGAGAGGTGATGACTAACTCAATATCACAAATATCCCTGTATCTTCCACTAACGTGTTTGGCCATCATACCAATTCTGCCTGTTTTTGATAGAGGTAAACAAACAAACAAACCAGGCCTCCCCTCTTATTTTTAGGTCAAGAAAGATTTCTCCAGATTTGTCAGCACCACCCTCTACTACACCTTATTCCATCAGGCCAAAAAAAGAGAGATGGTTATGCTATTTTTGTATATTTATCTTAATTTTGCATGAACATCTATTATTTCATAAAAGAAAATTTTTTTACATTTTTCTAATGTGCACATGGTAATGGGATTTTCAACCCTATACCACTGGTTAAGGGTTAATAGAACATATTTCTGTGACTTGCAAGGTATTTACATGTTTCATGTGGTGTAAAAGTAATGCTACCATAGGTGAAGAGATGGCATCACACACAATGACTAAGATAGATTTCCTGATCACCAGAGAAAGATCATAATTTTATAATTCAATATTTTATATTTAAAAAATACATTTCAAACATACTATTGAAAGTTAGGACATAACAGGATGAATATATATTTTTTGAATTTATTAAGGCACTATATAATTTTTAATATTTTGTTTTCAATAGTCCCAAATTTGAAGTTATTTATCTGATTTATTCATTATTTATCTTATGCAGTTAACCCTTTCCTTACATTAAAAAAACTTTAAAATATGTACCTAACCTTCTAATAATATGTTACTTGCTATTAACCAAAAATATTCACTGAAAAAGGTGCATATCAATTATTTCTTACTCAGAATATGCAAAAATAATGATTAATTGCAACTGAGCGAAGTATATAATACATAACACTAATGCATTAATACAGAAAATATATAAATACAAAATGAATACATTGTACAGTGTATTAGTATTTGGTATGTGAGCACTTCTCTCTATACAGAACATAATAGCTTGTTTTCATGTTGAAAAACATGTTATCAATGTATGACTGTGAAGTTTTGTTCCAAATATAATGTAGCACTTTCTACAATTCATCCAAGATTTTAAATTCCCATCTGATTTTCTCAATAGCCCCATAAACCCATGTAGTCTCAGCCTCTTTAGTTTCCAAATAATTTTTCAATAAATTGATTGTATGCTGAAAGATGAATCTCTACCCAATAAGGTATCTTCCTGAGGAAATGGCGGAAAGGATGAAAACCTGCCTGTACGTGTTGGTAGTCAGTATACCTATGATTTTATGCAAATCTCCAACACAGCAACGCATTTGTATTGACCCATGCCTATGCTTCAGTACAGATATTGTACACTGACTATTATACCATTTCTCAGTTCACCTTCAAACAAATTCTCATTGATTATTGGCAACTTAGACTCACCTGTAAAGAGCATCTTCTTCCAGGTCCAGTCACCCCACTGTTTAATTTTTGCTGCCCATTCAGCCTTGCTGTTTGCTTGGTTGCCTTTTTTTTTAGCAAAGAATTTTCAGAGATATGATTTTATCATGTTATTTGCATTCAATATGCAGTCCCCCCCTGATTCCATAATTATTTCCAATACTGTGTGTGTGTGTGTGTATAAATAAAAATAAATATATATGACAGAAAGACCAGCAGTAAACAGTCTAGATCTTTAGGAGAAATCAACATGAGGTCAGCTAGAATAGAATTAATAATGACAAATTAAACAAAAAAAAAACAACGAAAAACATTACCAGTGACATTTAGCAGACAGATATTATCAAGATCCTTCGAGCATTTCCTTTTAATACTTCTAGAATCCACTTTTAATTACTGCATTAAAAGTCAATGAGAAAAAATAAAGAAAATGAAAGCTAGTGTATTATTTCTTGAAAATTGCATGGGTGAAGATCCAGCTTAGCGCATAGATGTGAAAACTTATTGTTGGTGATAAAATTTTTCCTGAACTCTTCAGATGATTTGCTTGCATTGAGAATGGGTTTTTAAAAAATCTGTGTAATTCCCTCCCCATTTTAACTTAAATGCATGATCTGCTTAGATTTCCTTTTACACCACATCAAAAATGATAATTTACTGTTAAACAATTAACTCTTTCATCCAACATTAGGTACACAGACATATCCTCTATTTTCAGCAAAAATGAGATTGGTTAGTGTTTGAAACCTGAAGACCAGCAGTCCTGATATTAACCCTATGGAATGTATAGCTGACCTGTAAAGAGTTACTGTAACACCTTCAGGAAATACTTTTTCTTAACAAAGCTGTCAAAAAAATAACTTTCCTTTATTATTATTTCACTAATTATTTTTTGCACTGTTAAAAGGAGAAATCCAACATTAAAAAAAAATTTGATAAAAAGGTATAATAATAATAATAATAACAACAACAATTTTTTTTAGTTTGTTTGAATATTTATCAAACAAATGAAACATAACCTATTTAGTCCAAAAAATAATGTTTACAAATTACGGAATTTGGTTATTTGGAAAAAGTACTAAATATTTGTAAAAATTGCCTTTATAGAAATTTTAAAAAATAAAGGAAAAATCTTAATTTATTGACAGATAAAAAAAAATTAATAAAGGATTTACTTCAAATAACATTTTGTAGATTTAAAAAATGATGGAAATAAACTGTAATAAATTACTTTATATTATTAATAAACAAAGAAATCTTTAAAAAATGCAGGTTATAACTTTTCAAATAACTTCATCATTCTAATGAAATTTCACATTAACAATATAATATGATGATTTAGAAATACTGGAAGACAGCAGAAACCTGTTATGCACATGTGCTAACCAATGCCTAAACCTAAATAAAACCAATTACTTTGAGTTCACTATATGGAAGCAGGAAGCTTATGAGTTTTACAGGCGCTGCATCACTATCATAAACTATCAGTGGTAATTTATTTAATTCATTTGCAAGTTCATTATGCTGCTGCCCACATGTCCCTTAATTATTTTTAAGACTTCATATACCCTCCTCAGATGTCTAGTACCCAAATCTCATATTTTAAATTCTTAAACATATTCTAAATGATTAATAAAACTAAAGTTTGTTTGATTATGTGTTTCACAGTTTAATTCTGCAAATATTATTTTCTAAACACTAAAAATGTTGTTATTTAGTCATAAATACTGATAATGCGATGTTTTCCCTATTGTAAAAAAAGAAAGAAAGAAAGAAAAAAGTAAAGTGTTTTCCATTCTTTTGCCTCCACCCTGCAGTTCAAACTGTACTCTTCCCTTCTACTTGGCCATGGTTCGTCCTACCCCATTCTCTGCCATGTGGATGCCATAACACACAATTGGTAAATGTCCTTTTCATTTGTTTTTCAATTATAGTTACTAACTTGTTATTATTTACCTTTTCCACTCATAGTTAGTCTTGTTACAATTTCATTAAGTCTTTGTAATGTAGCAACATTAATATTGTCTATTTACAACAACCATTCTTTAGATAATAACTTCATATTTTTTAATGTAGCTAACGTGTATGTGCATGTGATTTCTTTATAAATTGTTTGGTCTATAACATTTCTGAACCATTATGTTCAACATTCTTCATAAACAACATATGGTAGTCATCTGGTTTTCAGTGACTTATTCTAACGCTTAACCTAATGAGACTTGGGTGGCAATACTAGAACAGATAATTAACAGAATTCTGCTGTTCATCATTAGGTTGTAAGCCTTCTCTAAGTTTTATTCCTGTAAATAAAGTTTGCTATTTGATGAAGCTTTACATTACTATAAGACAAACTAACAAAAACAGATTACATCAAACTTTTACAATGTGTTTATGAGTTTTAAATTTGTATCTAAATGTTGAAATCTAAAAAAAATTAATTAATTATAACTCCTTTACTTTTGCCACCTTCATTCAGATTTCAGACCAAGGCTGCTTTCAAGTTGTACTTAATAAAATGGTGTCAATCTTAAATGTTGATGATTTCTTAAACTCTTAGAGCTGCTTAAAAAAAAAATCACTTGCAAACTCTTCCAAAAACTGCTTCAAAACAGTGTTTGATTGACTGAAAATTTATGAAAACAACCAATCAATCAGTCTTGCTGTTTAATCTGCGGTCTGCTTCTGCTGAGCATATGTCTGCTGCATGAATTATTCAGCACTTCCAAAGCTTTCAAATAGTGATCATGAATAAATTCTTAATAAGAAATGAAAGATCTAGCAAGAATCAGGCTAAAAATGTGGAAAAATTAAGTAAATTTAATGACAAGAAATATGACAAAAACAAGTGTTAATACCAGAAAACCTGAAAAGATCAGTTCATTTGGATTTGTTAAGAAAGAGGTGATGACTTGGTCAATATGTATACTTTTTTTTTCCATTTGTCAAGAATTTCAATCCCCATCCAATAAAATATCACCAAAGTTTATGCAAGCAAACACATTCAGAATTAATTTGCGCTAAAAAGTCAATTAAAAATTGTTGCCACTTGTATATTTTGTGGCAAATAAAAAGATCCATATGATTTTCTACAAATAAAAGAGGGGAAAAGTTGTAGCATTATTGCTCACAAAACCAATGCTGCAACAGAAAGAACACAGAAAGTCAAAATCTTGTTTAACATTGCATGTATTTTAACTAAGAAATGCAAACCATTTTCAGACTTTAAGATTGTTTAAAACATCACAAATATGAGATTCTACTGGTGAAAATTACATCAGTGCCAAAAGTTTTAAGATGTTCAATTACAGCATAAGTGAAACTCTGAAAAAAAGATGTCAGAACAACAGAAAGCAAGATTTTTTATTGATTTTTGTTGGTTGATCCACAAAATATCTATAACAGAAGTACATTATATGGTGCTGGTAAGATTTTAAAAAAGATTTAGGTGTTAGTACTTGTATAAAGTAAAGTATTTAATTCAGAAAAAAACTAAGAGTTCACAAATCAGTGATGAATAGATTAAACATGTTATTGTACCATGCCCAGCTACAACCAATATGTAGGATTTATCTTGTATGTGCAAGTTTTAATGTTACATCAGTAGTAATGAGAAACAAATCAAGAGTAGCAAGCCTTATAAAAGTTACTTTCCACATATTGTGCCAGTCCACAGCATAGCAGGCAACTTGAATTAGGAATGCTAGATGCTATCAAGAACTGGGCTTAACTGTCAAACTTTTAAAGCGCTGTCAAAATTACCACTGGTCTTCTAAAAGGTGAAGAGAATTTCAGGATAGTACAAATGTTCTTGAAACAGACTTGCTTCAGTATGGAGTTATTAAACCTGTCTGATTGGTAGCTAGCAAACAAAGAACATTGAAAGCTGTCCTTAACTTTCATCACCTAAAACATGTACCATTCTAAGATGATGACCGAAAAAAAGAAAGAGAAGAGAAATGCAGTTCAACTGTACAAAAAATGAAAACACTAGTTTTGTCAAATATTTCAATTTAATGATAGATTTTTTGTCTGCTATTACAGCCACTAATGCAAATTTTAAAGTCATAAATGTGCTTCTTGTAGAGTTACAAGGTCCCATCAAAGAACTTGTCATAAGATTGATATTGATCTTAAACCAGCTGGTTCATCTATGCATCATTTTATTAAAACACTGATGAAGAGATTAACCAAAGCAGTTCAACAGTGAAACTAGACCAATACTGCTCTCAGGGTAAAGCAAGAGTTCATACTCTGTACTTAATAGCTGTTTTTTTTTCTTATTTTCAACCAGGTATATAGAAAACAGTTTCAGAAACTTGAATAAACAAAAACAATCTTGAACTGCAGTATATTTGATTACATAGCATGGCCATACAGTGAGACTGTCCTTGCAACATATGGTGAAAAATAAATTATAGATCACTTTATGCCTACTTTGAGGAAATCTGAGGCAACAGATGCTCCAACAAAGTGTTTCACTTTTAAACTTTACGTAAAAAGGCTAAAGTCAATCCACTTAGAATGCAAAAAATTGTTCCTACTAAAGATGATATTTACCATGAGCCAAACTACAGCAGAAAGTGAAAACAGTTTTCAAGTGCTTTCAAAAATACAATCTCTTTTTTTAATGTAGTTTCATTAAAAATATTTGATGGTAAAATTGTTACAGTGGATTAATGTAAAATGAACAAAACCTACATTGCAACTATCGTACTTTTATTTTTATTGACATGTAACTTTTAAGGTCTTATCAAATAAATAACAAAAAGATGACAAATTTATATGAACAACAAAAACAAGAGATTAAATCTTAGTTTCAAAATCTTAAATTTCATTTCAGGTGTGTGTCAGGAATCTTCATAATACTGAATACTTTGATGGAGCAGGACCCAACTTCATCTATGATGAACTGCTTGAACTCTGAAACAGGAACTAGATATTACAGGGAAATAAGCTTTCTGGCCTTTGGAAAAACTTAGTGCTGATGAGAATGTGAAGGAAATCTAATAAATTTTCACAAAGGTGATGAGTACATAAATCATACGTGTATAGAATTATTTATTAAATCTAAAATAACTAAATTACATAATATTGCATTTTAAGTAGATTGAGTTTTAAAAAAATCGAAGCAAAAGTTAATATTATTTTGGTTTTTTTACATCTAGAAAATTGGGCAACTAGATTTTTCTGAAATCAAATAACAGCATATATTATTATATGTAAATAATTTGGAAAAAAATTTTGAGAGAGAAATTTAATTAAAATGAAACTCTTAGTAAAAGTATTTTCTATGTAATAACCAGTTTTATTAACAAAAACACAAAGTAATAATGTTTTAAATGGTGCAATATTACCAAGGTCATCAAGAGAAGCAAGTCAATAGTAACCAATACACAAGATGCCATCCAACACCATTAGGCTGGTCTGCACCATACTAAACACACAGTGTGGCTTTACTTTTGCTGTACCTTTTTTTTCTACCAGTGTAAAGTTTTTCTTTTATGTTCCTTAAACATTTCATTGTAATCAGTGTTAATCTTGTGCCATTGATGTACTGTTCTATGTTCAACAGCTTGGAGAGCCTGTTACAGATTCTAGCCTTGCCAAATAGCTAGAAATTACAATCAGACAAAAATTAAATCATTAAGCTTGAAGCAGATTCTAGTTGGTGTGATTCTTTGTGTGTTTACCTAAAGCTATCTGAATAAATTCTATTCCTTTTGTGTTTTGCAGTCCAAGATGTTTTTCAGATAATAGTGGCACATATGCAAAAAGAAATCTATTTGGACTCTCCCCCAGAATTTTTATGATGGCTTTGATTTTACCAATTGTATTATGTATCTCAGGTACCCAATTCAAGTTGTTCATAACCAGATTGAACTTATGAGCAGCATAATGAACAAACAGCTTTTGGATACTTACATTTTGTTGTAGCTTGTACACCCCTTTCTTTTCTTGCCATCATAGAGCACCTATTGTATCCTTAGCCATGTAGTTTTTCTAGATTCAAGCCAAATTTTATGCAGTGATTAATGATAGTATTGGCACTGGAAGTAGCATCCAGTCCATATAGTCTTGCAAATCCAAGAAATTCCTCTCGGATAACATTTTCAGTGGTTGTTGTGTTGATGAAATATACACCAAGTGACAACAGCTCCTTTCCAGATACATTAGCATTTTTGTCAGCAATTATTGAAAAGTCCAGTAGAATTGTTCACTGAAGAAATAATTTTTTTCCTGATAGTTTCTCCATAGAGATTGATAACTTCATTGTCTACATGGACAGATGTTAGCTGGAACATTTTCAAAGTGGTTTTAAAGCATTTCATCTCCTAATTAAATACAAAAATTAAAGAGGCTTTGAACATTTCCAATTTTGCTTCCTTGAGCACGTAAAAAATGTCATGTGTACCACAAAATAGAATAGTTGACAATATTGGATATAATACTTTCAAGTTATGTTCAACATTCTGCTTCAAAGCATTGGCTGACACAATGTTCATTTCTGGTTTTTCCTGATAGCCACAAAGTTAGGTACTTCCACCTGCACATTTCTGTGTCAAACAATAAGAATATGACTCTTTGCACCTTCATGAAAATCTTTACCCCTTGTAAAAGGTGCCTTGGTGAAGGGTCACTGTGTTCCACGATGAACTGACTGTGAGAAAGGTGTACAGAATAACTAAGCCATGGTGAATATTGATTTCACCACACACAACAAAAACTGTGCTCCTTTTGTATCCTTTAAAAAATCATAATTTTCAAGAGGCAAGTCACTTACAAGATCGTCTGTTAGTTTTATAGACTTAACATGTAATCCAATAACATCATCATCAGAACAACTAGGTTTATCACCTTTAACTACTGTTGATGAATTTGGACCAGAGATAGTGCAGTTTTGTTTTTAAGTTCTTTCCTTTTCTGGTGTTTCTAATTTCTGCTTTGCTAAAAACTTTCTGATATCCATTTTTGAAAAATGAAGATTAACAAAATATCTCAAACAATACAAATGTAAACCCTACTTGAGTGGGTCACAAGTATTGGATGGGGATTTTTTTGTAATTTTTGATAGCCCAGTGGGATCTGAAAGTGGTTCCTAGAGCTTAATAACTAATCAAAATATCACTTATACTAGCCATTTGGTGATCCATTTGTCTCTTAATCAGCCTATCAGTTTGGTTCTCAAAACTAGAGAAAGAAACAGATGGTTTAGTTATTTACTTAGACATACAATATAAATCACTGGCATTACATGTATATTTTTATATACTGCTATTCTCCTTTCAACCTTTGACTGGGTGTACTCAGGCATCAGTAAGCAAGGAAAATCAGACAAAAAATAATGCCATCATTATACTATCACCATTAACTTTCTGGCAGGGGGACTTTTCCCTCCTTGCCCATGATTATTACTATGTTGAAAGTTCTGATAGCATATTTTCTCCAGTTGGAATATATAAAGATTAATTTAGCTTTCACAACACAATATTTAAACTTAAGAAAAATTTTATCATTAAAGACATATCTGGGTTTAAAAGTAAATAAACAACATTCTCTGATGCAAACTTTTAACAAAATCATTTAAGTAGATTATCTTCTCTTGGCAAAATTAGTGGTAAAAAAAATTGCTTGCTAGCTGTATACCTCCTATGCAATTTCCTTTCTCAAGAAATTTTTTAAAAATTATATTATATAAATAAACTAACATTTTTCTCTTTGATCAAGTAAAACTGTAAGGAGCCAATGACAACAAAAGGGTTAAAACGCAGTATAATAAAAGCTGCTACAGCATTTTATAAACTTCCAGTTATTTTTTACCCAACTTCCAAAAAAAAGAAGAAATGTACAAAATAACAAATAAAGTATTACTGAAAAATAACAAAACATTTCCCTTTTGCAAATTATCAGTTTTGGATGATTAGCCATATAAATGTAATTTTTATTTCACGAGTTTTCATGGGGATAACTGTACGAGTATTTAGCTTCTTTATACCACAAGTATTGACTTCTATACAATGGTGCAATACACAGGACAAAGTAAGAAAATCAATGTCAGAGCCATAGGCTCTATGTGACAATGCAATGGAAAGGATAGATTGAGATTTATAAAGTAAAGGATTTTAGTTTTAAAAAAAGAAAGGCAAATCAATTACTGCTTTCTTTTTGCTGTTGTGGATGCTGTAAATTACAAATCCCTCCCTCCCCCCAAATAACAATACCCCCCTCCATTTAAACCTGAAAAGTAAGGTGACTCAAAGGTCTCTGAATGCCAACAGTGAAGAGAAGGTATAAAACCTGGAAATGCAGAGAAAAAAAATTTTCGAGGAAAACAAATTTAAAATCTTAGTGAAGAGTTGAATCTCAAAAGAAGACTAAATGATGAAAAAAAAAACAGTAACAACAACAAAAATTCAGGTTATAAAACTGAATACACGTAAAAAAGATATAGATTAACAACTAAAATAAAAAAAATTTTTTTTCACATAATTACAGGTAAAATAATGAAGTTTTCATTTCTCTGCTTGAACAGAATGAAAACACCTTATTCAAAACGAGAGATCAGATTTATTCATTTTTTTTCTGAAACTGTGGGATCAAATGGGTTCTTGATTTCAAAATTTTTTTTAAAAAAGGAAAGAATCACTAAAATTCTTTTGGAAAAATCCTAAAGGTTTCAACAAAAAATAAAGAGAGTCAACAATGTTTTTTGATTAAAAACAAGAAACTACCAAAAACTGTGGAAGTTGCAGTGATTGCAGTTAAAATGCAACCAAATTTTAGCTGAAGAAATAATGATGATGGTAGAAAAAAACATGGAATGTGTTGAAGAATATTCAGACCGAAGACAATACACAAGGTGCAAATAACAAGTTAACCATTATGACTGGGCTTACTACAAGAATATGCCACAGCCTTGGCAGTATAAGTCCATACAAGAAAATGAACCCACTTCCCTTTCTGTAATAACCAAAATAATTTGGATAAGTCAGCTTTGGCAAATAAGCTAGAAAATAAAAGCCCCTTTTTGTTGCAAACAAATGATAAATAAAAATTAAATGTACTCTTATTGCTTGTTAAAATTGTGCATAAATAAAAGAACCTAACAATAAACATACATAGACCCAGTTTATAATTCTTCCTCTTCTGCAGTATTTCTTGTTGGTTTTCATTAAAAGATATTTGACAAATTCTTTTGAACCAGCAGTTCCATGGCAATCAAGTGCTTGCTGATGCGAGCAGTAACAATTAAGAGTGATGGTGTGAAGGGCCAAAGTCTATGCAACAGGATTAAGTGTCCACCTTAAAGTATAAAAATATAACAATGCTAAAGTTAACAAATTGATTAGTAAGTTACTGGACTTTGGGGAATAAAATATCTATTAGGTGCTGCCAAATCATGAGAACCATTTTAAAAAAAGATGGTATTCCTGCAACCTTTCTATTTCTGCAGAATTATTTAAAAACACTATTCCACACTTTAATGTGTACTTTCACACCATTTATTACATATTAGCACAGGCACTTCCATTCAGCGTTATCAATTAATTATCATTTTTGTTTTGCTTATGAAAATAAAAGTTATTTAAAATATTCTATCAAAGTCTGTCATAAGCTGAGTTTACTGATAGGTTTCTTTCTTTCTGAAGTGCAAGTTCAAGCCTCATTTTTATATAAGTGGCTTAAATTGCACTAGTTCCATAATATTTAAAACAATAAAAAAATTCTTGAGGCATTACTGGCTCAAGTAGGCAGCTATCATTGAAGACCCAGTAGAAAATATAATAATAGCCATTGTCATTTATGTATTAGTTGAAAAATTCATATATTGAATCCGAAACCATGCATTAAGATAGATCAATGTTGAATGTTAAACATAAGATAACTAGCTTCTCCTGGCCTGGAGGAAGCCTTGTGAATAATAATTAAACCTCGATTATTTATTTAAAGTTGCAAATAATACAATGTTACTGAGTTCAGCAGGAAGTTTAATGGTGATTTGATAAAAAAGAATAAACATTATCATTATGGTATAAAATTTGTGCTACCATAATATACAAAACTGATACACAAGAAGCTGGGCTGTAGGCTAAAAATGCATTAACTAAAACAGCATAATTGTTTAAAGAAATTATTAATAGTTCAAGTATAAAAAGTGTAATAGTGGAAAATGTGTTATACATGAAAATACACTTAACCTATATACAATTATTGTTTTTTAACATCCCATCTGATGCTAATAGCTGTAATAGGCATCTGTTTTTAAAGAGTAATGAGTAAATTTAAAAACAACAGTAGAAGAAAGCCTGCACTGTATTCTTAAAAACAGAATAGAATGTTTTAAATATATTGTGTTGAAACCATCTTCATCACAAAGTCAAGGGTAACATTAAAATCAACCTTACAGCCAAAAGATCATTATCTGAATCATCCAAAAGACAGCAACAAAAAAAATTTAAACAACTTTGATGGTCATGATAAAAGCTTGAGAAACTCTGTCTAATATTTCATTGTGTATTAAGTCACTTATATTTTTCTGCTTTCAGATTCTTGAATATGTCTTCAACATTTTATAAAATAAAACATTATAAGTTTAGTTTATAAATAAATTGTGAATTACGTGAAGTAAAAAAAAAAATCTATCATCTATAGTTGAGTTTTTTTTAAAAAAAAAAAAAAAACCCATAGGGTTCATAATTGGAATTTGGCTTCATTGGTCAAGCCATTCATTTACCAGAGTGCAGATAGTGTTCCAGGAGAGGAGAACAGTAGGTAGATAATGTGATGTGTTAGACAGAACTCAAATGTGACTCCTTTCTCTGCCATAAGTCCTATATATAAAATAAATGATACTCTTCTTTGTAGAACAAGGTTTAGCTAAATTTCAGTCTGCTAGTGGACAATTATATATAAATACTATGACCCTTGACAGTAACTATAATTGTTACAGCACCTTTCAGTAAACCACAGATCATCAGTTGTTTGACATTTGACATATGTAAAACACTCTAGTTCTTCTAAACACATGCTTGATTGATTGATTGCTTGTGATCAATTCATGTTTCACTTTATAAAAATATGAGTATTATAAAAATGTAAACAAAATTTCCAAATGTTATCAAGATTGCACAGTAAGAAATATAATTTTCAGAGACACTGCATATTAGTGATTGTTATGCTTTTCTGACAAAACAGTAAATTTAATGTAAAAATAATTAAAAGCAGGCATGGCAAGAATGAGAATAAAAAGTGGCCAGAAACTAAGTTTAATCCCACTGCCTTCCTGTTTTGCCTAACATGATACTTTACTACAATATTTAAATCTGTTAGAAACGAATGAACCATATTTTCTAAATTGACCCACAGTTAATGTAAAAAAGTTCCAAGTAAATTAATTAATTAATTTTATTAATAACTGAAAGAATAGTTGCAACTACCCAATAGAAATTGTAGCTATTTTCATTTTGCTTACTTTAAATACTATTTAGGTGAAGTTGGACTAAGCTTTGTTTAAAAAAAAGACAAAAATTCCATATATTTTTTTTAAAATTAAGCCAAACAGTTAATAGACCTGCTTTTCCTAAGTTTTTAAAATAAGTTTCAATTTTAATTTGTGGATTTAATGAAAACTTGTTCTTTTTGGTGAGGAATTGGAGAGGATCAGAAGAACAAACAATTTTTATAGTTCACTGATTGTAAATGTGTCAAATTTGAATTCTTAGTATCAGAGTAACCTTGGCAGTCAGATCATTTATTAAAAGATATTCTGAAGATGAAATATTGAAGAAAACCAAATATGTTAAAAACGTACCACACACACACACACACATACACTGCTTAAAAAACAAACTAGGTAAGTATGTTTTTTTTTTTAAATTTACAATTAAATGCAATAGTTTCTGTAAGACAAAGGTGGTGACCCTGGTTTTCCAACAAAAACGTGAAAGCAGTTTTCAATGTGCCAGTTCTAAACAAAAATAATTAGCTTAGATTTTATGAAAATTCACCAGAAAACCAGTAATTCATAAGTCCACAATAGAAAGCTAACATCCTATTAATTAAAAAAAAAGTACAACCAAGGACAAACAAACTGTACAATGCTTTAAATATCCACTATAAATAGGTTTCAAAACACTATAAACTCCCTTATCTGACATCCATTCTTCTGAAACTCAAGGTCATCTCTATCAGTCATACACACATGCAATTAAAAGAATTCTGCAATGCGTATTTAACCATCCTATTTCAGATACAGCGAGGAGGTGCATCAAGGGCATGTGTAAACTTTTTAGAGTTTTTCCAATATGTAGTCCATGAGGCCAAAAAAAAGAAAAAGGGTGGCTATCTTTCAGTGACAAATTGGGAACCTAGGATAATTTTACTTTGTTTTAAGTGTACTTAGAACTTTATTGCACAGACAGCACGTTTTCACACAAAATATGCTCATTATCAGGATTTGTGGTTGGATGGTGGACACTTATAATTTGCCAACATCCAAATTGACATTTCACTTACCTAACATAGAATCAGTAAATCTCATCCAAAATGGATAAGTGAGTTTCTACTGTACATATTTTCTGCTTGAAAAACAGTGCTTGATAGATTCTGGAAAGATAGTTGCATATCTGAAGCATCATTTTTACATGAAATAGAATAAACATTGATAAAATTATATCAAAACATTTATTCCAACTGTTTTTATTTCGCCATTCAACCATTTTAATTTGAAGAGTGTCATAAACATGTAGATATAATTTACATTGAAATGTATTAAGTAGCTTTTCAGTTTCCCACCTGCTTTCCTTCTTCATCAGATTGTAATTAGAAGAAATGATTGATAATATTTTCATTTAAGAGCACTTGCAGTGAAAGCAAATGCCAAATTTTTTTTTAACCCAATGAGTTTAACTCATTGGCTATGTTTGAAAAAAGGAGACAGATGTAAAAATTTTAAAACATAATTTATCCAAAATACTTGAATTTACTGACTTAATAAAGATAAGTGAAGCCCATGTTTGTACATCACTTACTAATTAAGATGGGCTTTACGCAATCATTACTGATATATTAAAGATGTTTTTTTTTTATCTACTAAAACTTCTCTGTGTGACTGTTGGTACAACCTTTATCCAAAGCATTATATTCCTAAAATTAAAGACAAATGCATGAAAAAAAAAAAAATTAGAATCTCCTCTGATAAAATTCACTTTCCCTTTATATTAATATATAACAACATACACTAAAATGAATGCACTTCAAACTAAAAATTAAAAAAAAATTTTCTGAGTTTGAATTATAAGGCTATATATAGCCAAATATAGTTAAGATAACTATTTTTGAACATTAAAAGACAAGAGTGATATCTGAAGTTGGATTTTTAAAATTGTAATGCAAAAGTCATTTATTCTGATTTATTTAATAAAGAAAATATTCAAGTATTCAGTCACAGGGGTTTATAGTTCTCTAGAATTTTCATTTAATCATTAACTACAGCCAAGGCTAAAAATTTTGCTTTACCCTAAGAACAACAATAACAAAACCTACTTTTAATCAACTTGACACTGTACTCATGACCACCTCTGAGTCACACCTGCCATGATTTATAAAGTATTTTTGGAAATCTTGTATTTGCTTGTTAGATTTAAAATTATCAGATTTTTCACTTTTGGTCATTTTCCCATTAAGTATATAAAAACTACAAAGCAGTATATATTTTAATACATTAGATAACATTATTATGCAAATTAAGCAGGTTTAATTCAACATTTTGACAAAATTAGAAAATTCTAGGGTGATGTACAATTTTTGACCATGGGTGTAGGTCATTGGCATGCTTATGTTTTTGTGCACACTGGTAGTATTATCCACTTTTATTTGAAATTTGCCTTTAAACAAAAAGCAATACAACAATAAAGCAGTTGACAATGCCCCCATAGTGTTATCCTGTTATGTCCCACTCCATGTAAATGTTTCGTTCAGTTTTCAGTTTTCACTTTTTCCTTATACTAGTCATGGATAAGCAGTATGGAGTTCATCTATCCAAGCAGTTAAAAATGTTCCACAGTATGTGAAGTATAAATGTTTAAGTAAATGTTACACTTTTAAGTAAATTTATCTTGCAAAAATGCTGTGTTAATTAATGTGAAATATCCTACACTCACACATATGCAACAGAGAGTGATGGCGAATATACAAACCCATGAGTTGATGCTTGTCGAAATTTGGAAAATAGAAACCCTAAGAGAGTCAACGGCTTTTAAAGAAAGTAAGCTACCTGTGCATTAAATACTTGATAAAATAATCCAGGTATGTGGTGGTGTTCACCTTGTCAAACTTTAATTCAACAAATTCTCTTTGTAGTGTTTATTTTTGTTTTAATATACAAGTAAAATTTTTAAAAAAATATCAATTGTTTGATTGTGACTGAAATGGAAAGATGTGATGTGTTACAAAAGAACCTCAAGGAAAAATGTCACAATGACTGATGTAGGAAAGTAAGAGCCATGAATTACTTCATGTTTACCTGTTAATAAACAGGTACAACAAAGCAAAACAAAACAAAAAATTAATAAAAACATCACGGAAAGCTATGCTTTTTAAAACTAAATTTAAAATATTATCTAAAAGTGTATTGTGGTACTACTAAAAATTTCATCTCAGTATTCAACCTCTGAAAAGAAAAAAGAAAATTTTTATAATATATTTAGTGAATTTTTGATAAAATTACATTAGTTATTGAATTTCAGATCACTACCTGAAAGCTGTCTGTATTAGTAAGGTTTGCTACGTGCAGTGGGTAAATAACGACTCATGCTATATTTAGGGCTTGAATTAATTTCTTGGAAGTATGCAGAATAAGCAGAGTAGGCTCAGTGTACAGCGATAAAGTTCTGAATCAATGATTTTTATTTGTATCTTGGTCTAATCAAACATGCATTTGAAGTCAGTGAAGTGCAGCTGTAATGGTAAATCTATTAGTGACATGGGCAATAAAATTCTCATATTGTTTTTCTGACCATTGAGACACTAAGATCAGGTAGTAAGTAGATAAACAAAGCCCTAAAATAAAAGTCATTCCAAGATCAACAGTCACAGGAATCATAGATGACAGGAAGCCGGATGATAAAAAAGGAGATTAGGAAAACATCATAAAACAAAAAAAAAAGCCCTAAAAAAAGGAAAAGAAATCATATTATTAGAAAAAAAGGAGAAAAGAAAAAATTTTTTTTTTTTTACCTGAATGCCAATAATGAGGTTGAGATCAATAAGTTAAAGGAAGGGAGGAGATTATTGGTATTTATAAGCTTAAATCACTGCTAGCAGGATTTGACAAGGAGAGGGTATTGTTGAAAAGCAGAAAACAACAAGAACAACAACAACAACAACAAAAGGGGTACAAGGATATTTAAAGTGTGTTTAAAACCCAGGATATAATCAGAATATTAAAGGTTAAATTTAAAAAAGAAAAGAAAATAACCAAACAGTTACCTGAAGTTTAAAGTGTCCTTGTAGAATTTCCTTATAATGTAAAGACAAAGCAGCAGCATAGACAATCAACAATCATCCTTTAAAACAAGTCTGAATAATGGTAGTACATTATCTATTTACCTAAAAATTGTCAGTTTCAAGAGTGCAGGGAAAAAATACAGATGTTTTGCTTATGTAACAAAATTGTTACCAATGTTATCTTATATCTAAAAAGTCCATGTCCAAAATCACAAGACACTAAAATAACATGTTGATGTATTTGCAACCAAATCTGATATTCTAGCCAGTTTTGACAAACCTTCTTAGCAGTTTCTTCTCATGTCTCTTCACCAGCCTACCCTAAGGGCTTCTTTCCACATCTAAAAATGAAGAGTGTAGTATGGCACCACTGAAGTGCAGAGGAATAGGCAAAAGTGTGTGGATGGCATGACAAAAGCCATCACCACTATAAACAATTCCTGTACAAGTTCTGCTATTATTGAACCTCATTAGCAGCAACATCTTTGGTCACAAATGACAACATAGCATCTTTAACGTAAAAGGGAGCAGGAAATCTTTCTACCTATATAAAATGTCCATCTTTTTTAACCATCAGTCTAGTGGATATTAGACTGTGTTTAAACTAAATATGTGAGTGAAGCAGACTGCTTCTGGTAACTGCACTACAGTTAGAAATATAAACAAAAACCCATGTAGAAATTTTAAGTCAGGAACCCTTGTCACCTGAAAGCCCATAATAACAATAAAGACCTGAAACTGACTGGTCTTTAAATAAAAATTTCAATGTCTCACTTAGATCACCACAGTCTTTGATATTCAAGAGTAGGAAAATGCTAACCACTGAAAGTACAAAAGCTAATTAAAAAAAAATTAAATGTTATAGCTGTAGTTTTGGTAAAGAAAGCTATGCAATAAAAGGTGATTATTTTCTTTATGCTGCACAAAAATTTGTAATGAATATAAAGTATTCCATTGTCCATGAATGCTGACAAAATAAAATAACTAGTAATATACAGGGTGATTGAAAAGTAACTTCCTATTATAAAATACTTATAATTTATCCTATTATTATAATATTTTTCTCAATTTTTTTGTGTATGTTCCATGATGTATAGGAGCAAGTCTACTCTACCAAACCAACAACTTTGGAAGAACATGAAGGGCGAATACGAGAAGTTATGTCTTCCATCCCACAAGAGTTCCTTGTGAAATCAGTTGACGCGGTTCCCAGGCAGCTTGAGAAGCTGGTGTCCATATCGAATTTTAAATAAAACTCCATGCTATATACTTGCTTATCATATTCATTTCTTGTAAGAATTGTAGTTCAGAAATAAATTAGAAGTACTTAATAATAGGGAGTTACTTTTTAATCACCCTGTATATGTACAGTAGGCCACAATAAAACAAAAAAGTATTTTGGTTATGATGTATATTGTAAACTTTGATATTCTACCCAATGTCTTGGCCCCTCAATCACTTCTGTATTATTTTGTTGTTTTTCCACTTTCATGTTTAAACATAATTCAGTAAACTGATCTTATCAAAACTACACATGGATTTACAGCTTTATCTCCTTTTAAATAATTTACACAAATGCTACATACAAACAGTATTGGAATTTATTAATTATGGAAATGCTTAGAGGCTATGCACAAATAATGAGTAATTGTATAGAGATGTATATAAAGTAAAACTTCGATTTAATGGACCTCCCTATTCAATGGACATCGGAAGCAACGGATGCTGTCTGGTCTCCCAAAAAAAGTGTACATTAAGCTGTGTGAAAATTTTTTTGCTTGGGCACCTTTTCCACATGCATATGTAACCATCTGGATTTAATGGACTCCTGGCATTAACAGACATCCCTTCCCCCTTATTAGTCTGTTAAATAGAGGTTTAACTATAATACACACACAATGCATTATTACAGAAAATATAAAAAAAATAAAATGAATACTTGTACAGTGCATTAGTATTGAAAGCCCCTTGCTTTATATAAAGCATGACAGCATGCTTTCATTTTCCCATACAGGTAAGGTTATCAGTGTATTACTGTGGAATGTTGTCCCAAATATTTTGTAGCATCTTTCACAATTCAACCAAAGTGTTTGATTGCTGTTTCACTTTCTCAGTTTCTATATAACCTCCACTATAGCTTCAATGATATTCATATCAGGACTTTGTGTAGGCTAAGGCAAGTTTATAAGTGTTCTATCAGCCTCTTTGCATTCTAGATAGTTTTTCACTACAGTGGCTGTATGTTTGAGGTCATTATCATGTTGGAAGATGAATCACCACCTTTTAGATGTCTTCCTGATTGAATGGTAAGATGAATGAAAATCTACCTATACTTGTCACAGTTAGTATACCTTGAATTTTATGCAAATTTGTAACACCCTTGATTAATTTGCAGCCCTACACTTGTATTGATCCACTCCCATACTCCACTATATCTGTTGTACATTGACTGTTATACTGATTCCCAGTCCACCTTTCAAACTAACTGTCAATGATTATTGCCAAATAGTTCAAACTTATTTGTAAAGACAACATTCTTCCAGGTTTGGTCATCCCACTGTTTTATTTCTGCCACCCATTCATTTTAGCCTTGCTGTTTGTTTCTCCTCAGCAAACGTTTTCAGGCACCTACACATACAGAGAGGTGAGACCACTTTGCACTAAAGAGTATCCTACTGCCTTACTGGTTCATCATCTGTCATGTAAAGAACATACCCTGAGGTACTTAACATCATTTAAAAAAAGGTTTAAATTTCTTCAGCTGTGTCTATTGTCAACAATCCCAGTTTTACTTACCTCTTCAAAGTCTTTCTTATAGCTCGTTCTGAAACATAAAGCCGGGCTGTAGTTTGCCACATGGAGTAGCCTTCACTAGCTAAGACTTTGATTTCTATAAAATTGTGATATTTCCTTCTCTAGAGGCATAGTATTTACCACACTATAATGATATACTGCCTATACTTTAATCTTTCTGCAAGTGTGGCACTTTCTGATTGCTTGCATGATAACCATTCACAGTGTACTATATGAACACTTGACTGTACTATAGAGCTTTTCAGTTTTACATATGAAAAGCAAGTCTATCAAATGTTATTTGAAGTTTATACCCAGTTTATTCTCTGTTGATTAAAAAATAAGAAATTATGTTAGGTCAATTTAATATTTTTGCTTCATGGGCACTTTGATTTTAAATTATCTCCAAGGAAACCAGGATTGCGATATTACAATTTTTTTTGTAAGTCTGTAGAAAATATCTCTGAAACTTCAACTTTAAAACAAAAAATCAGAAATGAGTGATCTTCATTACAGATAAAGAAGCTTATTGACAAAAAAATGAAAAAAAAAAAATAACAAAAAACATATCTATGTGCATGTGTTTTTATATAATATATACTGATTCTTAATTCTAAAGAGGTTAAAAAGTAATAATAATGTAATAATGATTTTAAAATTTCAGAGTTAGATTTTTATTTGATACTTAAATTTAATGTTCATTTTCCAACCTCTCACCAACTTTTCCTTTTCCACTTACTGGAACCACACTATGATGCTTTCCAGAAATTCATTTGCTCTGACCTGATGTCTGAATTGCATTAAAAAAATGAAAACCATTTAATTAACTTCTGTGTTGGAGAACTAATATCTAAAAAAAAAAGTTTCCTAATTTAAAAAGAAAAATAAATGTGATTTTTTTCTCATTTTTGATTGGGATATCAGTGTTAAAGGCACAAAACACAGTAATGCAGCAAATTTGTGTATTATTTTGTAATAGCAAACTTAATCCACAACAAATAATAATAATAATAAGAAGAATAATAATAATAACTTCTTTTTTTTTTGGTGTTGTGCGGTGTTTAGGGGTATGTTTGTAAAGTTGCATATGTAAGATTGCGAGCTGGGTCGGTTCCACGACTGGCCGCCACAGCTGTTTACAAGTGAGGAGGCCTTTAGCCATGAGAGGTAAAATAATTTTTAATAGATTTTTCTTGTGGGTATAAAAATTCATGCTGTTCCTACTAAAAGGAAAAAAAAAACCACAAGATATTTGACAGGTTTGGATGAGCCGCCCACCAAGTTTTAAATCAAAACCAATTTTCAACACTGAAGCATTTACCTAATTTGTGAATTCTCCCCAGACATTCTCACAGGTAACAAACAGCTCAATGTAAATAATCTTCCACAGAACAAAAAGTCATTATTTTGAAAATTAAAGAAAAATAAAAAAAAAATTAAATTTTTATACACAACTATTTTTTAGAATTCTTTAAAATGAATCTGGTATAAGTACAGTGCAACCTCACATATCCGAACAAGCCCAGAGACAAGCTATTTGTTCGGATACGCGACTGTTTGGATACGTGAAAAAACCGAATGCAGGTGTTGCTGTGAGCATGCCGAGGGTTAAATTCGAACATCCAATTGATACCCTATCTGAACAAAGTACTGTATTACTTAATTAACTGTAGATTTTCAATGTAATTTGAGTGAAAATGTTTGCATGTGCGTCTTTGTTAACCTCCATTTTGTCTGGCTGCAGAAATTTTGGTCACATGATCAATGAGTCTTGCTTGTCATCAGACCTCGTTAAACTATATGAATCACTTATATAGGCATGTTCCCCCCCCACTGTTCACTTTAAAAAAGGCCATGTTTTGTTCGGTTAAGATCTAAGAGAAATTACAATAGAACGTTGACAACCGAACAAAAAAGTGTGAAAGTTCGGTTACGTGAGATTTTGTTCAGGGGACATGTCGATTGTTCGGATACGCGAAAATTCAGATAAGTGAGGTTTGGATGCATGAGGTTGTACTGTATAGTACATTTGTACATCTACATTTTCCTGTTTCTCTACAATAGACATCAGCAAGGTTCTATGAATACTAGTGATCATTTCAAGTAGCGCTCAATAGCTTGTTTTCAAATCAATATTTGCAAATAAATTTTTTAAAATTCTTATATGAAGTACAAATGTTTATATTAAAATAACAGCAGCAACAAGAAATCAAACGAAACCAAGCAAACATTTTTTTGTTTACTACATCAGTTCTGTTCATTTTCTAAACATCCCACCTCTTACAAAACACATTCACTCTTGCCTTCAGGTTATGGGAAATTCTAACAAAATTGTTCCATATTTAAAAACTGTTTGCTTGCTTCTACTATTATTATTTTTATTTTATTTCATTTTTGAAGTTCATTGTTCATATACATCTACCCTTTTTTGTTGTTGTTTGAAGCAAGCACAGAATTTAACAAAGGGTGTTCAAGCAAAATGGGTGGGGGGGGCATGATTACAGTGAATATATTTCAGCTACTTTCCCTTGAATGTCCGTAGTATCTTTTGCAAGTTGCTCAGATAAAATAGGTTCAAATGATAGTATTTTGAGCCAGAAAATATCCATCTGCCAAAAAAAAATTACAATCTCTCTTGAATGATTCTCTGCTTGTGAACACTAAAATGAAAGTATAAAAATAGAAAAATGACAGTCACACATGTTAAACAAAAAAAAAAAAAAAATTGAACAAATTATTTTCTTAAACATTCCTTATTAATTTAACATAATTAAGCTAAACGAACAGAAGATATTATCTTGAGGTGTAACATATAGTAGTTAGTGTGCAGTAGGATAGCATACTGTGATATAATGTGGTTTAGTAAGTACAGTGTTACGAGGAGGCAAAAAAGCTTCATAATTTATACAAAGCACTCTCCAATTTTCAGTTAACTATTCAGTTTTTTGGTTTTTTTTTATTTTTAACAATTTGAATAATATACTTGTAGTTTAGTGATCAGCCTAAATACTAATACATTTTTTAAAGTAGTTAGAAATAATTTTTAAAAATATCTTAACTTTGTTTTAGACTGTTACAGAAATAGCAGCTCTAGAATTCATAACCTAAAATCAGAGGTTAAAATCCTGCCACTCTTATGGTTGAATTTATGTCCTTCCCCTGTACAAGTTAAATGACTAACTGAGACTGAAACTTAATACCCTAATAATAACAGTTAAACTGCTTACATACACTTCCTCTACATTAAATGAATTTTTCCATTAGAATGACAGTTCTACCATTTAATATATATTGTTAAAATCTTCCTGCAGTTTTCCAAGTCAACAGATCCAATCTAAAGAGCTGTGATGAAACAATGCCCAAGGAGATCACAAAAATAATTCAGAAATAGTATTATTTTTGTAATGTTAAACCTTTCACACATGGAAAAATAAAATGCTTAAAGCAATGGTGGGAATAAAGTGATTCAAGGATTAAAGACAATTTCATTAAGTTTAAAAATCTTTAAATTTTGTGTGGAATCTATCTAATATAATTGTCTGTTCAATAACTTTAGGTTCAATGTCAAATTTAATTTAGAAAGAGGAAAATCTGGAGGCTCAGTAAACAATGTATCTACATGCTTTTCGTTGTGCCTACACATTGTAGCTTATAGACTGGCTGTCTAAAGAATTTTTGGAAAAGACTCAGAGCTGCTACTTCAGATGATTTTTCCTACTTTACTTACAGCTTCAGGTTTCATCCAAGTCAAAGACATTAAAGTAATTGGTAGTTGCATCTTTTCTCAGAGTCAAGATATTTTATCTAAATTGGAAACCTTGTGATATGGAACTTCAATTATAGTTTTTTGTGTAAGAACAGATGATTCATGGCTATAGTTTTAAAATATTTCAAAAGAAGGAAAAAAATTTAAGAATTTTTGATATGCACAAAACACTGTTAAGACTATTAGTTTGACAGTCTTCCTCAAATAAGCTCAGTATTTCTTTGCCATATATCATGTATCAAAATACCTTTTTACAGCTAAATCATTAAAAAATAGCAAATATATTAAACTCTAGCTGGTGTTAATCTAATTTAAGTGATAAATCAAGAGTTTATAATTTTGAAATTTTGTAGTGTTTACTATACAATTGATCTTTTAACCAACAAGGAGACTTTTGTGTCTATAGTTTATCTTTACATAACTATCTCTAACAAGAATCTTCCATTTCAATTTAGTGTTTTGGCAAATTTAAAGGATGCTGTTGTTATTGGGGTGTCATACATCAACATATACAAGGAAGACAATCCTGGTTAGAGAGCAAAGAGCTTTGGTTGTCTTCTAGGAAACGTTGCCAATTATGTATCACAAGAGATCCATACTTTAGTAGGAAATCCTTACTAAAATTCTTTTTTTTTCAGATGTGGAAAAACACCAAAGTGCCTGAAACAAATCCATTAGGCCAACTGATGAAGAATAGTAAGACAAAAAAAAAAAAACATCCCAGGGAGGTATGCCAAACTGAGCCAGTCCAAACCAGGATTCAAACTCAGGCCCTCAACCATAACAGTCCAGTAATTTACTGTGCCACCAAAAGACACTATTACATAAGAAAACATGTCCTTCATAATCCTTTCTGATATACATATGTAATGCCTATGAGTTACTGAGTAATAAATCATAAACACATCAATAGTGAAATTAAAAAGATAAAAGTTTAACTGAAATACACATATTTAAAGGTTAACCATTTTCTGTTATTTACAAAGCTAGCTAATGGAGATTAAAGATAATTCTAAAAACAATTTAGTATCATAATGTGCAAAATTATGATCTTATCACCATTTTTTAAATGACTGAAAATTCTTATCTTTGAAGAGTGTACTGCATTTTCTGCTACATTATGGTAGAGCCACTAGACCAATTTCTCTTGGTCTTTTGCAGCAGCCTGTTCTGCATGGATTTCCTTAATGCAAGGTTATTACAAGCTAACCACCAACTAATTTCACAAAACAAAAGAATTATTGTTTAGTAAAAAGAAAAATACAGCTGTGTTGGAAGATATTCCCAATATAAGATTTTATGAAAATATAGTATTTAATCAGTTTGTCAGCAAATACTGAAAAAAAAGAAAAAAAAATTGTAAGAACTGATCAATAGAAGATAATTCCTTCAGAACAGCTGTAACTAGCAAGCAAGTCCTTCCATAATAAATCAGTGCTCAATGTCAGACTCTAGACTATAGTATCAAAGATCAATAGAAAGGACAATCATAAAATTAAACCAAATAAAACAAACAAAGTTGACAAACTGGTAAATATCCTAGATGAACAAACTAAATATATAATGCAGAAGTGACAGTTAAATGTTAATAGTGACTTTTAAAATAAATCAATAGTAAATAAAATTTAAAAAAATAATTAGAACAAAATAGAGCCATGAAGGATGAATCTAATATCATGAAAAATAAGATCTGCAGTCGTTATTATTTATTGTTAAGTATTTAGTCAACAAAAGGAGTACGGGTTTATTCATTCCAAAAGCAGTTTGTGCTTAAAATTTAGTAAATCAACCTAAATATTTGCATAGTCTTCACCTTGATTTCTGTGGTTTAGATTTTTTTCTTATATGTAATATTTGTGTAGTTCACTGTCAATGCATTATTAACACTACTAGAACTTTAAATAACTTACATATTCTGTAAAAATTATCACTTGCTATATACACAAATATACTGGTAGCGAAAAATTGTGGAGTCACCAATAAAATAATTCATCTACAGATATTTTGATAAAAAATTAATGACAAAAATTTGAAAATAACCATGTACAGATTTTCTAGCAGTCATATGCGATATGAATGTAAATGAATGAACTATTAATTTGATTAGATATGATATATGGATATTACAACAATGAGCCCACAATTATAGTTGTGAGAGTTTGTGTGCCTATAATTTATTTCAGTTTTGTCCTTGCAAATAGTCTAATTTTCTGTTGATGTAAGCATTCTTCTGAAATAGGTAGTTTATTATTTAGGTAAGTAACCCTAACTTGAAAATAACAGATGTTAGTAGGATCTGGTTGGTATTTGCAGCAGTGACACCACTCCAGCAACATATTGCCGACATTTGCTATCTTAATGTTTCTTAATACATTTAGTTAATGGTTACAATAATTTGCCTATGAGAACTGCAAAATTCAAAAACATTGACACAACAGAAAATAAATTAAAAAGTTCATATATAGATAATAAATTTTTTGATAACTTTTCATATGAAATGTTTTTTTTTTTATCATATCATTAAATGTATCCAAACCAAATAAAGAATTTTTAAAAATTTTTTATAAACCAATAACCTTCATTTCATGAATAATGAACCAGAAAAGAGATAAACAGCTGGATTTAGAGTTAAAAGGGTTGAATAAAATGTTATGCTAAATATCTGCTTTTCAAATACATTCTGGAAGTATCAGAAAGAAATCATCAAATTCATTCAGTATGACATTTTTGTTTTGTTTTTTGGTTCTCCTGCAAACAAAAATGTGAGAAAGCTGCACTCATCTTTTGTTTAGTTTTGTAAAATCTACATCCAAATTCATCCCAAACTAATGCAATTTTTTTTTGATTTTTATTATTAAAGAAAAACTGTAATTTAAAACTTTAGCTTATATTTTCAAGTAATTTGTAAGAAAAAATAAAATATAAATCTTCAAATGCTCAACAAATGAAACTTACTTTAAGAGCCATAAAATGAAATAATCTCTCTAGAAATAAGATCAATAAAAAGACAATCAGCTTGAATCTAAAATTTCTTTTTAGTGAAGCAGACATAATCTGAAAGTAACTTAATGAAAGAAATGTTTTTTATGGCTAAAGCCTGAAAGTTTTATAGTAAAAGAGAAAGTTGCAGTACAAAGAATTTATGTAAAAAAAAAAGTGTTCAAGACAATTATGTAAAATGAACATCATCATTTTTTAAAAAAAATATTTACTGCAACAATGACCAGATATTTTCAGTAAAGCAGTTGATGGCCACAATACTTAAACCTAACAGCCACCACTCTCTCTCTGTCTGTCTGTCTGTCTGTCTCTGTGTGTGTGTGTGTGTGTGTGTGAGTGTGAGTGAGTGTGTCTGTCTGTCTGTGTGTGAGTGAGTGTGTCTGTCTGTCTGTGTGTGTGTGTCTGTGTGTGTGTGTCTGTGTGAGTGTGTCTGTGTGAGTGTGTCTCTGTGTGTGTGTCTGAGTGTGTCTCTGTGTGTGTGTCTGTGTGTGTGTCTGTGTGTCTGTGTGTGTCTGTGTCTGTGTGTGTCTCTCTCTCTTTCTCTGCAGCATTTTGAGTAAGTAGTGGATTTTCAAACATGCCAATGAAATAGTTTGTGTATTAACTCATAGTTTTATCAGCTGATTATTCAAAATCCTATCTGCCTTAACAGTTAAGATAATTCAGCAAAACAGCCAGCATAATATATATAACCTTGGGTTCACCTGAGAATAATTAAAGCACCTTTTTGATACTTTTATCATAATTATTAGTTTTTAAATTGTTTTCTTCACAGTCTACATTTATAAATAAGTAGGCAAAGGATTAGAGATTATAAAACAATTCTGTTCATTCCAGTACTTCAGATGAAGAGAAAGCATCTGTACATATGCAAGTTAAAACTACTTAATTTAAATGGCCATATGTCAAAGCTGCATCCATGAAGCTCATTGAAAACTGCACATATAGATGTAAAGTACATAAAAATGTAAAATAACAACAAAAAACAGTTAAATTAAATGGAAAGAAACAACAATTACAAAAATGTGCATTCTGTATACCATAGCTGTGCGAGTGAAACCTTAATGTGCATGCCCACATAACAAAATACTCATTTTGGGAAAAAAAGTCTACCTTCTGTTGGCCGCAATCATGGAAAGTTGACATTAAATTGTTGGCCACAACTTAGTTCTCGAAGGACACCCATTATTTTCTTTACTGCTATCTTCTTCTGCCTTAAATTAAGGCTTTGAAAGTCATCTTCATCAGAAGACCCTTCGGAAAGCATCACTTCTGCCTACAACTTCTCCAGTCTCTCTTCAAAGTTGTGCTCTTGACAAAAAATTGCTCTTGTAAAAATTGCAGCTTTGATATCAAAAGCAGACCAGAACTCTTTGTGTGTGCCATCAAAGTTTACAAGCTTCCTCATAAAATCCCTTCTGTAAATGGTCTTGAGATTCTGGATGATTCACTGATCCATCGGCTGGATAAGGGGGTTACATTTGCAGTCAGGTGGATAATCTTTGTATCTTCAGGCAGTCCATGTTCCCCTCAGATTGTTCTTCACAGATGGAACAAAAACATGGTGGAGCCAGTAAAGAAAAATGTCTTTATCCATCCATGTAACAACACCTTTATAAGCTCATGGATGCTTAAACTTTCCAACCACAAGCAACTTAACTCTGTGTTCCAATGGCATTAGCACAAGTTAGCACAGCTAAATGATCCTTGTTCTTCTTAAAACCTGAAGCAACAGTTTTACCACATCCAGCAAGAATTTATGTTTGCAAACAGCACCAAAAGAGTCCTGTTTCATCTGCATTGTAGATGTTCACTGCAGTTAAGTCATTCCTCAATCAGTTTCCGGAAGATTTCACAATGTTGGTTGATAACCTCAGGATCAGCAGATTGTTTTCCTACTGACATGTCTAGCATTCTGGCATAGTGTAACTTAAAGTGAACTAGCCAGCCACCAGAAAAAATGCAGCTCTCAGTCAATTCCATTTTCCCATGAAACTCTTGCTTTTTCAATCAACATCGGGCCAGAAATTGCAGCTCCCTCCGATCACTTCAAGGAAAATCACTAATACATTATGTTGTCCAACTACTACACCTTAGGTTTAGGTAAAGTACAGTGTTTCAACAGCTTTGCCAGTCTCAGAACTGGCCACAAACTTCAGCAACTCTGACTTCTGTGACTTGATGTCATAGATTATTGATGAAGTAATGTTGAAGTCCTTCATTATTTGGCTATGTTTCTTGCCTTTGTCCAACTGCTGAATAATGTCTAATTTCTGTCTACACAACACGCTTCCTTTTCTGTCTATTCTTGTCTGTAACATATCGCTATCCATAATTTCAATCTTAGATAAGGGCTGATAATGACTGCTAAAAGCTGGAGAAAGTTCAGATGCAAGACTGCACATACTTTTTGAATCAATAAGACACACTAGCATCACTTACCAGTAGTTTCTGAAAACAATGGAAAAATGATGAGTGCTATCAGATGGATACCGGTTAATTGAACTTTCCAGATTATTTGATGCTGGTTAAAAGAGCTTTTACTGAAGTAAACATGAAGTTGACATTTAAAAGGTGTTTCTTTGAAACTATCTTCATTGATTCACATAAACATAAATGTTATGTTAATTCATGGATGTGCTGAAGAAGCATAAACTTGCAACCATCAATAATAACTCTACATAATTCATACATAGAGGAGCATTGACAGCTGGTGTCCAGCAAACAGAATATCACAGGTATCATCTGTCTGTCTGTCTGGATTGTATTACTATATTGATACTAACAAAATGTTTCTTATATATATTATGGTATTTGTAGGGTCTTTAAAATAATAATGCTAAATAATACTTCAGCTTTTAACTTGCATACATGCAGAAAACATTCAGATAATTTAAGTACACTTCAAATCAAGCACCCATTATCCTTAGAGAAATAGTCTGATTTATCATTTGAATTCTTTAATAAGCTTCGACACAGGAA
The DNA here is from genome assembly GCA_018389105.1 of Nautilus pompilius. Lineage (NCBI taxonomy): Eukaryota > Metazoa > Mollusca > Cephalopoda > Nautilida > Nautilidae > Nautilus > Nautilus pompilius. Next base: position 1,277,881 of record JACATO010000364.1, read on the forward strand.
AAGGGCAAATGTGAGATTTATAATTACTACTTTTCATTATCCATGTTTGTGTAGCTTAATAAAGGACAAACTGGAATATCAAATGACTATGATATTATACAAGAGTCTAATCAGTTCAAATGCTAGAGAATAAATTAAGAATTAGACATTTATTTAGTTTTACTAACAACAAATACAGCTCTTACAAGTAAATTTTCTGACACTAAGAGCAACCAACACTTCTCCATGATGATTAGTTATTATCCACTAAATTGTTAAGTTCAGCTATTATGTAATTCAGTTTGTGTTGACAAAGCTTCAAATCCAAGTCATTTTGCTCATTCTACAGTGTTGAAGATCCTTAAAAGAAAACCTTTTGGTTTATTAAACAAGCAAAACAAGAGCTTGTTGGAAATATAATAAATCAGGAATCCTAAAACAACATCTACATTTCTGTGTGGTGTTGGGTATAACAGCATACAATCCACAATCTACATGGATATATAAGCTACATTTTTCCTATTGAAATAGAACTAAATGCAAAGTGCATGAGTACTGTCCCATGACACTGATGAAACATCTTGGCCAAAATAATACTTGGTGGGAGCCAAGGTCCTACCAAGCATAAAGTAAAGCATGAATTCTACATTACTTATAATAATTGTTTAGAGTAGCAAAGTATAACAGTGGCTGCATGATACCCTCTAGAAGAGTAAGCATAGTTCTAAACTCAAAAGGTCTGTTCTGATCTGGTAATTAGCTTCTGCCCATTTCACCCTTATACAGGCATCACTCCCTACTCCTACTTTTAATCATTGCTGGTAATTTGTTCTTCCCATCAGCAACCTGCGATTATTTAGTTCATATCAACTAATAATTTACATCTATAAATTGCATCTCCGTTAGCAGCAGCAAACTGTGATTAATTTGACAGATCAGAAAAAAATTTGGGGGGGGGGGTATGGTGGGGTAGTAGCTTTTTAAAGTATAAGTTGTTAATAATTTCCTAAAGGTCGTGTATTCTGTGATAGGTGTAATGAAAGAAATGGGTAAAACCTGTTTGATTGCAAAATGATACGAGCAGGATGATCAGCCCTATACACCTAAAAATTAAGCCCTGATAAATAGCCCAGAGTTGCTGCTGTAACTATCAATGTCATTCTTAAATGATGTAATGGATTCCCCCATCCTCCAATGTTTCATTAAAATACTAAATGTACAGAAATTTTGTTAAAAGGTAAGATATAGGCAAGTTATTATGAAAAGGTTTTAAGTTATGGGGTAAATTAACCATAACATTTTATAACTATAAGACTGACTTCGTTTGGCAGAATTCCATTCTCAGCTGCATGGGTTTCATCTCATAGCCAGAAATTTAAAAAAAAAAAAAAAATCTAGAAAGCCTTTTCCTGCTGAAATTGAAAGTGGCACGTAACTGGCAATGTTTCCTATGCTCCTTCATCAGGGTCATTTCCATTATACAACACAACAACTTGTTACAAAATGAAAAATGATTCCCTCTTATTTATGATTGAGCACTGTATGAGATATCTAGTTTCTTCTGTCAAAGAAGTCTGTCAGATGTTTTCTACTAGTTACTGATTAATAACTCAGAAACAAACCAGATAGTTTATCTCAATCAGAAGAGGCAAATCTGACTAAAATTTCTTCAACTTCCCCAAAATACAAAAACAAAAATGTATTACTGACAACACTTCCAAACAAAAGTGGCTTGAAGGTCTTCTTGATAAGAGAACTATGGCATCATTCATAGTTTTAAAGTATGCAAATATTTAAATTTATTGAAATTAATGACATCCCTAAACTTTTAATAAGACTTTTAGATATGGAGTAAATTCAGACAGACTTATCATTTTTTTAAAAATTTGCATAAACATATATTTCAAGAATTATTTTAAGAACAGTTTTTAATATCTTAGTTTGTACTGTAGAAATTCAACTGAAACAATAGTGGAGCTGGCAGCTATGCATAAACATTTGGCTGGGTATAAAGTTCACTGATTGTTTGGGGTAATAAGTGCTATTTCACTAGAAAATGTAATAGCTGCCAAAAAAAGAAAAAATATTGGAGGTAATACATTCAAGTTAACCACTACAAAAAAATTTTTTTTTGGTTTTTTTAATGTATGATTATTAAAAGAGCTTCAGCAAACTTTTCTTTTTTCAATCAAACTAAGATGTTCATATTAAAGGGATATTGTTGTTGACTAGCACTCGGCCACATGTATCCTTCAGCTTTCTTTCCTTTGGGTATATGCAGAAATTCAGCACACATCACAATAAATTTGATAAGAAATCCCAATTTTTGAAACTTCACCCAAACATTCAATCAGTTGTGAGAGACTATATTGATTATTACAAAAGAAATAGCATCCTTAGTGTTATACCAGGTTCTCAATAAATATGTATATATATATATACTACTGCAGTTTTTTTTTAAATCAATTTTTGCATTGAAATCTATGCTTTTCAATTAGACAGGTAACTACTTTCTCAAGGATTCTACAATAATAGCATGGATGTCCAAAGTGAAAATTATTGATTGCAAATAGACAAGTTCATCCATGTGGTAACAGATCAATACAAAGGTTTTTAGTTTACTGCAATATATTGAATATTTGGAGCAGGTAAAATATTTCATAGTTTCCTAGCTAGTCATACCATCAACATTATATAACCTATTTGATAACATTCAATTGACATAAGATGGATTCATGAACCTTTATCAACTATTCATCATAACTAGACTCTGAAAATAACAGCAGCTAGTGAAATATATTTCAGGCTCCATCCATTTCTTTTCTTAAAATCTTTAAATCTGTGAAAATCAGCAGTTAACAGTTTAAGAAAATGAAAGATTTAGTATGAAGTTGATTTGCAAAAAGCTCCTAACAGTAGTTGTATGCACTATGTGCAGCCTCCTACCTCACTGAAGATACCTCAAAAGAATGTGTGTAATAAAAAGTACCTTCTTTCGTTGCTCAAACAGAGACTCCTTGGCTTCCTTCAAATAATCAATTAGTATATTATTATGTACTGATGGCTATCACTCACAAAACTGGCCAATTGTGAAATAGTGCATCTTTTATTCACTCAAAAAAAAAAGAAAAAGAAAAAAAAACTACCAGAGTTTGAGCAAAATGTTTAGGCAGCACAGCTTTGAAAATAAATTTGTATTTTCTCTTTCTCTAGTTCAAAATCTCATGGTGATGGAATTATTAAAAGTACTACATTTAGAAAAAAAATTGGAAAAACTTTGTTTGTAAAAGTTGTTCTCAATTAAAACTGCAAAAATTCTGGAACACCTTATTTCAGCTGCAGGAGTTGGACAAGAAACAAAAGAAAGAAAAGTCAAAATCTTACCTATCCCCAAAAATGAATCTCTCTTTTTGTTTGTTGTAAGGTTTGCCTAGTTTTGAGAAGTACTGAATCACCTTAGTTGTACACTAGGAGTAAACACATTAAGAACTGAGTTATAATCAGAGATCAAGATGATATGTGGTTGGAAATAAGAACTATGGTAGTTGGGCTTCAGACCTGCCACTAGTTTATATTAATACAAGAAAGAAAGAAAATCTTCAAAGCTCAAAGTATATGACTAGCACAGATGATAGGAGAATTTAATTCATTCCATGCTGATGGGCTTAATGTTTTTCTTGCAAAAATAATCAAGCTCTTTTGATGAAATTCTTTATAAACTTGGCAAGTAATTAGTAGTTTCAAAATTATTTATTAAAGCTTAGCAAAGATGATTTAACCAAGTTCTTTGTAAGCTAAAAACATATCTGTGGAAATGCTGTGCATTTCTATGAAAAAGTCCAAACCTAATTTAGAGTAAAAAATAATATTGACATACTGTAGTTCTTTAAAATTCTGGAAGAATATTAAAGAGGGTGTTTTATACTAACCTTTTCTTAAATATTTGTGCTGCTCAATGTGTCCTAAATCACTGAAGAAAAAAATTACTAATAAACCTCATTACCACAAAATTTACCAGAGACAACAGATTATGGTGATTACAATGCAAACATTTTTGACCAAGAATGTCATTAAATTTCAGCCATTTCATCTAAATGAAAAGTTTCTTACCTTAATTGAGAAACAATCAACCATTGTTTCTTATAATAACCATGTATTTTTGTTTTGTTTTTTAGGAAAGGTTTCAAGTTGTTTTTTTTTTGCAATACATTCCAGTTTTTTAAAAATAATTTTGAATAAATAATCCTGAAACATTCTCTATTTAAAGAATACTAATCAGGTATGGATACCTACTTTAGGCTGCTACATTTTTTTAAAACTTAGCATTCAGCAAGCAGACATTCACCTTTATATAATACAATACAAATCATGGAAACTTTCACATTTATATCTATACTATAATAATACAAACTTTAATAAAAGTTTAAATAAAGATGTTTAATTTAAATTGATAACTTTAAAATTTCTTCTTCAGAACTGCATATAAAGCCTTCAAAAGTAAATAAAATAATAATAATGGCACAATAAATTGAATAGTAACAAAAAAGCAAATCAAAGTTGCAGTGACACATTTCATGTGTAGAACGAATGAGCTACTACTTGTGGCATTTAATTTACCATTAGTTTGTAGAAGTTGTACAGAAGTTTCTGTTGAATATGACTTCTCAAATACTTGGGTGTAGCAAAATTAGAAAATTCTAGGGTGATGCAAAGCTTGTGCCATTGCTGTATATGAATGTGAGTAACAATATAAACAGAAAAAAATGTCACATTAACATATTAAAGTGCTTTCTGCTTTGTAATTTTTCTGCATAATGGCAAAATGACCAAAGTTTAAAAAATGTGATAATTTGAAATCTAGCATGCAAATACATTTCTGAAAAGACTTTATAAGCCATGAAAACAAGTGACTCAATTAGAAGTACACATTCAAAAACAGACATTTTGAAGGAGATATGAATATGTTTTAAAGATAGAATTTGTTAAATCTATATTTTGATGTAAAAGTTTTGTCCATGGCCAAACATATTTAGTTTCAATTAAACTATGCTAAAGCAAAACAAAAAAAAATTAAAATTAATTTTGAAAAAATGCAGAATATGGTTGAATATAAAGTGTAAGCAGGAAAGGTCCTGTACAATTTTCAGCAGGATTCACAGTCACATTCTAAAGTTTGAAGACCCTACTTTCTTGATCTTGATGCTATTCAGTCTGTATTTAAAATCTCTAAAAAAAATATATATATATACCAACTGCTTTATCAGAGAACCCTATGAATAGTTGCCAACGGCTTGTAGAAGAATGAATGTAGTAAAGTATGTATTAATATACATAGAGTAAAACATGTCATCCAGCATAACAAGATTTTATGAAATTATGTTTAGGAAGCTAAAAAAATAAGAAAGAAACATTATAACAGACACTGAAGATGATAGATCAAATTTGACAGATTACCAACTTTTTTTTAAATCTACAAATATCACTGAAAACATCAACTATTTGAAATTATAGTTGTTCTCCTGAAGATTCTCACCTGGCTAATTTTGCAAAATGATAGAAGGCAGTGAAAAACTGACCTGATGAGATATGGAATAATTTTGGCAGTGGTTTTTGGATATTTATAGTAAGTCACATCTAAATTGCATCAACATTTCACTGTTTTTTTAATTCTATAAGGCAAACATCCAAAACTGTTTGTAAGCAAAAGACTAAAATGGAATGAATATTCAAACTGTAGAGTAGAATGAAAATTGTTCCAATGTTATTATCACCTAAATTTGATTATATAAGTCATTTAAAGCAATTTATGATACCGCACTACACAATGTAATGCAGTGTATCTATATAGAAAGAGAATAACTATGTATTCTAATAAACTTTCATGGGTATGTTATTTGTGCCTATGGTAAACATGTTCTTGATTTCATTTTAACCTTTTTGGTAATATTCCTATCTACAAAAAACATAACACAGGCTACTTTTCCATCTCTGGTATCTTTTTACAATGGCTAAAAAGACAGAAAATGAGTGTGGACTTTACCTAAAAAGTTAACTAAATTTATAACTGACTGGGTTTCTATGTTGATGAAGATGCTTCTGCAGAATCTGATACTGACCCCAAAATAAAATATGAATAAACTAATCACATTTATCAATAAACTAAGGCTCAACAGATGAATGAAAGTTTGAAGCACAAAAGCGAAAGAAAGCCAAGAAAGGCCTGGTAATGAAGTGTGTGAACATGGTTGACAAACGTAAGCAAATTGCATAATTCCGTACATTCCATGTTTTTACTATGTGGCACACCAAAGAAAATATTAATAAGGTTGGTGTTGATCACAATTTTAGAAGACTGAACACCTGTGCCTTGTAATAAAAGAAAATAATCTAGTTTTGCATGTAATTTACACAAAATACCCTACCAAAGATGAAAGCATTAATTAAAAAAGGACTGAGGTATATTTTTTGTATAATTTTTCTAATCATATTTATGCACAAAATAATAGGATACTGTATAGTTACAATATGAACATATATCCACTGCACGACAAGCTAAAACAGTTTTTTTCCTTTTTTTCTAGCAATTAGTTTTAAAGTAAAGCTATTCAAACAGTCTCTTTAACAGGTGGCAAATAAGTTACAAAACAACTAGGTTTTAAAAAAAAATATTCTATTTTTTAGCCATTTACTAAATTATGGTATCCAAACATTTGATGTCCATGACAACTGCTGCTACCTTATTAAATTGAAAATGGAGAATGGAAAAATTCTGAACTCTGACATTTATGAATGATGCTAATCTCTTCAGAAAAAAAAAAGTAGTAATCAATAGATGAGCTGAAACAGTACAAAGATGTGATACCCATTAAGTGCAAATGTCTACTTTATGTAATAAAAAAAGAAAAAAACAGCTGCCAATATTACACATTCCTGTTGGTGTTTCTCAGTAGTTATTAATTATTTAAAACCCAATAAAAAGGAAGAACAATTTTATAAAACTGCAGTAGAAATAAAAAAAGCATCTCATACCACCATAAAAACAAAGACTACTAAAAAAATTTATTTATTAAAAATATCTCTATGATTTTTAAGAACCCACTGATATGGATATGGTGAGTTGCATAAGTTATAATAAACTTCTCGCTTTCTTGTATAAACAATTACAATTATAGGTAAAATATTTGCTGACTTTCAAGTCTTTCTGTATTCTTATTTCAGTCAGTATTTCTCCTGTAATAATATAATAGTTGCCCTTGTAACCAAAAATGACCATTCACGAATTACATGCAAAACCCTGGATGTGAGAGTTTATTTATAGTGTATGAACTGCTGACTTCTATGGGTTAATATTAAACAATGAAAAGGTATTCTTTCACCAAGCATATTAGTTTTCTCATCTACTGTGATTGAAAAGTAATTTATTTCTGTGACAATTTTATAATAGCAGCTAGGTAAAAATATCAATAAAATTAAAAACAAAACTAAGCAAACAAAAAATGGCCTAAAGCGAGGCACACACCTACAATTCCTATCTATGAACATCATCTATGGTGTCAAGAATTTAAAATCAAACATCTGAACTATCACCAACAATTACTGGGTGTTAAATAGAAAGTGAGAAAATTTCTGTTGAAGATGGCAAAATTTATAAAAGTAGAAAGTAATAATAAAAACATACTTAAAACTTTATTCAACAAAAACCAGATGCTATCAACTCTTATTTTTAATCTGATGGAATTTCTACATTATAGTAAAATGAAGACCAAGAGGAAATCCTGTATAAAGCTCCCATCTTTACAAAATATTTCTCTCATTTTTTTTAAAAAATGCACTACTTCAGTTTGTGACCAGATGGTTTCATACCTCTCTTCATACTATTGCTGCTAGAACAAAGTATTTTTATTAATCATCTGCAACAACAAACACCACCTCTGTTTCTTGCATGATATCAACATTGACAAGAAAAAAAATACCAGTTATCAAAAAAACAAGAATAAAAATGAGGTTCTCCCCATTACTAGGGTCTAAACATATGTGGGAAGATGAACCATGAAAGCTATATAAAATACAAAAGATGCCAAATGTTAATAAACAAGTATATCATAAAATCCATAATATGGCTGCAGTTGGATGGAGACAATAAAAACAAACAAAGCAAAAAATTTTGTTGAAATGCATAATAGTAGTATTTGTCTGACCTGCAGGCTTCAAAGGCAGCAGCTTTTATTCATTTGCAGTATTTTATGAGGATAACAGCCAAGGCAGATATTAAAATCTTCATAAATCAAAATAACTCTATCATAAGGTTTCTGAGAAAAGATCTAACTGTCAGCAGTGCAAGATATACCACAATGGATTCTTTTCACTATAATTTCTGTTGCTTGGAAACTGTCAGATATTAATCAACTGCCATTCTGAAGTCATGAAATGTTAACAACAAAGAATCTAAATAACAGAAGAAAATGATTATGATGATGTTATTTATTTCCAAAAGATAAATTGCTTTCTTACATTAATACTGAAATTATATAAACATGTGGCAATGAATCTGTTGCAGCATCCTGTTTACTTCCTTTTGAGATATTATGAAAAGCCAGAATATTTAAGATACAGTCAATGAATGTCATTCATAAGGAAAAAGGTTAGGATTCTTGAAAAAGCTTAGAAAAATTTCTTTGTATTATGTCTCACATGAATACATGTCAAAAACTCAGTTCAAATATATGCATACAGTAAGGAAATAATTATAGAAACAGTGAAAAAACTATGTATGATTGAAATGTGTCTCAAGTGTAAAAATGAAATGCTCTATGCACATTCATGCAAGCAATCAGAAAGTGTCACACCTGCAGAAAGACTATAAAAGTATAGGAAGTATGGTGAATGTATGTTAAATGCTACAACTCCTTGGAAAAATATCACATGAAAAGTAAGTAGAAAATCAGAGACTTAGCTATTGAAGGCTACTCCATGCAAAAGACAGTTTTACTTCATGTTTCAAAAGAAGCAAAATGCAAAATTCTAAAAAAAGATATGGTACTAGTTGAAGCAATACCAGTAAAGATCTTGTGAATGATCTAGTTCAAGTACAGGTGTTAATGTTTCGCTAAGAACACTACGATACACATGAGCACAATGTGAACTCGTTAGATGTAACTACACAAAAAATTTTGCTTAAAAAAAGGCAATAAAATGGCAAGACTAAAATGGGCATTAAAAATGAAACAGTGGAATGACCAAACCTGGAAGAAGATACCTTTTGAAAATAAGCCTAACTTTGGACTGTTTAGCAATAATCATTGACAGTTAGTTTGAAGGCAAACCAGAAAGCAGTATAATAGTCAATGAACAACAGCTACAGTAAAGTACAGGAGTGGATCAATACAAGTATGAGGCTGCATATATACCAAGAGTCTAAGAGATTTGCATAAAATCAAAGAAATGCTGATTGTCAACAGGTATATGCAGGTTCTTATCCATCATGTCATTCTGTCAGGAAAGCATCTCATCTCAATGGGCAGTGATTATTCTTCCAACATAAAAATGACTCCAAGCATACAACCTATTTGTTGAAAACTATCTGGAACATAAAGAGGCCGATGTAACACTCACAAACATAGCTTGGCCTGCACAAATTCCTGATAGCTACTCAGAAAGTCAAAGGCCAACCAGTCATATAATGAAATCTGGAGGGAAGCATGAAAAAAGGTGTCATGCTTTATATAATACAAAGGATTCACATACCAAATACTAATGCACTGTACTAAATATTCATTTTTTTGTACATTTTCTGTAATAATGCATTATGTTCGTATTATGTGTGTTTCCATAACCATTTCCAATTCTATACACAAAACCTTGAATTAGTTAATAAACAATAATATATATATATTTAAGCTAAGGAGGACTAACTAATTTTTTGACACGTCTTCAAGTAAAATAAAAACCATTAGTGTTTTTGTGCTATTTTCATTTTAACCTTAAATGATTATTTTATCTTTAATGGTTATGACATAATATTACTGAACATTTTAATGCTAATATGTAATCTAAAAAAAATGTAAAATATCCTTTTCCTAAGACGAGCATAATCATCATAAACCCTCAAAGGCATCATGTTTGCTATGTTACAGAGCAGCTAAGACTTACTTAATTTATGAAGTTGTGACTAACTTGATCAATTCTGAAAACATTTATGCTATCCTATCCTGGGAAAATTTCCTGAAAGTATTGACAATGTTGAGTTGAGTTTTGTGCCCCTTATGTCCACAATGGAAAAATAGCAGCAACATGCACCATCCTGAATGGGACACTTCAATAACTTATTGAAATATGATGGTGTGTAATGCAATGAGTCAACCCAAATCAGAAGGATATTTGATAGCTCATTAGTATAAGGAAACACAATCATTACCTATTCAAAATGATGTCTTTTTTAACTTTTTGTTTCAGAAAAAAAAATATTTGCATATTTATTTACTTTAAAAAATTTGAAGTTGATAACTAGATCTTTAGACTTTAAACACTATTTTTTGCACACAAAAAAATATTCGCATAAAATTAAAATTTTTCTATAATTGATATTTTTATTAGGAAAATAAAATTATAAAGATGTTTATGATGAGTTTAAAAATGTTAAGAATTTATAGGAAATATCAATGTTTAGTTAAAACAAATAAGAAAAGCACTAAGAAAAATGCAATGATGAGAGAATAGTTAATAATGAAAATGTACTGCAGTTATTTATTATAGCTAAATGGAGCCAATGTATTGTGCACTACAAACATTTAAAACTGAGGAGTTCAATGCATACATTGTTCACTTTGTTCTGCCAGATTAGGCTTAGTAAAATTATCCCTGAAGTATGAACCTAAAAATTAAGACAATATTATTATTCATTCTAAATCTACATTTTACTTAAAAGTCAAAGCTAACAGATCTGAAACAGAAAGTGGGAATATTAATGCAAAATTATCTGTCAATTAAATGATAATCTAGAAACAATAGCAGAAGAGATTTTAGTTCCTTTGTATAACTACAGTCAAAAACAGCTACAACTGGTTATTATCACATCACACAATTATTGGTAAAAAGCCATGCCATGGGAGGTTTCATGTTTTAATGTACCCTGACTGAGAAAGATGACTTCAAATTCTTCAAGAAAATATAAAATTTAAAAATCCCAAAACAATTCTTAATTAACTTTTTAACATTAAAAAACTAAATGCTGATACCATTTCTAACCAGTTAAAAATAAACTGAAAACTAAAGTTCTTTGTTTCAGCTGAATTGATTCTAACAAAAAAACGAATATAGCAACTTCATACAGATTACAAGCTGGATAGAAAAAAGCTGTTTGTACGCTTACAGAACAAACATCATTATATCACATATCTTTGGCCAAATTCTAGCTGTTAGTGCTAATCTGAAAAAAAAAAAAAATGAACTCAGTAGAAGTAACAGAGTTCTGGATTTTCACCACTTCATTTGCATATGCTGTAAATCATTGGTGACTGACTTAAAGTTGGTGATATTCTCTGTCTCCTCATTCATCAGCCTAGCATCCATAAAATTTCATATAAGAAATTGCACCAACAACAATGGTAATTAACAGATACATGGACAACCACGTAATCCAAAATTATCAGTTCCCTAAATCCATAACTATTTCTTAGAGCACCACAAATAAGCAATTTCAAAGTTTTAGTTGAAAATCTGTCTGCCATTCTAAGGCCAACACCAAAGCCAACAAGTCTATAAATTCCATACCAGTATGCAATTAAAACAACAACAAAAAAATCAGTTTAGTTCAAGTGATTTTTCTTGTTTAGGAAAACTTTTTTTAAAAAAAATCTGAAATGAAACTAAATTAAAGCAAAAAAGATTTGCTTTGTAGCCAAAAGTCATATATTAAGACATCACATCAAAATGATATACATGCCAATGGCAACAAAATGTTACAGCCAATGAAAAATTTGTTTGCTTTTTATTTTTTGTTTTCCATTGCTTTGGCCATCAAGAATATTGTTGGTGTTTTTTCCTGTAAAAAGATCTTTCCCCTGAAACTTCTAATTAATTAAGTTGCACTGGAAGTAGGTCCTTTTACAGCTTAGCACTACAAAAATCGTTTAACGAGATTGATGAGCTTTGAGTTCAGCACTTTAGCTCAGAATAATTTTCAGCAGCAGCCAGTTATATTCCATTTGTTTTTAATTCATTTGCTAAGTCAGCCAGGTGAGTTTTAAATAGATTGGCTCATTTTTTTAAAAAAATGCTTCTTTCTTTCTTACCCTGACAGTAATTTAATCCAGTTTCAACTGTAGTCAACTTAACAATCCTTCAATATACCGTACATGAACAATGTTATAAATTCTTTGTATTTTAAGATGGTGACTGATTACATTTGTGAACTGCTAAACAAAAGGTCAGAGATCATCAGAGAGAATGGAATTCACAATTTTATCAGTAAATATAATATGCACTTTTAAATATAAAAAAATGTTTTAGATAGATAGTTTCTTCTTAAAAACAAAAATAATACAAAATTAATTGAATTTTAAAGATTATCTTTTTTAAATTTACAGGAAGAATATATTTCAAAACAAAATAAAGCCAAAGAAACAAACATTTTATACTATAAATAAAAAAGAATTATATTCATAGAAGAGTTAATTAAAAAAAAAAATATATATATATATATATATATATACAGGTGCATCTAAAAAAATTATAATATTGTGGAAGAGTTCAATATATTTTGTCAGTTATTTCAGAAAGTGAAAATTGTATATATTCTAGAATCATTACATGTAAACTAAAATGTTTCAAGCATTTTTTAATTTTAATTTTGATAATTACAGCCTACAGCTAAAAAAAATAGAAAAACATATCTCAAAATATTAGAATATTCCATTTTGAGTTTGAGTAAATCACTATTTATGCAGTATAAATACCATGAATCTCTCAGTCTGGTTCAGTACACACAACCGCAATAATAAGGAAGATTGCTGATTGACAGTTGTCCAGAAGACACTCATTGACACCCTCCACAAGGAGGGTAAGCCACAGAAGGTCATTACTGAAAGGGCTGGCTGTTTGCAGAGTGCTGTATCAAAGCATATTCATGGAAAGTTGACTGGAAGGGAAAAAAAGTGTGGTAAGAAAAGGTGCACAATCAAGAGGGATGCCCGCAGCCCTGAGAGGATTGTCAAGCAAAGCCGATTCAAGAACATGGGGGAGCTTCACAAGGAGTGGACTGAGGCTGGAGTCAGTGCATCAAGAGCCACCACACACAGACATGTCCAGGAAATGGGCTACAAGTGTCGCATTCCTAGTGCCAAACCACTCCTGAATCAGAGACAACGTCAGACGCATCTTACCTGGGCTAAGGAGAAAAAGAACTGGACTGTTGCTCAGTGGTCCAAAGTCCTCTTTTCAGATGAAAGTAAATTTTGCATTCATTTGGAAATCAAAGTCCCACTGTCTGATGGAAGAGTGGAGAGGCACAGAATCCAAGTTGCTTGAAGTCCAGTGTGAAGTTTCCACAGTCATTGATGATTTGGGGTGCCATGTCATCTGTTGCTGTTGTTCCACTGTGTTTTATCAAGTCCAAAGTCAACGCAGCAGTCTACCAGATTTTAGAGTACTTCATGCTTCCATCTGCTGACAAGCTTTATGGACTTGCTGATTTCCTTTGCCAGCAGGACTTGGCACCTGCCCACAGTGCCAAAATTACTAGTAACTGGTTTGCTGACCATGGCATTACTGTGCTTGATTGGCCAGTCAACTCACCTGACCTGAACCCCATAGAGAATCTATGGGGTAATATCAAGAGGAAGATGAGAGACATCAGACCAAACAATACAGACAAGCTGAAGGCCGCTATCAAAGCAACCTTGGCTTCCATAACACCTCAGCAGTGCCACAGGGTGATCGCCTCCATGCCATGCCGCATTGATGCAGTGATTCATGCAAAAGGAGCCCCGACCAAGTATTGAGTGCATAAATTAACATCCTTTTCAGAAGTTTGACATTTCTATATTATGAATCCTTTTTTTTTTATTGATCTTATGAAATATTCTAATATTTTGAGATAGTAGATTTTTGATTTTCATGAGCTATAAGCCATAATCATCAAAATTAAAACAAAAAAGGTTTTAAACATTTTAGTTTACATGTAATGATTCTAGAATATATGAAAATTTCACTGTTTGAATTAAATTATGGAAAAAAATGAACTCTTCCATCATATTCTAATTTTTTGAGATGCACCTGTATAGTATGTATTTGAAATTTTGTTCACAAAATCAGGAAAAAATTGTTTGTACATCTAGATAGAATTCTCACACTATGTAGAATTTCAGACCTCTTTCTTAAGTTATCCATAATAATTTCTTTTTTCTCCAAAACTACACTACTACTACTACTGTTACCACCACTACTACTAACAACAATAATAATAATAGCATGAATAAGTCTAAAATTGTATATATGTGGTGCCTGAAATAATTCTGATTTTTCTGCTCAAATCTAAATAGATAATAATGCAATGTTTAAGCATTTTTTGTTTCTCATTTATCAGTTATGTATTTCTTTTGTTAAAATAACATTTCTTTCATTAAAGCAATATTACAGAGTGTTCATGTATTATAGGTCATTACAAAAGTTTGTCACTATTTATATTATGTTAATTTGGGATTCATTTTTTGCATGCTTGTGAAGGTATATGTAGATAAGTTATATATCGTTTTGTAGCATGTGCTTTGGAGAGATTATGAAAAATCTACCTTTTTGAAAATCATAAAATGGATATTTGTTTTAGGGTTCTGAGTGAAGCATGGATAGAAAAGGTTTTCGTGCCATTTTGTTTCATGGGGCAAGAACACAGCAAATGAGCACCCAATATAACAATGGATGGAAAAGTTTTGATCAGGAAATGTGAGCCTCGAAGATAAGGTAGGTAGCAGACGTCCTTCCACTGCAATGACAACTGTCTAAAAGCCTCAGTTGAAGCCGATCCAAGAAAAACAGTGCGAGAAATTGTTTGAGAGCTTGATATAAGCACTGAAACTGTTTCCCGGCATTTTGATGCAATCGGCAAGGTGAAAAAGCTTGACAAGTAGGTGCCTGATGAGTTGAACGAACAACAACAAAATTGTTGATTGGAGATCTGCTCTTCGCTTGTCATAAGAAACAAAAACGACCCATTTCTTGACTGAATCATTACGTGTTATGAAAAATGGATCCTTTAGGATAATCCCAAATGATCAACACAGTGGCTCGACAGAGACGAAATGTCTAACCACATTCCAAAACTCAGCCTCCACCTAAAGAAGTCCATGATCACTGTCTGGTGGACTGCAACTAGTGTCATCTACTATAACTTCTTGCAACCTGGCAAAACTATTATAGCTGAAAGATATTGTCATGAATTTAATGTTGTTTATCAGAAACTCTCCCAACGACAGCAACATTGTTGAATCGAAGAGGCCCAATCCTGCTCCACAACAGTACTTGCCCCATGTTGCAAAAGTGACTCTTCAGAAACTGAAAGTGTTGGGGTATGAAGTTCTCCCTCACCCAGCCTATTTACCAGACCTTTCTCCAATAGACTATCACCTTTTCAAACACCTCAACAGCTTTTTCCATAGGAAATCCTTCTCAAACCAAGCAGTAACTGGAACTGCCTTCCAACAGTTATTGACTCCAGAAATCTAGATTTTTTTCAAAATGGTATAAATGCACTTGTAACTCATTGGCAGAAATGTATCGATTGTAATGAAACTTACTTTGATTGATTAACTTCATGTTCAAGAATGATATGAAATCTTGTTGCAGTAAAAACACCAACAAAACTTTTGTAACAACCTAATATTGCTCCTCTACAAGGAATGACTAAATTAAGCATAAACCCACCAAGTAACAACTTACTATTTTCATCCCAGAATACAATGCTGAGACAATTCACATCTCTTCATTGTGCATGATGGCTCACAGTGAGTGACATAACTATACAGACAGAAAGTATGTAATGGATCATTTTTATTACAAAGATAAAGGCAGACAACCACTGTACATTCTCTGTTTCCATTGTACCACTATTTAAATTTCTAAGCCAAATTTACAAACAGTTGTGAAATAATTTTTTTTAATTTTAATATATGAATATGAATCACAATATAATGAAGGCTTCCATAAAATTTTAGCTGGTAACAGCTAAGAGCTTCTGAACAGGTTTAAAGTTACTGATTTGTTTTCTGCTTTATTTTTATGCTGTTGTTTTATGAAAACAGACTATCTTTCAGACAGATTTATGGGATTCCCAACAACCTTGCATGATACTGAAGATTTATCTAAAGAAAAAAATAATCTTACACCAAACAAATGGCAGAACTACATCAGAAAACAGGTTTATCAAAATTAATATTCAAAATTTCTTCTTTTAAAAGTTTTTCTTTTAAATTTTATTTGATGTTTGAAACCACAGAGGGTGTATATTCAACAAAAAATTTAAAAATGATCAGTTTTTTTTTTTACATAATTTTACTTTCTCTTTCCCATCTTCTCACTAAAAAACTGCTGCAAAAACTAATTACTTGAAAATGCTTTTTTTTTTTGATTAACAATATCCAAAATTTGCATATGTAAATTAAAAATTAAAGTAAAAAATTAATTTTCCTCTGCCTCAGTTTTATATGCCATTAAAACTAAGCCCAATAATGTAACAGAAGAGCCTCCTGTAATTACCAAGGATATTGCCTCAAGTGTTTGCAATAATGCTGCAACAACAATCATCTCTAGCAATTTCATTGGGCCACACAAAATTATTTTAGTAACGATTTCCTTAGTCATGTAAAGATTTTCTAATTTTTCCAAAACCAAGAGCAACAAAAAAAGAATTGAAACATTATAAAAATTTAACATGAAAAGCTATCAATATTTCATTATGCAGCAGGTACAACTTTGAAAATAATGGCCAAAGGATATTTTTGCCATTTATCTAAAAATGACTCAGTATTATCTACTGTCAAAATGCAGGCAGTTACAGATTTTGAAAAGTTTACTGCTCCTAGTTAAAGTATATATTGTGTGTATGTGTACACTCAGTTTTTGTGACAATGTAGTACATATCAGTATAACTATACTTTTCACATATACTAAACAAAACAATGTACAGATATTTTGAGACCTCTTGAACAATTGTAATACTGCTATTATTCTTAGTCTATGCACTCATGGTAATCAATTTACTTTCAATGACAATAATGCAAGGTTCCACCATGCATTAATGGTAAAAAAACCACAGTCAAAAGGTAAATGTAGAATGTCTTCCACATCTGGGTCAATTCCCCAACCTAAACCCCACAGAACGTCTTGGATGAATTCTCCAGAAGCATTGGTCAGCCAAAATGTGCTCCTTGAATCATTACAGAACTGGATCAATCCTTGATTTAAAAAAAAGGGAGAGAAATGTAGTCACAAGGCATCGACAGACATCTGGTAAAAAGTATAAGGCAAGTGCAGTGCTTTCATGCAAACCAGAAGTTGCCATACACTACTAAAAATCATATGACTTTAAGGTATCTAAGTAGTGACTATTCATTGTCATCATATGTCAATAAATGCATTGAGCAATGTCGAAATATGCAAAATGAACTCTGTGTCAAACTTTATGGTCAATTTTGTATAGTATGAAAATGTTTTATCCTTATCTTTAACATAAACAAAAATAACAGCAAATTTTTTTTTTAAAAAAAGTTACACATTTTGAATAACCAGCATTCATTATCCACAAAATAAACTTTCACCTGAAAAGACAACTGAAACTGGGCAGCTCATACACAGTGATGGAAATGGGTTTTACGAACTAGGGGTATGCTAAGGTCCATGAGGCTGAGGTTGGGAAGGAAAGGGAGGGTAGATGCTATAAGCCCCCCCCCCCCTGAGAAATTTTTTGTAATAGAGCAAATTTCAGGACCATTTTGAGCCTATATGCACTGGGTATGATGATTACATGCACATTGTATCAGTAACTCAGTCAAATAAAGACAGGTATAACATATATATATTTTGGAAAAATAAAATTTTTTTCAGATTATTCATAAATTTATTGAGAATAATAATATTGTACAGTTTACAACTTTACATATCTAGCTATATGTAGTATATACGTACAATGATCAGCCAATATATAAATGTAAGTACAATCTACATTTCTGAAATTTCTACTTATTTATTAATGAACAAACACAACAATTAAGTGAATTATACTCCAGTTTACATTACAAAATGTTCCATAATGGTATATAATCTCCATCTTTTTCTGTCACCTCCTCTTTCTTTCTGCATGCCTTGTGCACTAAGAAGCAATGTCCTCATATTCTTTGGGGTTAAATTTTGACAGAGGAGGTCCCACTAACTTAATAAATAGAAGAGTTGAGAGATGATCAGTTTTAAGTCTTGCACGTTTAGGGTGACATGCAGAAAAAACTGAAAACTAGGGGAAAGCCATACCCCTGCATATCCCCCCTATTTCTATCACTGCTCATACAAAGCATGTGCATATATAGGTGCTCGTTAAAAATGCTAGTTATAGGCACTGATTTGTTTTATTTATTTAAAAGTGGTTTTAAGTTATAAATAAACGAAGATTCAATAATCTGAAGTTTTATTCAGATTGACTTTCCCATTTATGTTAGTCATGGCTTTTTATGCAGTATGTTGTCCAGACTAAAGTCCTAAAGAAACTTGCTTTTCTTGTTATCCTAAATTAAGGGTTTCACACTATTCAAATAGAACATAATTTTACAATTTACATCCATTTTTGAATTAAATATCTTTTCAATCTAACACACAATTGGATCTTTATTCCATTTAAGAATTGGATCCCTGTCTTTGACACATCCCACTTAGTTTACTTATTTAGCTGTTAGCCCTGTCCAGCTGCTTACAGCAGCAGAACAATTCAACATCAGAGAGAACAATGCTGTGAGCAGGTGTCAATTAGAGAAAGACTGACCTTTCTTAACCCTTTGCTTTGAATTCTGGGCACGTTTGTTTAGAAAAAGTGAAGACACTGGCCAGGCCTTATCAGCAATTTTTTTATTTATAGATTAAAACTGCTTTTAAATGAATAAAGGAATCTGTTCTTGTAATTTGTATTTTTAACCACCTGCCTATGCACATGTGTTTGTCACAACTATGGAGTTTTAGTTTGTATTTAAAATAAAAACTCATTCTGTTGTTATTAAAATGTTCAAAATATCCAGGTATTTTCTAAAATTTTCTGTATTTTTGTTTACTTTAAAGTTTAAATTGTGCATTACCAAGTTTTGTCATATATTTTATCCTCAATAAATGTGTTCAAAAAACTGAGAGAGTAAATGTTAGTGAGCCCCAGTTCTAAGGAACACCTTTTTTGGGGGGGTGGGGGTGGGGGTGGTGTGGTGTAATTTATATTCTTAAGTATACAGTATGCAAACTAAGTACAGTTAACCCCCCGTCCAACACAGGGGTTATGTTCCTCAAGAACAGTGCATTAGATAAATCTGTGTTGGAAAAACTTAACATCTTATGGAATTAATTGGGATACATGAATGCAGCTGCATAAAGCTCGATAAATACTTAGATATATAGATTTTTATACACACACAAATAAAAGGTCCTGTCCATATTGTATATGAGATAAGAATATAAAATTATAAACATAATGACATTCACATATGATAAAATAAAATATATTAAATGAAAATATTATTTTATTGTAACTCACCTATGAATGACGACAACGAAGACTTCCAATGCAAGTGATGACGATGATGATAGAATTTTAGGCTGAGGAGTTAATTGTTTGAGGCCGACTGATAAACAGGATCATCGGAAAATTCAGCCTCAAACTCTAATGAAACAGATGCAGAAGTTGGTGGTTTGGGATTAATGTGAATTGGAGTGGGTGCTTTAGGCTTCATAAACTCGGTGATTTTCTGTTGCTTTGCTTTACTCTGAAAATCTTTCAAGATTTCCCTGTAGGGTGCTATAAGGTCATTAAACCCTCTTTTAAATTTAAGGCTTTTCTCCATTATGGGATCCATGTCCATAGCCATTTCTGCCAGCTCATCTTCCTTACAGAGAAAATCAGACACAGTTTTCACTGTTAGGTGGGTTTAGGTCATTTTTTCTCTTTAGCATCATCATCACTCTCATTTTCACTGGAAGTTATCAATGCTTCAAGCTCATCATTCATTGGCTCTTGGTAATGGGATTCCAGCAGTTCATTCACCCCTTTATTCCTCATATCACCAAACCCCTCACCTCCAATTTCTTTAGCAAGTCTCAAGATTTTGGAAATCTCTTTCTTAACCATTGGAAAGCCCTTTAAATCGTTCATGACTTCAGGCCAAAGACGGTGCCAGCATGCATTTTTGGTAGACGCTTTCACCTCATCCAATGACATTTTTATGACATCAGCATAGTCCTTGATATTGTATGCTTTCAAAAATTCCATTAAATTGTTGAAAGAATCAGAGTCTATAGCTTGGGTTGCATGTCTGTAAATCTTTCTTGTATAGTAAGACTTGAATGTCTTAATAACTCCTTGGTCCATGGGTTGCAGGATAGATGTGGTGTTCGGAGGTAGAAACATTATCTCATTAGGATGGCTGAATTGCAGTCCTTCTGGGTTATGGCTGGGGGCATTATTCAAAACCATAAACCTTTAAAGTCAATGTTCTTCTTCAACAGCCTCTTTATTACCCAAGCCTTTTTATTTGATCACCAAATAACAGACAAATCTTGCTTATTCTTGCCTTTTAATGCATGTGGGTTTTCAGAACGGTATATGTACTAACAAGAGCTTGTTGTTGAAATCACTTAATGCATTCCCACAAAAAAGCAAAGTTAGCCTATTCTTAAAGGCCTTGAACCCAGGTGCTACCTTCTGCTTCTTGGTGATATATGTCCTGTTGCCCATTTTCTTGTAAAAGAGACCTGTCTCATCTGCTTTGAACATTAGTTCAGGAGCATATCCTTTTTCCTTAATAAATTCAAGGAGATTAGGCATGAATCGTGCAGCTGGTTCATGATTGGCTGACCCAGCTTCACGTTATGCAGGTTGAAGCATCATGTAAAGTTGGCAAACCAGCCTTTGCTTGCCTGAAAATCACTTGTACTCATATCACTTTCATTGGAGACCACGTGTTCGTACAAACTAAGAGCTTTCTCATGTATAGCTAAGCCATTAACAACACAGCCTTTTTTGTTTACTTATCCACACATTCAACATCTCCATTTTTTTCATAAAAGGATTCCTCCTAGGTACTTGAGATACCTTGGCACTTACAGAGGCAGAAGCCTTAACACTTGCACATATCTTCTCTTCACTTCTTTGAATGGTATGTAAGCTAGACTCATCCACGAGTTACTCATGGCCAACTGATGCTACACTCATTCCACCACACAACTTATCTAGAATTTTAATTTTCTCACCTAATGTCATAACTTTATGGCTTTTCTTCACTTAACTATCACTTGGAGATGCCTTACGTTTGGATTCCATGCTGTTGGCCAAGGGTAATAGCAAAAAAAAAAAACTGGTAAAACTTGGCAAAAATAAATCGAAACTACTGCACTGAACTCAACACGGTAACAGCATAAGCGAAACCAAGGCAGAGTTACATTTGCATGGTGGCTGTATGAGATGAGATCCATGGGATAAAAAAATAATAACAACAACAGCAACAACAATAATAATAGTGTTTAAAAAAGTGATACCAAGTAATATATCAGAGTGAAACATCTGGTGTGTGTATATATATATATGTCATTGCTATTAAGTCCTTTTATTGTTTCCAAACCTTTAACACATTACAATGGACAGTTGTTATTATCATCACCATTATCATTATTAAATTGAAAGAAAGGGGTTTTTTGTGTATCTTTAAATGTACCAGCTGGTATCATATCTGTCAGATTGTTTCCAACAACACGTTGACTGCTGACACAAATCATGTGCATTGTCCGCACCTCTAACAATAATATTAGGAAAAATTGTTATAGAAAAATAATAAATAATAAAAATAATTCATCGATAGTAATAATTAGTATTATTCCCCTATAATGGTTTTTCCTAATATTACAGCTGTAGCGTGTTTGGCAGACTGTGCATATTCAAATTTTCCGCTTTCTGCAAATAATTATTCATATTTATTTTTGCACATATAAGTGAATCCACATTGGACGAGGGCTGACTGTATAAGTAAACTGCTGTTTTCATGATCTGGAACAAACAAACTACAGAAATTACGTCTACTGTGTAGTTTTATAAAATGAAATATTTGTAACATGTGATCTATCAACTGCAGATATTTGTCTCACTACCATGAGACTTAACAGTGGTTTAATCACACTCCTTCTCAATGACCAGTTTTGCTATATCAACAAAGAAACAGAATTCATCTGTTCAAGCTATAAATCTTGTGCTTATGTAATGAATATTTTGTTTAATGAGTATCAATCCAAAATGAACATCTTATTCCTTACAGAGTTTACTGAGTTATAAAAGGTGATTAGGCAATGCCTATTAAAAAAGAGAGATAAACTTAGCATGCATTCATCTCATAATGGAATTTGTGAAAACTAGTATGTTGTGCATGGATTTTTTAATGAAAATCTGCATCTTTTTATTGTACTAAAGGCTCCCTAGACTGAGCACTGTGGTGCTGCACCAGTAATCAACAATATAATACTAGCTTATACAGCAGATCTCAAAGCAGATCAAATCCCTTTCATTTCATGTTGTTTAATAAGGAAATTTTAATTAATTCTTGAAAACAAATGAAACAAACAAACATTTTCAGATTAAATCAGATAAAAAAAAGTGACATTTATTTTGGCTCCCTGAAGATGCAACCAGCAAAAGAAAAACAAAATACTTGTTTTAAACCAATTTTATAAGCTGTTCCTATCTAACCTGATACATTAATAATGCAAAACGCCAGGTGGGGAGGAGGAAGAAAGGAGAAAAAAAATTAGTGCTATCCCAAAGAGATAATGTTGATTAAGTTAATATGGTATTAGAATTTACTAAATCCAGTTTAAGACAACACTAGAACTTGAAAACAAACAGGATTAAATTCTCCTGAGTGAGCTACCATATCTGGAAGTGTTAATG
This sequence comes from Nautilus pompilius, assembly GCA_018389105.1. Lineage (NCBI taxonomy): Eukaryota > Metazoa > Mollusca > Cephalopoda > Nautilida > Nautilidae > Nautilus > Nautilus pompilius. Next base: position 1,301,027 of record JACATO010000364.1, read on the forward strand.
GCTATATCTATTTATTAACTTTGCTTTGGCCATTTTTACTTTTTAAAGATTACTGTTATTGTTTTTGACATTGTTGTTTTTTTCACTTGATACTTACTGCCTGCTGATATTATTATTTATGATTTGTGTTATATTAAATAATTTTCAGAATACTAAAAGTTGTCTTACCACTATAATATAAGTTAATCAATCTGGTGCTAAAACAACTAGCAAGTAACAAACAGGGAGTAACTTTAAGAGCATGCAATACTGCTAACTTGCCTACAGTTTGAATATTAATAAACAAGCTATGTAATGCTAAATTTTTTAAAAAAAGAAAGCTGTTAATGTCAATTTTGGTTTTAGTTCTAGTATTTATGTCTGAATCAATGAAATATGGAGATGATAATCACTAGGGAGATTCAAATTAGCTGGATACCATTATGGTGTTGCTATTTCCGTCAGGTTATATTTGAACATGGCTAGTATATTAATGCTATAGAACATTACAACTAATAATAAAGGCATACATGTGATGTGTAATGTACTTCTGGAATCCAAAAGAGAATGTGTTGAAGTTGTGAAAGCCATACAAGTTTGTGAGACTGCAGTTAATGCCAATAAAATAAATTTAAAAAATGTTTCTTTTAAAATAAAAACAAACAAATCACATTTAAATTTATAGTGCATTTTTTATCCTATAAAAATGAATCTATTTGCACACAATTCTGTTTTACATTTTGGATTTTTAGTCTTTTAAGGATGAACATATATAAATTAATAAAATGAATAGAAACAATTTGTAATTTTCAAATATCTAATTTTGATACATTTCAAAATCATGAGATACACAAATAGATGTTATTTGTGATACAATTAATAAATACATTATAAGACTTCTTTTCAACTTTTCAGTTAGTGAGAGCATAGCATTTTCTAGCAGAGATCTGTAAAATAAGCAAACTTGGTCTCAAGCTACAGATACTAATTGGACATATGACAATGTGGCAATAAAAATAAGTGATACATTTTTTTTTTTTTTAAGGAAAGCATATCAGCAAACTAAGTTTTATAAAATAAACAAAGGGACAGTGTGAATAGCCAAGTGGAGTCAAAATTTCAACAGTAAACATTTGTTTTCTATTAAAGAGAACCACTGATACTTTATTATTTCAATATTGCATTTTTCCTGTTGTTGCCAAGTCTCCTACCCAGAACACCAGCCAGATGGGTAAGGATTTTAAAAAATATCTCATCAAATTTTTAAAGATAACCAATAATTTTTTTAGTAATAAAAATAAATAACTACCTAGATGATAGTTTGTTGTTTATAAGACTATTTTTAACGTTCATTCAGTAGAAATTGCTCAATATGACATAGCAGAGAGGTTTTCTAAGGGAAAAGACAACTCAGGCTTAGACATCAACAATGCATAGGTAGCCAGGAGAGTTAGAGAGATGCAGAAATGAAAAAGACCTACCCCAGAATGGATGCCAATATTAACAGATAAAAGTAAACTTCAAGAGCTGTCACTACACACAAGGAGCCAGCACACAGCAACTCTTCACTATGCTAAGATATATCCAAAAACAGATGGATCCTACAAGCTATGTGGTACTGAATTGATATTCGTAAGAGCATTTTTTTTGCCTGCAACAGTCATGGAAAAACCAAATCATTCAAGATCTCATGCCATCTAAAGACTTGAACCTTACCACCATGGAATAGATGCTGCTATTCTTAAAACAAACCAACCAACCAACCAGTATTTCATGGAGTAATGAAGCACCTATGAGGCAGGACTGCATGTTAATTTTTAATGGTTTGGTTTCAAATGTTGACAAAACCAATCAGAAAGAAATCTTCAAAAAGGATGGGAAAAAAAGAAACAGAACTATTCATGAGAATAACAAGGAGATTAGTGTAGAGACTTAGACATGGAAACCAGTGATGCAAAATTTTAAAAAACAATGCATTCTATAGGTAACACATTGTCTACTGCAATTATGTAAATAAGGTGGAAAGAAAGTTTTTGTTTTAATGAAAAATCTCACTCACCACCATCAGTCTCAATTCTTCCTGGGTTTATTAAGCTTTACATATAATATATGACAAGTTTGCTTTTTTTTTTTCAATAGGTGTTAATTCCAGACATAACCCAAAAAAGTTTACCATGGAGCTGGATTATAGCCTAACTGGCTGGGTACCTGGTGCTGCATGGGAAAAATGGCTTTTGTATATATATATATAAAAAGGATTTATATTAATTTGAAAAGGAAGCTATTTATTTGTTTAAGCACACAATTGTTGAATGAAGACTGAATTGATGCTGATACATTTCTTAACATTCTATAAGCTTTACATTTAAATTTAACTTTTTTCATAAGAGTCTCTTTAAAAACAATGTTTTTATTTTTATTTAGGGTGAAAAACAAAATGGATTTGCTTTGGCCAACTTTTGAGCATCCAACATACAGTTGACCATGGGAAAAGCAGAAACTATCAAAATTGAGACCAAAACTTTCAATGATTGGCCCTGTGCTTATTAATGGTCATAGCAAAGCTGAGTTCTATAGGGAACTGGATTCTCTGGAATTCAAAGAAGATTTTTATAATTGCATATTGGTTATGTTTCTGCTGACTTGTTTTAGGAATCTGAAAAGGTACCTGACCAATATGATGGGACTGCTTATAAGATGATAGCAAACCTGTAGCAAACTAATAAATGAATTTATATTCTTAGCATTTAAAATTATATCATTTATGATATCAAATCTTGTCATTGTTGGCTTTCAAATGGCCTTGAAGACTGACTCTTAAAAAAACTAAAATCTCTGGTTACCTCTGAATTGAATGAGTACTGTGAAGCTGTAGTAATTCTGAATTTTGAAAGGTGGCCTTTGAGGCCAAGCTCTGGTACCCTTGGATCCTGAGGTACCTTCATTATAATTTGAAGTTGTTAGGTTGCCTATTTTGAATAAGTGAACTAGGTGTAACTTATAAGGCTTTTTATAGTGGCCTTTGGTAACCACAAAATGGCCTTCAAGCGAATGTGCATTAGCATAAAACCTTTCCCACATTTTGAAGTACCTATACCCAAAATTTTGAGCCTCTAGGTGCTATGGTTCAACCTTGAAAAAGTAACAAACAGATGCACAAACACTTGAAGATATGTATTACACTAACAAAATGAGAACAGAAATTTCAAGGTTTGAGATTGTGACTGAATCAATTTGAATGCTGCACTGCTCCTACAAACTCTATCAATAAGCTAAACATTAATGGTCTCCGAAAAATGCAGTTGCCAGATCCCTTGAATTTTGGTACACATGGATAAAAAGATCTTACATCAAAAATTCATTCATATCACAGCAAATGTTTTGAAACAATGGAGATCATAGAATATCGCTTTTTTAATGTTGCTTTAAATGAGAAGAGGAGTTTTACATATCATAATGGCTACTGAAGAAAGGCAAGATACAACCTTCTCCTATTGCTGCACTTAAGCAACAATGCTGACAGCTAGAAGAGATTTTCCATCCTACTTTAATAAAGCTTAAATTACTTTATGCCATCTCAAACCATATTTAATCAGTATTGTAGTTCATATTTGACAGTTGTTTTAATTTCTGACTTATTGTATAATGTAAATGTCATAAAAGATTTTGAAAATGAAAATTATTTTTTAATATTTCATAACCATCCCATAAAATAAATTCTCTCTATTTTTACATGGCAGAAATAAGGATGTCAACAGAAGAAAGTAAAATAGAGACAATTGAAGAAACAAGATATACATAGATTTTCAGATTTGCAATTACCCATAAATAAAAGTCATAAATACTAAGAAAAATCCCAGGTGAAATAGCATTATGATAATGGCATCTGAGTAGGGTTCATTTGAATGTCCCTAGTATTTAAAAATACATACACTGGCTAGCCACTTTATTAGAACCTATACCTAATAATGGTTTGGGCCACCTTTTACCTGAACAACAGGCAGATATGACATGGCATAGAAACCACAAAGTGTTGAGAGGCATTTCCTCATTTAGTCATTAATATTGTATGCAATGTATGAGCAAGGTAAGCAAAGGATTTTGCTGGCAAATGCATCTTTCAAGATCATCCCACAGTTGCTCAATTTAAATGAGATCTGTGGATTGTGCTGGCCATGAGAGATGCCTGAAATTTCCATCATGTTCCTCAAATTATGAATGAAAATATGGACAACCTAGATAGCAGCCTTTTATTTTAGAAGTAGCTCTCTCCATTAGAGTACACATGAAGCATCACTGGGTACACTTGATCAGAAATGATGCTGGGTCTTTGGCATTCATTCTGCCTTCTAAATAGAACAAGAGTATGCCTGCAAAACATGGCCAAAATCATGACTTTACATCCAAAGATTTTGACTGTTGGAACTACACAAGAAGAGTTGAGTAATTAATGTTGCTTTCTCAAATCTGCAAAACTGGGTTAAGCATAACTCATCAGAACACATCATGTTTTCCAGTCCTCCTTACACTACATAAAGTATCTTTTCATGTTGGTAACTGTGATCAATGATTTATGTAATGGTCTCCTACTGCCACAGTCCATTTGTTGCAATGTGCCCTGTATTGAATATCACTGCCAGTTAGACTACTATCCTTGCTAAATGCCTTTCTCTTTCCTGGTTCAAATCCCAAGTTATTAAATAATCAGGCAATTCAGAAAAATCTCATGGTGAGTTTGTTCAAGCCATGTTTTTCATTTTCCCAACATCCTTATAAACCACAATACCTATGGCAAGACCAAACTTTGCAGGGTTTCAAATTGACAAGGATTGAAAGTCATATTAGGACTAAGCACAATTATCCTCATTCCATGTAATGGTAGTCACAGATGTATTTGGTGAAATGTTTTGTTTATAGCATTTAATCTCAAATCATCAAACAGTGACAACATGACTGGCAACTGCTCAGTAGTTTCAAAATACCAAATGACTAGTAGTCATGTAAAGTCAAAGTCTAAAATTATTTGAAACAAACATCCATTGGATATGCCCTTTGAAATTACCCATATGCTTAACTACAAAAATGAACGAGGTTAGATTATTAATACAGCATGTATTACATGAATGAATTTCCTTTATTTTCAGAAGTAGAGACAAGGAAGGTAATCCTTATGATATGTCAACAACTGTACAAGCCATAAATAATCCAGTGGAAAATATGCAGCAGACATTATCTCCTACATGCTTCAAAGAGGTGAAAATTATCAGAGAAGTAAATATCAGAAAATAACTTCAACAGCTCAAAGGATGACTCTGGTCTGGACAAAGTGAAAACTTCCATGATCAACCAGAGGAATTCAAAGAAAAAAGTTACTGGTATATTGTATTATTATATAAAACAGTTAATTAAAAACATGTTTAAAATGTGTTCTTTCTTAAGTACATGTAAAATATTATCACATTATGATTATCATGATTGTTTCAAAATGTTGCATAATTATTGCATAAAGAGACTAGAGAATAATTAAAACTTGATCAATTATTTATTTAAATCTATAGTTTTATAACAGTTATAAATTAAGTTAGTTGACACAAATTCTCATTCAACAGTTATTCATATTTTCTTTATATGCAATAATTTTAGCATGGCTACAATTTAAAAAAAAAATTTGCTGCAATGACTGATTTTCATTTTTCATTTATTTTAATTATATTTTTGTAAAGGATGATGAGCAGCAAGTCATTCACATTCATTTATACCGAAAATTATAGAATGCAATGCGCTGATAATATAAAATCATCATTTAATTAAAGCCAAGAACCAAAGTAAATTTCAAGTTTTATTTTGAGCAACACAAACCAAAAAGAGCAAAAGTGACGTTTTTGTTGAGACTGTTTAAAAAATTTCAACTTTGCTTGCTATTTAAAACATGTTGATAGTATGTGCTCTCTAGCTTGTGTTCTTTTCCCAGACATTTCACATGACTTCACCAAAAAGCTCATCACAGAATCCTACCAAAATTAGAAAGATGATCTTGAGAATCTTAAAGGCCATGCAGCGTTACTACCATACCAGTTTAGTGGCAAAAGTAAATGCCTTTAAGACAATGTATGTAAATACATCAAGTAGAAGAGATGTCATAATTGCAGATAAAAGCATCAGAAAAATAAAGTAGAATAGGGAAAGGGAAATAAGTGTCTAAAATTGTGGAAGGTAAAGTAAGCATTACAAGGATGATACACTAGTAGTTTTTAAAAAGGTAAGTTAGAAACTCTGTTCAATATGAGGGCTGTTGGTGACAAGACAGTAGAATACTATTTGAACAGCTATAAAGGGAATTCCCCCACAACACACACATGCACAAGCACGCATGCATAAAACCTTTTTAGAAAAAACTCCTGCTGTGCATCAAACAGTTTATCTAGGACCTCATTGTACAGGAAGTACAGGCTCAGGACATTAGGCTTTACTATGGCTTTCAGTGTAATAATGTGAGGGACAGCAGCAAATAAGAACAATTAGGTCTTGCTATACATTGCACTGTTAATAGAAAACCAGTTCAACAACCAATTGAATCTAACCTATGTAAAAGCATTACAGGTGAGAGAATATGCCACCACAATATCATTTAATCCTTGATTAGCACTGGCCTGGATGTTCAACTATGCCAATCTTTGACTATGGATGGAGTCATCCTGCACTATTTAGCAAGAAATCCCCATGAACAATCTATCACTATTGGTCGAGACATTACCTAAACCCAGTGCATTTTAAGAGTTTCCAATTGAAAAAAAATTCACATCATGTTAGGTATTCTAAAACAAATGAATAATTTAAAATTATTCTCCCAAGACAGCAGTGGATTAGAAAATGTCATTCAAGTAAATATTCACAAGAGCAAGACAAAACATATCAATAAAACAAAATTCAAATTATTCTGAAATGCACAGAAATCTATATGACATTGATGAAATACATGAATCTTTACTCAATTTTCTTAATGCCACAGCCTCTTGATAATCTGGCTGAGACTGAAAGACATGTTTCGTTGCTCCAAATTCCTCACAAACTAACTGATCTCATCTTTATAGTTTCCACACAGTTCTTCAATGCTTAGGTTATTTTTAGAGCATAAACAAGAAATTTAAAGAATCTACTCTAAGCAATACTGAAGATTTTAAGATGGCAACCCATGTGAAGTCTCTGTTATGTGCTATCTGAGATAATGAGGATAAGTGTATAAGAAAATTTCAAAAATGGCAAAAGTGGCAACGTTTACATCCTTTGAATTCCAAAGACACTGCACGAGGAAAACGCATAAAAGCACAAACAATGTTTCTAGATAAATCTAAAAGAATACCCAAAACATGCTTGCTTTATTCCATTTTTGGACTCTCTTGCTAATTTGGGTCTTCAACTAGACCCCACTGTTTGTTAGACTGCTTGATCAACCAAATGCTGACACTATCTTAAAGTATAACAATGAAAATTTGCTATCTTCACATTCATTTCAGCAAAGAAGTTAGACTTTGGCAACATATCTGAGAAAGCTAGGAAAACAGGTCTGATACCCTTCATGGGACATTAGCAAATAAGAGGGCATGCCCATCAATGTGACCAAGCATAACACAAATTCTTAATCTCCTCATCCTGACATCAGTCATATCATGTAGAGTTAAGAAAGAAAATTTGTCACCAAAACTAAACAAGAACTCATTGTAAAGCTGCATGGAAGAAGATCAAGTCAATGAACTTGTCCTGATGTATATGCATAAAGATATTAAACTAACATTGAAGAAAACACTGACATTTATGGTAGAAGGCACCATAGAAGGATGCTTCTGTCAAATCCCTTTGTACAATAAAACTGTTTAAACAGTATTAAATTATTTCAGGTTGTAACTTTTTTCATCCTTCTTGACAGATGTGGCTTTTTTTATTTGAAATATTCTCCAAAAGTGAAGCAACAAAAAACAACAACAAAAATCCCAACATGGTTAGAGTTTTATTTACTAAACATTCAACACAAGCTCCTCTGCAAGTAAAACTACTTTAATAAAAAAACCATGTAAGTAAATTCCAGTGGAAACTTGTAAATTGGCTTTGATAAAAAGACCTGAAAAAAAAAACTGGCTTGTGTTCAGATCCATTTTGACTTTGTTAGTTCCATCTTTAGTGATTATCATAAAAAGTTGGACTACTACTATTACCTGGTTTTTATGATATCTTAATCATAAGTCATAGAATGTCCAAAGATGAGAGAGGTGTACCTTGAGAAGATGAGAAGATGAAAACTATTTTAGAGTATAAACTATGAAATAAGTTTTTTAAAATATATTTTAATGTGCCTACTTTAATAAAAAAAGAAAATTTCTTTTGATCAATGAATCGTGGAGATAGGAAAAGGAAAACAAAAATGTTTTGACAATATTTCATTTAGTGGAGCACAGCCAGGTTGGTGTAATTATCTGGCACTTGAGAAACTGCTTGCAATATGAACAGCTGCAGAAATAAAAGCTAGAGTTTGTATTTACACTTTAATAATGAGGCTAATTTGGTAATGCCTGGTTCTGCAGATGCCATCAAATAAGAATTAACTTTTCAATTTCTAAGCCAGTGTATTCTGAATTGAGATTATAAAAGCTGGTATCTTGTCATTCTTGCAGCTAAATTTTTTAATGTCAAGTCACCTTTTGATCTAATTTCTAGAAATAAAGTCAGATCTACTGCTGGTATTCTGTCATTTCCTTCCAGAATAAAATTTGTTTGGTTTGTGTCTCTTTTGATACTATTGGATAAAGGTCTCTGTGACAAGAAAGGTTGACAAATATCAAGCAGAAATGTGAAAAAAAAAAAAAAAACTGAATAAAAGCAAATTGAACTAATTCTTTTAACAAAGCATCTGCTAAACTAATCAAAAGTTTGATCCATAACTGCCCCACTCTGGTTTTCAGAAAATTTCCTGCTTAAATAATCATTTGAGCATAAATATTTTATGCTTGTGGTAATTTCAGAAAATTTAGTAGTTAATCCTACACAGCATACTGATTAGCAATAATGACTTTAATGCGGTGGGGGAGAGTCAGAAAAGATTTATGCAAATTGTGAAAGAAAAACAAATTTAGCCTTGCTTAATATTTGAATCTGTCCAATTTAAAGTCTTTAAAGCACAATATAAGCAAAAGAACAGTTACATTAGACAAAAGTGTCCATATTTAACCTAAAGAAAGATGGCAGGCATATAACTCAGCACTGAATGAGATTGAAAAAAAAAAGAAAATTGCTTCAGAAATGTTAGTGGCTGAGGTATACAAAATGATGAAAATAAGATGAAACTATAAGAGCTGGTTCAGCAACCTTTTTCAAAAAAAGGCTGAATCTTACAGAAACTAGAAGGTATATAAAATTATTTTACTGGCAAAATGATCAAAATATAAAATCAGTGCATGGCAATAAAATCTTACAACAAAGCTTGTGCTAACTTGTCCAAATAAAACTCAGTTCATGAGTACCAGCATTTCATCAAAAAAAAGTTTAAGAAAAAAAAAATTGTTTTAAAAATAAAACTGTTGCTATCAACAATATTAACTCTGTATTTTAATTCATTAAAAAGCAAACAAACATTATCACCAACCTTATTCTTAGTTAAGTGTTCACCAGAAGCAGTTAATCAACCAAAAACAAACAAGCATACACACATTTCTAAAAACAGCCAGCATTGATGTTCTTACCAGTGCTCAAGGTTTTAATTTTTCTAATACAGTTGTGCAGCTTTGATGTTGTTTTATTGCATGCAGATCTCTTCTTTAAAAATCTATTGAAACATGTTTTCAGAAATTGCATCATAGTAATTATAGCAACAACCATTCATTACCAAAAGCAGTGTTTTTTTAAAAAAAAACAACTTTAAAACAATGGCCACTGATGCTGTGCATTTTATTTTTCACAAGAATATTTCTGGAGTGATGTTGTCATGGACTCAAGATCATTACAGGCTGTGCATGTACCATCATTTGACTACTGTTATGCTCAAGATGTATTTGTATTGTTTGCTATTAAATGAAATACTATACTGTTTTTCAACTGATTGATATCTCAGCAACTAAACATTAAATTAACCACAAAACCAGAAAATGAACCCTTAACCCTTCACAGAAACATTGTTCCATAATGCACATATTAAACTAATTAAAAAATCTATAATTATTGGTTTAATTTTTTTTTTTAAAAAAGAGCAGCAATTTTTCAGGTGTGATTAAGTATATATATTAAAAACAGATAAATCTCATGACACTTATGTTTATCCACAGTCAAGCTGTGGCCAATATTAGTACAAAGTTCACTGGGAAAAATGTCACTTTTGCAGCAACTTATATTATACCAGTACTTCAAATGTTAAAATGTATACAATTGCATGTCAAGCATGCCTACCATACTAAATGATTGACCCTCTTGATAATAGAAAATAGACTTCAGAATATCAGCTTTGAGATATAAGTAGTCTTCTTTAGCCATGTGAAAAGGAACAATTCCTATACTGTTTTGTCCAGCTCTCTAACTTTAATTTGTTAGGTTTTTGTAAGAACTTAAACCGTTTTTTTTCTTGGCAAGTGATAGACAACTGGATTGCCAAGATTGAGGGCCTGAATGCAAATCCTGGTTGGGACCAGCTCAGTATGTGTACCTTCCTAGTATGGTTTCTTTCTGCTCTTCTTCACTAACCCCCATGTAGATTTTCTTTGGGCTCTGTGGTTTCCTCCCACATAAAAAAATGAGGATTTTTAGTAAGATTTTCTAGTATATGTAGTGGAGATTCTGCAGTTAACTCTTTATTAAATCACACCTTGGCCACCTCTCTAGAGTCCCTAAGCATACCTAGGTAACTTGGTCACCAAGGCTAATAATGTACAGCTTCCCTTTCTAGCTCACTGATGCAAGAATTCTTTAGCCCACCAAAATCAAGAAAGAAAGACTCAGTGATATTTGCTGCTATTTTGCATGTGTTTTGTTTACAACTTTTGCTTTAACACAAAGGAATAAAAAAAAAAGCTAACCATAATACAGACAGAGATTCTTAAGACTTTTGTTGTTGCATATTACCAGCATTGCTAAACTCTCTTACTTACGTAAACCAAGATTAAACTCCTGTTCATGGTGATGAAACTTCTCAAGTTCTCTGATAATACACTTTTCCTAAGAATAGATAGATATCTGTCTCCTAGAAGCATTAAAGATTTAGCTCATGTTTATCATTCACATTCTTACTACATCTGGAATGGTCAGATCTACTTACTGAAAGCAGCAATGAGTTCACTTTTGTCACCAATTTTAGCCAACTTAACAAAACAATAAGCTCCATGTATAAGTCAGCTAAAGATTTCACTTCTAATAAAACAGAAATTTGGCTCAGATATGATACTTTTGTGGGGGCCAGGTAGTAACAATTCTTTACAGATATTTCTGACCCATTTTAATTCCTTCAATTCATCCATACAATTTACTATGAAACAAAAAGTTAATAATTCATCTTCCTTTCTAAACAAGCAAATCACAAAAACTTGTCAAGGTATTTTTAATACCTTGAGATAAATATTTAGGTTTCAGTAACAATCAATCTTCTGTTATTAAATAAACAATTTAATCCACTATTTCAACAAGCCTTTCAAATTTGTAATTCTGAAAGTTTACACAACAAAATTAAACATGTGCAAATATTCAAAAAGAAATTGTTATGCTGATAAAACTGATACCAAATCATTAATTAATGTTAAGACAGGCTCTTCTATGAAGAAAACAAATGTTATTCTTCGTCTTTTTCTGGGAATTACCAATTAAATATACATTAATTTCTTTTTTTAGGATTGGGGATGCACGAAAATACCTCAATCTATACCAGGTTACAGAAATAAGTGTAAACATAAAAGATAAATTTTTTTAAAAAACCCAATCCAACTGATAGAATTATGTTAGTTTAGGTGATGATTTTTTAAAAAAATTTTACTTTTATTATTCTATTTGAACTATAAAAGTCCAATACACATGATTATAAACCATCACCTCTCTGCTACAATGGTAAAAACCAAAAAGCAAACAGAAAACAAAATAGGAGACTAAAAAAAATGGACTATAGATCAACTAGAAAGGCCAATATAAATCTGAAATTAACATATTTATTTTGATTATATAAAATGATCCTAAGTATTAAAATATTATTTGACAATGTCTCTCTCTCTCTCTCTGTTTCATTTTTCATATTCTCATGTAACTGACAATATTCTGAAAAGCTTTCATAACTCTTGATTCATATACCATTGATCTTATTTCAATGATTTTATTTTTCAGTATTGTTCAGCCAGATTTAGCACTAACAACAAAAAAGGCAAAAGGAAAAACTTACACCAATAGTTGTTTGTTTTCTTTTAGAAAAGAAAAAAGCAACAATAAAGAAATGAGGATGCATAATGCTCTTCGATATTGCAGAAACAATGCAATCAATGATTTCCATGAGAAAAACGCTAATTTTCCTGAATGGAAAATGAGAACCATTGGTCAATAAAGGAATGGCAATTATTTTTATTGAATTTTAACAGTTGATAGCAGCCTTCACTGGAGGAGGAAACTGGGTGATGTATTTATCCTTTTTTTCCCCACAATTATAATCTTTGCTGTAAGAATACATCAATACCTGGCCAAAAGAGCTAATGGTGTGAGGCAGTAAAGGTGTTGACGCTCTCGTTTGCTGAGGGAAGTACATGTTTGTCTAATGCTTCACCACCTATTGCAGTTCTAGAAGCAGACAAGTTTAATCACCAGGTTACACTGCAGCAGCTATGACAAACCATGAACTACAATGAACTAAAAAAAAAGACAACCAACACGAGTCCCCTAAAAAAATAATTTGTATAAAATTCTGTGTGTGTGTGTGTGTGTGTGTGAACAAACAGATACTATTTACATAATTCTGAGATTACTGCACGTGGACTTTATTGAATATTTTTTACATCTCATAACAAGATGAATAAAAATGGTGTCATCAATATACACATACATATAATACTCAGTGTAGAACCTATTTTCTGTAGTGCAAAAAATGTACTCAGTAACTGTACCATGAAATATCAAGTCTCCATTTAGCAGAAACCTGATTTTTTATCCACTGGTGGTCAAAAAATATTAGTAATAAAACACAATCCCCAGAAAAGCAACAGATAATCTTGTGCAAGCATATAAATTAAAGAATCATTTTTTTATAGAATATGTAAAAAAAATTATATTATTACATCCTATTTACTAAAATATATATTAAAAGCAATGGCAACAAACAAATTTAATTTAAAAACCATCAAAATTTAAATGAAGCCATCATAATTTGTTAACTGGTTTCCTAAACATTTTTAGATTAGTATAAAACAAACTGTCATTAAAAAGCCTCACCTCACACAACCAGTCTCAAGAACCTGCTGACCTTTCATCTTCCTCAATAGACATATAAAAGTGCATTAGGCTAAATTATCAGGCAGTTACTAAAGGATTGGTACCAAAATGTACAGTACAATGTTTGTTATGTTTTATTAAAACAATTGCTAATTGACAGTAGTAAAATAAACATTTTTACTTTAATTAATTGTTTTCTATAAAGTAGTTACGAGCATGATTAACTGATTGTACAGGAAATTGGGAAAACAACTAACCAAGAATAAGCTAGATGTTAGAAATCAGAAACAGTTGCTTGAGGATGCAAAAAAAAAAAAAAATTCACCAAAATGAATTAATCAATTTTTAAAATATTTAAATGTGTTTCACACACAGTGATTTATTGCAATAGATTATTAATACACAGATAATTAACAAATACATGTTATGGTAGTAAATTCTTTTAAAATCTTAATGGCAGATTAAGTGAACCTGTTATAAATAGCAGGCATGTAAAAAGCATTATTGTGGAGTCCCCTCAAGAGTTTAATATTTTAAAATATCATATTTAGTTTTAAATTCATCTCCACTTGAAATCAATATCATCTCACAATTTTCAAAAAAATATTTTGTGGATTTATGACCTAGTTATAGAAATATCAAAAGGCTATTTTTGACAGTAAGCATATTAACACATGAGACAAAGATGGGTAAAAAAAAGCACATAATTACATATCAAACAGATCAAATGCATTATATCTTTTCTGTATCACTGCATGAAATAAAATGAATCAAGTTTTTTAAGATGGTTTGTTAACTTCTGGAGATGATGTTAAAATGAGGAGATGATTGAGTTTCTGTTGTAATGTTGTACTGCACAAATAACTTTTTAATCTTGACAGTGTGCTGAAAGAGTGCTTTGGAACATGTGGTTTTGGGTAACAGCAAATGCATTTGCAAAGTTGCACAACTTGTGGAATCATAATTTTTACTTCACTTTGTCTGATGGTCTGTATAATTTCAGTAATAGTAGATATATCTTTGATTGAGAAAGATTTTCCAAACCCATACAAACCCATGATTGAAATTTCAGTTTGAATCATCATTGCCAGAATTTTCACATGAAATGAAGACAACATGGGATTTTCAATCAATATCAAAATAGATAGTAATTTTTTCAACAGATGTGTTTCTACTGAATTGGTAGCTATATCAATAATTTTAAAGAAAAAGCCTGATAATGATATTTTTGGGTTTTAAAATTCGTGGTTTCCTGAAAATGTCAGGGACCATCTGCATGCAGCTTTTCAGAATCTAAAACTATATTATCCCAAATAGTCAAAGTCAGAGTAATCTTTCAGACAAATAAGTTCCTCAACAGCATGCTCCACAAAATCCAAACTTTCTTCAGGTAGTTCTTTCAGACTGGATAAGTTTACCAGATCAAAATCCTCAAGTCTATTTTTAAGAATATGAAAAAAAGTGAATTGTTGCAACTTTTCCTGAAAGTTCATGCTTCAGATTTGACAAGTTTCCAGTACTTCAGGTAAGATCTCCAGTTGTGATTGTATCATTTCTAAAGAATGGAATTTGACTGTGAAATAAGTAAGGGACATGGTCATATATGTGTGTAAAGACATTCAGAAGATTGTAAACTTCTACTAAACATTTTGGATAATCTTGTAGAAAATTTTCTTGTTCTTGTATCAATGCTACAACTTACACATGAAGGAGTTTCGGGAATTAGTGTGTTGAATGGCTAAATTTAGTGCATACATTTGGCAATGGATGCATATTTTTCTGGCTTCCACTTGTCCAAAATCATTTCCAACTCCTTTAGATTTTTTAGCCCAAACATGATAAAAGAAACCATAACTTATATATTAACTAAAATTAAAAAAGGAAAAAGATAAAGTAACAGTTAAGAGAAATCATCACAATTTCCAAATATTCTTCATTTATTTCCAAACTTCCATCAGTTAGTCTGCTCCCCCCCACAAAAAAGCTAAGCTATGCATAATACACACACGTACACTATATTTCTTTAAAAACTTGTGGCTTCTTCAAAAAATAAAATCAAATAAACAAAAAAACAACAACAATGGAATGTTTAATCAATCATATCTTCTCTTTCAGATGTTATGTATGCTGTGGGAGTCCACTTAAAAAAAAAACAAAATTGCATCTTAATTGATTAAAGTTAAGATGTTAAAATTCATTATACAGAGAATCTTGAGAAATTCAAATAAAAACTGTCTGGAAAAGTACTGCTGTAATGGTATCTGGTCAAATTTCACTTGCATGTGCTTAGTATAAGGAAAAATCTGTGTCAGGTCATTAAATTTCTGTTAATACAATGTGCACCAAGTGAATGAGTTTCATAAATAAAACATACATATGGTTTCTACTAAACACTATGAAACCAAGATAATAAGTATAGTTGTACAACTATGTGTATTTTTTCAGCTAAAAATAATACAAAAAGACTCTGATCAGAAGAAATACTTTGATATTGTTTAGAGAAACTAAAATCTAGTTTGGAAAAAGTGACAGACTCATGCAACTGACTGTGTAAGTTCAAGATATTGAAACCTTTGTTAGCCCTTAAAATAATAACTCAACAATAGTATTATCATTGCATTAAAAACATGTGACTCTAAAAAAAAAGAGAAAAAAACATGATCTTTGACATTTCATTATCAGAAATACTTTTATGATGCATTACACTTACTGTTAATTTACAATTCTTGTGTCGAGCATATTCAATTAATGCACATGCATCATAAGTCATCAAAACATGAGGCATTGCTTAACAGATATAACATAGAACAAAATAAATATTTGCAAAAGCACCAGCAATAGTAAAATTTTAAAAAAAAACCTATTGAACACAAGAAATGTCAGCTTTCTTTTATAGAGGCTCCAGTTTCTAATTACTTTAGGTTCTCAGAAAAGCTTTAGCAGGTTTCATATTTAAAATAATCTTCTTAAGCCTCATACAAAAATCCAATTATCTTCAAAAAATTTGCTTGATACCAGTATGTCAGAGGCAGCAAGCAACCTGTCAGTTAAAAAAGGTTGGCTAAGATTATGCAGTCTTTATTTTTTGCAGAATGAAAACATTGATTTTTTTTTACTTGGTGAATCTAGACATCATGTGGAGACCTAATCATTAAAACTATTACTGCATCTACAATGATTGGCATTACAAAAATATGTACAGTATCTGTCAAAAACAGTTTAAAATGTAATCTCATATTCCTTAATCTTTCAATAAAAATAAGGATGTGCAATTCCTGTAACCAAGAAAGCACAATGACAATGACTTAAATCTATGAAGAATTGCTTAGTATATCTGACTGCTATAAAAGACAAGACATAATCATTATAGGCCTAAAAGACTTTTAAAAGAAAAAAAATTAATTAATGGATTGAAGTATACAATTGACACTACTGAAGCCTTTGCTTAATGAATTATTATTCACAGAAACACAAAAGAAAAACTTTATTTTTAATACTGCTATTGTAATCTTGCTTGGAGAATCTTCTTTCATTCCCAGCTTTGTTTCTCAGGACAGCACAAAAATGTGCTTTTCCCCCAAGATAAGAAAAACTAGCCTCACAGCACATTGCTAATACTTCTACACCAAGGCTAGAAAACTAATGACATGGGATGCAGTCAGTTCAGCATAGCTGTCATAGAAATGATTTTAAAAAAATAATGGTATACAAGGACATGTTAAATTATTTCTGCAGTAGTGAAGACCAGACCAAAAAACTTCTTGCCCTTTGAGCTTGGGATCTTGCATAAATCATAAAAAAACTCTTTTCTTCTTGAATTAATAAATATAATTTAAATGAGGGATGCAAAAGAGTGGATTTAGAAATTAATTTGACAGTACTGTTTTTACAAACTTATTAAAAATAAAAAATTAAGTATGCATAACAGATAAAAAGAAATATAAATATCTGAAAGGCTGTATAATATATATTTTTTTTAATTTGAGAAAAGGAAAAAGGTGGTAAAACAGATGAAATAAAATAAACACTAACATGCAACATATTCTATCATTGCATTCTCTCAGCTGTTTGGGGTACATGACTTGAAGTTAAAGATGTATTGTAATAAAATAAAACAAAATAAATACATAATAATCACTAGGTAATTTTCATATGCACAAATATTGAAAGTGTATCCTGTCACATTTAGTTTCAGAACTGTTTTAAAATTAAAAATCATTTTAAAAAGCATACAAATCACTACATAAATAATTTAAATATCCCCAAAAAGAAAGTTCTTTTATAATTTACATATCTATGTAGGCTTGATGGGATGCTTGACAGATGCCAATGGTAACAGATGTAAAATAAAAACTATCTTCTTGCCTGGTGTAGCATGTGCAATAAGGTCCATTTATATTTTTGTAAATAAAACTAATACTTGAGGCAAAAATGTAATTATGCAGTATCACACCACCAAATTTAGTAAGTGCATTTATTTTAAGATATAAAACATGCATAAATATAGTAAATTATTTAAATAAAACTAATAATTCGTACATTAGTAGGATTAAAAAATCTGAGTCCTATCAAAGTTTCTTGGTTTAAAGTTTTCTTCAGAAATCTTAACAGATTCAAACATTAATAAATATGACTTTTAGGTTAATATTTGAAAGTTTGTGCTTGTTTCAGATAAAGTAATAAATAGTGTACAGCTATATATTTTCAATATTTACAGAATATGGCAAAAGAACTGAGTGAAGATGTTCATGTGGTCAGTTGAAGCTCTGATAAAAAATATACATAGCCAAATAATCCATAGTATCGCAAATGAAAGTTTCCAAGAGTGCAGTCAAACAAACATAGGAACAATAGTTTTAAATCAAAATCATGATAAGGAAGAAGAAAATGTGTGAAAAGCAAATTCTTTTCAGAATTAAAATCAAATGAATTCCAAATTAGTCAGCAAATCTACAGTAAAAGAGTGGCTTGCTTTTGTTTACCTTAATAGAAAAGTTCCTGAAGCTAAAGCATTTTTAAGGAAAGGCAACAATAGTAAATAACTGGAATGTACCTGCAAATACTCAAATTATACCAAAAAAAGTGTCATTCACAAATCAATCAAAATTTGAAATAGCTGATATTCAGAGGTGGTGGTGGGTGTGAAAATCTAGTGAAAGATTAACAGAAAATTACTTAAAATCTTCAGTGAAGCATAAAGATTATATCAAAGTCTAGCACTGTTTCAGTGCCAATGTATTTAGTAACTTTCCTAAAATAAACAATGTACTGGTAAGAGAGAGGGGCTAGTTCACTGTCATGCTATAACTAATACATTAAAATTAATTAGTGATGGCTTTATTTCCGAACAGAATAATGATCTAAAGCACACTTTTAAACTATGTAAATGCCACTTTAAAAAAAAAAAAAAAACTAACAGTAGGCATATTTGAAATCGTAGACTTTTCTGGTCTCAATCCCATAAAGCACTTATGAAATCATCTTAAAATATAGAAAGCAAAACACAATCTTACTAACTGCAATATGTGTTGGGATGTAATATCTGAGTATTGAAACTATAGAACAAAGTGTTACAGATAAATTTTATAAATGAGTTTATCACATGATTGCTGCAGTTCTGAAGAGAAAACTAATAGCTTTACTTGATTTTTCTATGTGTATGTATTGTTTTATATCTTAAAATAAATGTATTCACTAATTTGTGTGTTGTGTTATTGTATAATTACAATTTTACCTTATTTATTGGTTTTATTTACAAAATATTTAATTGATTCAGACTTTTGGATATTAGTGTATATTAGCATGTCACTTGATTTTTGGCAGTCTTCATATATGAGTCAAACTTCAATTCATATCAGTTTCTTCTGTATTTAAAAACAACTATTAAACAAGTGTGGGTGCGCATTTGGTATAAAGATAAGCAGATATTTGTATTAATTGATAGATATTTGAATTTTTCCATTTACATAACAGAATTCATTTTTATTCAAGAAAATTGTATTCTGCAAGATAAAGCAACATGTCTAACATTCAAAATCACTACAGTGTGAAAGAGGCGTTTCCCTGGAACACCTCATTAGATTAACTTAATAGACAACAAATTGCCAAAGAAATATCTACAAGCCTTGTAGAATAACTTGGATGAGGTCATCATTAATAATCTGATAGAATCTATGCCTAAGAATCTACCAACTTTACATGCTGCAAGAGGTGCCCTGTAGAATAAATGTGCATATGTAAATCTATGGCATTCAAATTATTTTGCTAGGAATCTATATCAAATAAATAAAAAAAAACATTTCTTTCACTATATTCTGCAATGCAAATTAACCCTTTGTAAATAAAATGTTGATAATAAAGTATAAAATATGCTAAATAAAACTTTCATTTTAGTCTACGTATATAAATATTGTATGAAAAAAATCTTGTGAATAAATACACTTCTTTCAAAACCAAAAAAACGATCTCTACAAAATAAGTCCTTTTAATAATTCCAAAAATATAAATATTTAATAAAATAATTTAATTAAAGTCTACAATAATTCTATAATTAAATAACATTCAAAAATAAGTTATACAACAACAATGTCTAGGGCCATAATAAATTTATTCACTTGCAACTTCCTTTATGAATTTGCATACATTACATACATTACAGCATTCATACACCATGACAGTTCAACACAACCTGATATCCATAACCATAGATATCACCAACTGTCACAAATCTGTTATGGTGTTCCTCCAGTCTTCCTGTAAAGCCTATAGAAGTTGTAGCTAGTGAATGAGATCATCACAAAGCTGAATAAGGTTATGGCCATGATAGTATCAGTGTTGCATCGGTAAAAAAATAAAACCCAGTAAAGCAAAAACTTGGTAACGGTAAAATATAAAAACTTGGTAAAGTAAAACCCAGTAAAAGTAAACTCAAAAAACTCAGTAAAGTTACCAGCAACTACCAGTAAAACCCAGTAAAACTCATTAAAATTTCAGATTTTCAAAAGTTTACTTTTTATAGGTTTAAAATGTCAAAAATGCTCCTTTTGTTCATATATATTATTAATTTCGTATTTTACTGATTTATGTAGGTTTTCTAGTCATCAACAAAAATGAATAACGCAAGGAACTGATTCTGTAGAAGTTAACTTTGATCATGAAATGGACAATCTCTCACCAGCATGTATTTTCCATGCTTCCATGAGGGCGGCAGAGCGACAGGAAGCTGCTGATGCAAGTTCGAGTTACCGCAGAGTCCTATGATGCAACCAGGAGTGCCTGCCATGGGCGACAAACCTGCGGAGTGGTGGCAGGGGGCTATAACACAACGCTCTGTGAAACTTCAAGTTTGTTTAATATTCGGATTTGCTGTAAACAGCGTACTTCACAGGTACCTTCAACAAATAAATTACCAGTAATTACAGGTAAATTTGAACCTTAAACTCGGTAATCGGAAAGGTAAAGTAAAATTTGAGTTCAAACTCGGTACCCAGTAAAGTAAAAGTAAAAAATTTTTGCAAACTTGGTACTCAGTAAAAGTTACTGAACCAGCATGTGAAAAATAGGAGGACATCATTGTCTTCTTAGATTCACAGGCTCAGAATTGTCTTAGAATAAATATACAACTATACATAAAAGATATTCCAGCAAGACAATAATGTAATTTAGAACCTTATCTGTGTACCTGAGCCATATGATTTCTCTAAACATGCACAAAAGTGATGTGGTGATTGTAGCACAATCCTTCACATATCATAACACTTCCACCGCCAATTAAATTAATGTGACGGACAGGCAGTGGTTCAATTATTTTTGAAATGGTAAATTCTCAGGGATACTTTGTGCTGTTGAGGTGGTAGTAAGGAACTAATCCCATCAAGTTCCATAACCATATGTTATACTTAGGCCAATGATGTCACATGCCCAACCTGATTTTTGTCTATCACGGGGGTTTCCAGTTAGTTGGTTTTAGACCTATAGTCTGCTTATGTTGTAAAGAAAAGGGCATCCCATTGCAAACTCATGATTATGTTGCTCCACAGAATGTCAAATAACCATGGCATTTTGTTTTGTAGAAAGAATCACAGAATATTTTCCTATGCAGCCAAGTACCTAGGCTTTTTTTTAACAGCTATCCAAACATAATTTGGAAAAATGTGCTATTTTGCATGTATGAAAATGAGACCATTTGTCCAATGACCACAGATATAACAAACAAAGTAAATAAAATGAAAAAGATAACAATTACAAAAAAATAGATTGTCTCCAATGAAAATATTGTTGTAGTAACTTTATTTAAAATATATCATCTAGAGTATTGTGAAAAGCTATATTAATATATAAAACAAGCAACTGACTAATCAAACCATTCAAAGAATCTACAACACATTAGTCCAGTCACTTTGCTGTTTGTAAAGCTTTAGTCTGTTACCTCATGTGACAGAAATGCAGTGAAATACAGCCAAAGGAAAACAGGAAAGCAAACTTGGAGGTAACTTATTCTTTTCTTGACAAAACTGCATTTCTACCAAGTTGGCACATAAGCAATTGCTTAAGATATCATGTGATGTCTAACTTTAGTTATCTTTAGAATCTCTATCCTTTCAAAAGGATATCCATAATTGCATGCAACACCAACAATTTGGTCATGAATAGCTCTTTAATTTGTCATAAACCATATCTATTCAGTTATTTGCCTTCAATACTAGTGTGATATTTTATAGTATCATATTTATTTCAATTTTTTCTATAGGACAAGTATGCATGCACATGCTTACATACATTTATAAAATTTAAAAGAATGGCAACTACTGTATTAATTACTTATTTCCTACTACTAATTAAAAATAACCAAACACTATTTAAACTTCCTCTTGCAATTGTTGTAAAATTTTCTCAAATTTCCTGACTATGTAACAAAAACTACTGATAAATATTGCTTAATTATTTATAGCCAGCTCATGGACAACTACTGAGATCTTTCATAAAATGTTTATAATGGCTCATAAATGTAAATGTTTTCCAGGTTAAAAGAATCAATGAAGCATAGTTTAGAAATAATCTTCAATAGCATTTGGCCTATAATGAATTTAAAACATGAAATGACAATGTTCCAAAACAGAAACCAACATAATGTTTCAGAAAAATAAATATCCTTGCACTATGAATTGTTTTTCCAATACCCATGTAATCAGAAAACAAATAAAAGAATGGCTTCCATTAGCATCCAACCTGTTATCTTTGATGTACAGGTTTCATTTTTAATTAGGAAAATGTAAGCATCAATGTCAGATCATGTCCCATATCACAGAATTGTTAGGTTCTTCTGCTTCTTTACAAATGAGAACAACGAAAACAAATCTTGAAAATCAATAGCTATTAACAGTGATAAATCTTAAAACTGGCAAGATAGGTTGAGAGAGAAAGTTTGTGTGCATTTTAACCCCTTTCTTTCCATTCAAATATCACTAGATACCACAAATTTTAACTTTTTTTTTAACAAGGGTAGGATGAATAGTGATGTCAGAATCTATACCAATGCCATGTGGCACATCAACTTGTACAACCATAAAACAACTGAATGTCAATCACCATTGTGCACAAATGCAATGCACATAAAGTCATTTATGGTTTTCTTGACAGAGCTGGGTAGCACACCTATTTTTTGAAAAGTAGTGAAAGTTTAAATTCACTGAAACTCCCTTTAGATTGGTATATGTGTCAAGTTATTACCAAAAATGATTTTAAATATGGTGTAAATAAGTTTAGATACTTCTGTAATGTTGGTTGTGCAACAAGTAGTTTTTAAGCTTTTATCACTATCTCTGTTGTTATAAAATTATCAATGCTTTGGAAAACATTTCTTGTCAATGTCCTTAAGATGAATACCTGGATTATGCAATGATAACTTTTGTTGACGATGATGATCATGACGTAAACTAAAAGTTTTGATTTTTGGCACAGGTTGGAATTGAACCCATAGACTACTGATTAGTAATTGAATGCCCTATCTAGTGGACACTGGGTCAATGTGCTAATCACCAAAGATGACAACCAACTAATAACAAATCTATGCAGAAAAGCAGCACATACTGGGTAATATCTGAAGGAGTGAAAACTGGAATCATCAATGTCTCAAGTCCAGGGTTGGTATCATACACACACAAACCAATGATGTTCCACACAAAGCAGCAGCAGCTAAAGCAGAATCCACTCACTCATATGATTGTAGGAAATGCTACAATGAAGCAACAAAAAGACAGCAATGAAAAACATAGAAGAGAAGCAAGACTTAGACAGTTAGAGAAATCAGCTATAGCAGTTCATGCTTAGTCCTGCAAGCAACACATGCAATGGGATAGTTTTAGAATTATAAAAGAAGAAAATAGCTAAAAAAAAAAAAAAAATGATAAAAGAAGCACTACATCTGACCAGAGAGTTTGCTTCTCTGCTTAGCATACTTGGTATGAAGATCAACAAAATGTGGCTGCCCATAATTAAGACATGAAGTAAATATCATGTGGCAAAAGACTCACTAGTCTAGTAGAATGCAGCATTTGATTAGTAACCAGTAGTTCAATGGCTCAAATGCAGCCTGTGTCAAAAAGCAAGATTTCTAAAAACCACTAGGACCATTATTGTCATTAAAGTTGAGATTAACCAAAGTTATCATTGCATAACCAAACAGGCCTTATCAGGACCATTCTGAGGACAGTGTCAGGAAAAATTCCCCAATATGTTGATAATTTTAACAATAAATGTGGTGACAAAACCTTGAAAAACACAACATGTCAAATAAAGTCAGTTTCTGTCAACATAACATTAATAATTATATCATAAATATTGTAAAGAGCATAAGAAGATTATCATCAACAATATAACTATGTTACCTAGAGAACAAAACAAACATTTATATTCATTAATATATTGGCATATTATCAAATATCGAAATTATTAACAGAAGCAATATTGCATGACTATACAAATGCAATAATAATTATTATTACCCTAAGTGATTACCAGCAAAATATTTACAATTGTAGAATAATATTGAAATTGTGAGAGTAATAGATGTTCAGCTAAAATATATTCTATAATTGCAGCAAATATGAAAAATTGTACAAGTTGTTTACGATTGTGAAAAAGAAAACACATAAGAATGCAACACTTTTTAAAAATCTTTGTCTCACAAGAGCATTGCATATATTATTAAGTTCAGTTAAAATTAAAACACATTGCCTACACCTTACTGGCTAGTTTTTTTTTTTTTGCTTACCTGATAAAAGATCATGAGCCAATAGAACAAAAGTTAAAATACACTGGCAGATACAGTGTTTCCAGAACATCTGCATAATTTACATAATGATACTGCAGCTGGCCTTTGAAATATTTACTGGATGATGGTTCATAAATGCACATTACTTCCATATTCCAGTTTAGTTAGCTTTTAAGATTTCCAATTAATTTCTTTCACCTTTTAATTTCTCCACTAAATTTCCTTTTTATTTGAAATATTAAAAGGTTTTCTTTAAATCCTCAAGTTTCATAGAAATTTTTGCAGTACTTGACTAAGACAACACTAAAATGATAAATAGACAATGCGTCTACTGAGATGATTCTACTACTATGAACAGCATTGTCAGCATTACAGAAAAACAAAAAACAAATTGATACAATAGATTTTTAACCAATTCAGTTTCTAATAATACTGATATTTATCTGATTAGATATATTTTCTCTTGTTCACAGTCTGTAGTACAATATTCCAAATTACCTTATCTTCAAACAACCATCAATTATTATTTGTTAATGTTTCACATGCATCCGTTCACCTGGTAATGGAAAGAGACAGATACCATTTTTTTTTTTTTTTTGGATTCACTTTTGCAAGGAATCAATATTTTGTAGGCATACAACCTTCAAATGAATGAAATTTATCCTGTTGTTGCTTTCAAGAAGAGAGACTGGTAAGGCCAAGCTGTCTTTGTGTGCAAGTCGCTAAGAATAGTAGCTACATAACTGACATGAAAATATACAATTAACCTAGTAATATATCTGTTTTGTTCTTTTACCATAGACAGAATGTATAAATGCTTTAATAATCAGAATTTAGAAGACAAGTAACAATACCCACACTGAATGAAGGTCATTGGCAATATGTTAGAGATTGTAAATCTAAGATAACTTACAAAAACTTTTTGTGTGACTTTGGTGCCTTTTTCATGCTTCATTTAATAAAGAATAACTATTTTGTTTTGTTTGTGAAGGTTGCAGAATGGAAAGAAAAGTAGGAATCTGTCCTAAGAGAGAGAAAAAAATAAAAGTTCAGAAAACTAATTCTGTTTAATAAATTTCCTATATATACATTTTATGAAAAATGTATTTACTCCTTGAAATAGTTCTCCAATATAATAAAGGTTATGCTACATTTTTCCTGATAAAAAAAAAAAACTGGTAATCAGAAATAAATTTTGAGACTGATGCTAAATTCTTTTCATTTAGCAAAGATCCTCAGCAAGCATATGGGGATATTAAAATTTTAAAGAGACACTACATAAATAATGATTCTGGACTGATTCCATCTCCATCATTACTGAAGTGGTCATCAATTTTTCTTCATTGCATAACATATAGCAATAATTCAGTACACTGCAGGATTTAAAAGGCACCAAATTTAATCAATCCGTTTCTTCATTTTTTAAATAGATTAAAGCAGCTATCTTTTCCCATATTACTCCAATAAACGAACCCACCAGGCTTTTCAGGCAGAAAATTGCAAAAGAGGTTTGATAATATACAGTTTAATAAATTGCTGTTTTTTAATCTATTGAATTTCATGCATGTAATTATTACATTAAATAGTTGATATACTTCATGGATAATGTAACTGCAAAATACAGCAAATCAGTTGCCTTGCTAGCAGTTACTGAATAGAATGTAGAGAATTATGTTCAACTAAATGAAGTTTATTGCAAAGTTATACACAGGAAAGTCAGATCCATTTTTATGACTGGTCAATCAACTATGCTTATGTACAAAGTCAGAATTATAATTTTTGAACTTTGCCTGGTAATCATACGGCTAAACAAATGGCATCAGTAGGACCTGCTTCTGATCTGATAATATCAAGGTAATCAAAAAATAACATTTTCAAATTCATTCCATAGTAAAATTCACACAAGCAGATGGATTTAGTACAGTAAAAACTTGCCATTTGCGGGAGTTACATTCTTGGAAAAGGCTGCAAAGTACAAATCCACAATGTGCAAACATAAGCTTTAATGGCTTAGTAAAGAAAGCTGTAAGTTTCAGTTGCTTAGCTTTCTTTTGAAGGTCTAGATAAACCTCCCTATAAGGAGATATAGCCATTTCGATTTCTCTTTTAAAATTCCAAACATCTTTCCATAAAGTGGTGCACTTCAAAGAAATGATTTATAAAATCGTCTGCCATTACTTAGTTGGCTGTAAGTTGAGGCTTCTTGACAACATTGACTGATGAATTCTCACCCTCACTCTCATCCGAAGCTACCAGTTCTTCAAGATCTTCCTCAGTGTACTCAGCCTGTGTAACTCTAAAATTTCATTGATGTCGGCCATCTCCATATCAAACTCTTCCTCTCCCATTTTTCGTGCTAAATCTACAATTTGTTTTCACCTCTGCATGAATGTTGGGAAAGCCTCATTAACCACCTCAGGCCAAAGTTTTTTCCAGCATGCATTAAGAGCAGAAGCCTTCAGTTCCTGTAGCAATTCTGTAATGTTCACTATGCAATCAGCAATGGTAAAATTTTTCAAACACTCGTGTAAGTTTCTTTCTTAGTGGCTTCCATTATGTGACGGAAAGTGTTACGAGTATAATAACTCTTGAGAGCAATGATACCCTGATCAAGTGACTGCAATGAAGAGTGGTATTTTTGGGCAAATACATACCTTCATTGTTCAAGATCGAGATCTTCAGGATGGCCTGGTGCATTATCAAGAATAAAAAGCACTTTCAAAGCCAAATTCTTCAAATGGACATGTAGCTCTCAACTTCATGAATGAAGCAGTTGCTGAACAAGTACATAAAAATTTGACTCATCACCCAAGCCTTTTTATTTGCCATCTAGTACACTAGTAGGTGACTTTTGTTTTTTGCCTTTTAGGCTTCACCATACAGTTATCCAAAGCATTAGAACACAGTAGTGTAAGCCTATCAGCCTATCTTTTGCCGATTTAGCACCCAACACTGATCTCTCTTCCTTAGTTCCAATGAGTTGGCATTTTCTTCCATAATAAGCTGATTTTGTTGCATTTAAAGATATGCTCTGGGTCATAACCATTTTCCTCAACGATTTTCTTGAGGTAGCTTGAAATTCATTTGCAACCTTGTGATCAGCAAATGCCAATTCTCCTGTAAGTTTCATATTGGGAAGATTCATTTGCTTCTTAAAATTATCAAACTAGCCCCTTTGCTACCAAAGACAGCACCCTTCTCTGTTCCCTGTCTCCACTAAATGGTCATGAAGTCTTATGACCTTTTTCCAAATCACTGGCCCACTAGGGATAACACTTTTCCTAGACTGATTCTTGATCAAAATGTTCAGTGCATTCTCCATCTTTTCCAGGATGAGATCACAGCAACTTACAAATGACACTTTATCACTTTAAGGATCACTAACAGCAACACTCACCCTTATTTTCTTTTCACTTTTCTTAATGTAAAGTACAGTCAATTCATTAATGCCATATAAGCAGCCAACAGAAGACATGCTTTTGCCCTTCACTAACTTATCCAGCAATCCAACTTTTGCATGTAGAGACATTACCTTCCTTTGCCTCTTCTCACTGCTTTTTCTTTTACTAGCCATAGCTAAGGGCAAAAAGGTACAAAAAATGCATAAATGAACAACTATAGATCACAGGAAGTGGCTACCTTCACACTGACTTGTCTGGTATTCCTACCCAACAATGCTCTCACTCAGATCACTTTCTTTACACACACTAACCACAAAAGGGTGGAGCTTTGGATCAGCAATCGGTAAACTTTTCCATAATAACTCAACCATGACAGACCAAATCCCGCAATCAGAAAATTTGTGAACGGAAAAGTTCTATTGTATTTTATTTTTTTTAAGCAATATCACAAAAACCAACTGTTGCATCATTTCAAAACACAAATCTGCTAAATGCATATAGACTCTTTCTTATTGCATGTGTGCATTACTTTTTTCAATACAATTATTGTTCAAACTTCCATTTCTGTGGATAAATATATATATATATTCCCAGAACAACACTATAATATGGTAGAGTGGCCAGTTCTCTTCCTTACTGGAATGGATTGGATTCTTGGTTTGCACCAGGTACTGATTCATGAGGAAGGCTTACTCAACCTGGGAGTGCCGTCATATCATCTGCTTGAAAAATCAAGCATCTTAAGGAGAAGTAAAGCATCCAGATTGATTCAGACAGTAGATATGTATTGCTACTTTATAACTAATAGCATATTTTTTCAAATATTAGTTTTATTAGTGTTTTTGTTATTATTATTAAACTCAATAGTTTCATGATAAATTTTCATACACTATGAACAACTTCATGGCCTGATAATAAATGTTTTTTTTCAACATGCTGCATAATCCAATAAAAATGTGCTTAGTTGTTTGGTTGTATTTTATTGCAATAATTTGAGGTAATTATAATTATTTGTTGCAGGTTTATGATGGTAGCTTTCCTAAGCTAGAGTGAGTCTGTTATATTTTATTATTGCCAGCTTGTTTGAAGTTTCTCTTCACTACCTTAGTAAGTAAATTCAAGATCAAGTCCATCAAATTACCTTTCATTATCAGGCATCAGTTAGTTTATCTCAAAAGTTTTTGTCAACATTCTAAAAGTTTTAAAAGATTTTGCATCTAAGCTGAAGAAATGTTGTGAGTGCTTGCATTCCTAAATTCTACTGCTAACACAAGATTAAAATTCCATTTAAAATATTTATGCACACTCTCACTACTTATTTATCATGTGTACTGTTACACCTAAATAGACTTTCTTTCTTTTAAAACATTTCTATTAAAAAACAAAATAAAATGTACAGTCAGTTACATGGTGTGGTAGAGATTCAGCTGTGATAATAGTAACACCTCACTTTACCTCTATTACAGAAAAGATTGCAATATTTTGATCATAAGAGCATATCTGAGTCATTAAGATGAATGACAAGTATAGAGGGGCACCTGGAGAATGGCAGAGAAAATTGGCCTTAAAACTGATGAAGTATATGCCTATTAATTAGGTCTACATCAATGTTTTAGTACTTATTAAAGATTATCTTTGACCTTCATGTAAAAACACATTTATATTAAAATATTAGAAAAAAAATGGTGATAATATAAAGACTGCTTATTTGATGATACAGTAATTATGGCTATGCACTGACTGTTCTTCCTTAACCCTATGTGCAGTTTTTACCTTACTTATATCCAGAGTTCATGTGCACCCCAGCCTAGAAGCACTAGTATTTGTATTGAACTTGCTGTATATTTAGTCAACACACTCGTAATGCAAAACACTTGAGAGTTAGAGCAATATAGATTTTTTATTACAAAGGAATATATTAATAAAGAAGATATTGTGTGTCAAAGACCTTATGGTTCAACCTATGCTGAGTAATACATATTTTAAGGGTAGTAGAGTGCATTAAAGTGTTAAGAGTTCATTTTAGATATTTCCTGTGAATGGTTGATTAAAACAGGTTTGACTATCTAGGCTTATAAACATCAGCATAAATTATCCATCACAAATAATAATATCCTTAATATCTTTACATTTTTCTAGTCAGTGCAAATACACGTACCAAAAAACTTAATTAAAGGTTGAGGCAGGGGGTGCTTTGTGAAGGCAGGAAATAGCTTTCAAAAGTTTCTAATAATTTTCAAGTCCACATCAGTATATAACCTTTATTTCTCTTCATGATAATGTCTAATATGTTTTATCAGAAGAGCAAATAAAATCCCAACAAACTATAAACAAAATTTAATTTATTTGTTTATTTATTTCATCACTGAGTTTTGTACATAAGTGATATTTTGAAGTTTCATTAATTTTACTTTGATAAAGCTGAATACAATTTCAGTGAAAGTTTACTTTCTCAAAATAGTGGGGACATTCAAACGATATCCAGCCAGATACCAATATAATGATGCTATTTCACCCAGGTATCCTTTGAATATCACCAGTATCCTATTTTTCATTTGAGTAGAAATTTTTAAATTGTTAGAATTCTAAATGTGTTCACCAAACCACATTTTCAAAATATATTAAATTTGCTAAATTTATTCACTAAATTTACAAAATTATTGAAGAATTAATTATAAAATCATGTGATTTTATAGCCATACCCTTTTAATATATTGTGCAGTTCTGAAAACATTTACACATTAGTTTTAAAAAGTAGCATGACATCTGTGAGACTTTGAGAGCTAAAATGTGAGACAAAAATGATGAATTTTATTGGTATATCATATCACAGATAAAAGGAGGCTTCAGTGAAACATAAAGAGCATAACATTAGCCTGAAAAAAAAAATTTAACTCTCTAGTGAAAATATTTGTCATCAACTAAGTATTGACACTGTCATTAGCCATCCATGATCCAAATACAGGAAACCAGTGCTGTTGCTAGTTGCCCTCTTTCCGCATGACATGCCCTATTAAGAGAACTACAATGTAATCCTAAATCCAGACCAGAGTAAGTGGTAGAGTTGTCACTGACTTCATGTACATGGTTATCATTTCTGACAACTGTAGGACATCCATGAGTGAATGAACAGTGCAGAATTAACGATTTATTTGTGCCAATGAACAACTAATGAAATTAAAGGAAAAAATGAAAGTTCGCTAAGCAAATGATAGCCAGTCCCTTCTCTACTGTATTGTCAGGTGAAGGTCTGAAGATGATGGATACAAATCTTCAACCAGAACTTTGCATAGACAGTTAGTTTGAAGGGTTCATAATGATTGTGTTGTATTTCCTATTGCAAGATGGATATGATAGTCCCATGCCCATTAAAGTGTTATTTGAAACACACACACACACACACACACACATACAAAAACAAACAAACAATAGAAACCTCAGTTTTCATTCATTTAAACTTGCATATGCTCAATTTTTGTGGATAATAATTCCTGACCCTATAGAGCAGCAGCAGTTTAGTATTTCTTGATAGCCAATGGCACTAAAACCATACCCTGGTTGGCATGGGCAGAGAGATATATGATGATGATCTAATGTAAAATATGGCAAAACTAGGCCAAGCACTTAATGAAGAATGGACACAGATTCCCGATTTCAGATTCTGTAAGGTGGTGCAGGCAGTGTGAAGAAAAGGTCTGAGAGCAAGGGGCAGCATGAAGCATGATTTATTATCTACACTTGATATTATTTTCTCTATGGGGTCAATTAATGCAATTTTGGTTGATTTCTCAATGTTGCAATAAAGCATGAAGATGAACTGCTTTGTGTTTATCATATTCTAAGCTGATAGTTTCATGGTGATGTAGGATTAGTTTTAGTTTACCATAGTTACCTGTTATACATTCAATTTAATGACAGGGCTTCAAGAAAAATAGGTGTAATGGATAATTTTTTTTCCCATCAAAGGTATAGAATGGTGAAGCTTTAAGTTTTGTAAACAAATATTGATATTTACTTTGTTTAAATATGATTAAATATTTGAAATGTTAGTTCTAAGCAAGCTGGTACATCAAGATTAAAAGTTAACTTCTACAAAATATCTTGGACTTAAATATTAATTCCTAAAGCTCACAAATTCAAAATTGGAATATCACAATAAAGCCAAAAGTTGCAACCAATTACAGGCAAAATCTCCTAATAAAAACAGCTTCTTTAATTATAATCCATTAATTATTCTATCCGACAGAGAGAAGGTAATGTTGTTTGCTGTTACATTTCTATGCCTCTGATGTCATCACAGAAAATATTCTCCACAAAATAACATTAACTATGATGTGCCTTCTAAAGTGATGAGACTATCAAACAGCAGTCTATAATCAATGGCATCATTTCAGCAATGACACAGAATTAACATGACAACCTCCTGCATTTGCTCTCAAAATTCATTAAATAATTATAGCTAATGAAGTTGTGATTTTCCTGCTTTTTCATTATCAGAACTGGGTGCCATTTAATATCATGAAGCAACAATATCTCCTATAATCAACCAAACTTTATGTACTAGTGTGACTTCCTTAACAAGATATATTATAGTAATTATAGGATGGATATTTTTTATAAAATTAGTAAGGACTCAGCTGCTAGGTTCAAAACATGGCTTCAAATGGGAAATACTGCCAAATGTTAATATTTCACAATTCTTCTGTAAATAATCTGTTTATAATTATGGTGCTTTCCCACTGACACTGTATTCTTGCCAAATGCACTCCCTAAAACTTGTATATATATATATATATATATATTCCTGCTGCTATAAGTAAAAAGCTAAAGTCTAACTTTTAAAATAAAATATCAGTGACCAGATTGATCACAGGTTATTCATTAACTGAGGCTCTATTAACTATAAACTATAGAAAAAATGCAGCTACTAAATAAATAAATCTTTTAAACCAACCAAGAGAAAAATTTGAGAATTGACTCAAATTTATATCAATAATGTAGCATTTTAAAATTTATCAGATCAGTAAATAATAAAAGAATTCATGAGAATCAGTAAGAACATTGTCTTTTGTAGCATAAAGAAAGAAACAATTGAGTGATTTGTACATCCTCTTTGCTACAACTGAACTCTAGGATGCTATACTTTAAAGTTCTGTAGCTGTGTAATCTGAGAATGTATTAAATGTAGTTATGATTTAACCAAATACAAGCCATCTTACAAACAAAACTATAACAACAAAAATCACAGCAAATACAAAATAATAAAAATTATCTATTTCATATTTTTGTTTTATTGCTAATGTTAATCCTTTAAATGGTGTATTAATGTAAGTCTATAGTTTTTATGTTATATTTAGTCAAATGAAAATGTAATTTTGTCATAATTTTTTTTTTAATGTTTAGGAATTTTAAAAAGTTTTTTTGTTTTATTTAACTAAACAGTTCTGAAAAAAGAAACTATCTAAATACTTGTAACATGGTCTAGGGCATATCTCTAGAATATTTCTCTCTCCCCTACCTCTTTTTGGACTGCAAGAGTCCCATTGTCTACCTTGAGAGTTTATGCTTCTTTGAAATTTTATTCTTTGCCTCATGATTCCTAGGATTCCTTTTTGGTGGCTTGTGTTGCCTTTTGGATCAAATTTCATAGATGGCAAGGAGGTTCAGTGATATGGCACCAATCCTCCTTGATGGTAGACATGTTTTTAATATCTTTCAAAATCTAGCCAAGTTTGGTGTCTTAACTATTGATGAAAATTTTCTCTGGGCTCTCCGGCCTCTTCCCAGCACTAGATAGAAGCAATCTTGTAGGCAACTTTCTCTCTTTTCACTGAAGACTACAGTACTGAAAGACCTGTTACTCATTGGTGCAGGATAATTGTTCCTTGAAGTCATATATGCAAAACATATAAAAGATATAAATAAATGATATGGGTGTGGGCCAGCTATGCAAATGTGTCTTGCAAAAGCCAACACTTCACTAATACAAGCTCATTATCTTTGTTACTGACATAAGAGAGACTGTTTTTTTATAGTAATTTTTAAACTAGGGAAGAAACATACATCTCATAATTATACATATCAACAACACTTAGCTGGTTATGCTGTCTGCCTATCTGTTCTATTTATATTGCTATAATTTCTTAACTATTTATTATTTAAGTTTTGCAGGTGACAGACAGATAAGTCAATTAGTACATTCAGATATAACCCACTCAATTAACTTGGTTAATCTGATAGCAGCCACTAGAAGAAGAGAGAGAAATAAGCAGTTATTTTAGTAGTCTTTTGTAAGTACTGGAAGAATAAAACCCACGAAAAACAATCACCATCCAGTGATTGAGGTGATTTCATTATTGTTGTTGTCAACAGTTTCAGTCTTAGCAGCAGTTTTCAAGGCTTAGCATTCTTATAAGTGACTCAGAATCCACCCTTAAACATCTAATGTAGCACTAGATCTTGAACAAGTATTCAGTTTTGAAATAGATACAAGCATAAATATTCCATTTAGATCAAAAGAAACTTTAATTTCAAATATATATATATATATATATATTTATTGTAAATTCTCCTTTTTTTCAGTTCAAGAAAATAAAAGATCATCCACATCTTGGTTCTCCTTTACTGTTTAATTTGAAGAAGCATAAATTATTTAAAGTTAAAAGGGAAAAATAATCCTTTGGGCTCCAAACATTCTGGTCAGTTGTAAAATAAATACTGTTAGCTGGGTTTTAATGTTCTTTCTTCCTTCCTTCAACCATCCTCTAATGGTAAAACAACTTCTAGGTAATTCTTTTTTTAATTAAGCATGACTGGCTGAGAAAAAAACTCAGCTTTTCTTTGTCCTTTTTTTATTTTAAATTCTCTAAAATAGGAAACAAACTTGTCAGCACTTTTATTTTGTTTAATTTGATAAAACTCAAAGAAATGCAAAGATTTAGATTAGATCAACTGCTGAAAATATTTTCAAAAACTCACTTGCATTCATACAGCATTATAAAAAAATATATTTATTTAATTGAATTTTGATGTAAAATTACAAATTTTAATTAGTGTCATTGCAAACTTTGCTATTCCTTCTTTCCAGAACATAACAATAAACTAATAGTACATAAGAATAGAGTTTTCTGTAAAATATTTACTTAATAATCTTTAAAAAAAAATTTTTTTTTTTTAGCAACTGGAATATTTTAAATTTTGAAAACTAAATCATTTTAAACTGAATCATGTAAATTCTTGAAGATTTCTCAAATTTAAAAAATCTTGAATTTCATAAGAAAAATGTAAATTAAATAATCAGTGTATCAATCAACTTTAAAATGTACATCTCTATCTTTGGGGTTGGTTACAAGTTTAAAGAAGCCAATGGTGGTTTAATAATGTTCAGTATTTGAAGCTTCGTGAATAAATTGCTAAAAACTAATGCAGTTAAATAGTTATCAAACATACAAGCTCCCTAAAAAGTTGCACATCCTATATATAAATACTCTGGGAACCAGAATTGTGGAATAACCAATGACATATACCAGAATGATATTCTAGCATCTTACTGTGACACATTTTGCAATAAAGTAGATGATTAATTTAGGTATTTCCCATCACCATATTAGAACTAAATAAATTAAATAATTAACCCACCTTTCAGCATTTCCTTTTTTCCATCATCAAAGTTTCTATTTTGTTGTCCAGCAACATTTCTTTGCAATAGGCCTTTCTATTTGTTCAGATTGCACAAGTGGCTTGTTCTCACTGGTCTTGAACCTGCAGGTTACTTGCTAGGCTTTTGATGTAGTTTTTCACAAGTGCTTTAGCCCAGTATACTACCAAGGCACCTGTGGACAAAGCTACTTTGGTGCAGGCATCCTTATATGTTATAAAATAATTAGTATTTTTCAGGTACTTTACCACAGATCTAACTTCATAAGTTCATTAGTAACTCAGGCCACCTGAACACTCAAAACTCCCTTTACAGAAATATCTCCTGTAAAAAAATAGCAGCAATGCAACCAAAACAATTCTGCTCACGACTAATCCTAATGATGGGAAATAACCAAAATAACATCCTTTCTGTATATAATATCAATGACTTTTCATTTTTTCAGTTAAATATTTTCTAATGGTCATATGTTAATATACATGTAACTTTATGCAATAATATATGGATTATAGAGGATAAATGAGATTTCAATTGGTATGTCTACAAATTTAGTTGTATGAGTATACATATTTGCAGTCATGAAATTTAAGACTATTGAGCAAGTAGTAAACATCTGGCATTGATTTTTATGCAAAAACCTTTAAAGGAGATAAGCAAAAGCTACTAGAAAGTACTATCAAAAACAATATTTTAAAATATGGCAACTACTTTTATTATATTCATCAATTATGCAGTTGCAGGAAAGAAAAAGGTAACAGAACATTTTTAAATAATGAAATAAGATGCTACATGCAGCTAAAAAAAGTACATATCTAACTGATTAAATTACTTTTTCTGGTTTTGTTAATGCTGATGTAAATTTAAATTGCTTAAGGAGTTTTTTGGAATTAAAAAAAAAATTATAGTTGATATTTCCCAGCTTTTAGAATGAATACCCTAATTCAAAAGTGTATATTCGGGTGAAATGGTAGAATAAAGACAGTGGTCATAAATGGGTAGAAGATTCAGTAGTACTATGTCTTTTTGTATTTTCTAGAGCATTTTCTGGTTTCAAATTTGGATTCTGACTACAGTGTGTCATAGAACAATTTTGTAACCAGTTATCAGTTTAGAAAATTTTGGATACATATGTAAACTTGTAAGATTTTTTAAATAATGTTTATAAATCTTAGCAAGTTGAAAAATATGCAAAATTTCTGACATTGCTTTCAAACAGTTATTTTTTTGGGAGTAAGGAATTCTGATGAGTATTTTTAATGAGCTTGCAAGGTTACCATGGAAACCACTATTGAGTTGAATATCAAGCATATAATATAAATTTCCTTCTAAGTTTAAATGCCAAATATGAGTGTTCCTCAGAAAGACTCCAAAGTTTGATTAATTTATCAGTTCTATCTAGCATCAAAATTTCAAGCTTCTCTAGTTTTGACATTCTGAAGAAAATTCACAGATGAAAAATAGCAGCTCTGAAAGAAAAAAAAAACTTAAGTACATTAATAGTGAAATGTAGGATGCTGTGGGAATTTTCAAGTATGAAACAGAATAAAATAGAAAGGAAATAATTAACCAAAATAAAAAAAAAACTTAAATGGTTACTAATGGATATTTTCAGCCTCCTTTCCTAAATAATCTTTCCAGTAAAAGTACAGATGTCCCAGAAACCAACAAAAAATCACTTTCTGTAATTTTCTATTAATTACAGATGTCAACACTAATACTTAGTGATATATTAATTAGGGGTGCTGAAAGTACACTGGCACCCCATTAACATGGTATGCTATTTTGCAGAACTTGATATTATGTGAATCCATATTGGACCCCAAAATTTTCATTTAAATTTAACTTTTCAGAATGTATTTCTAATCTTTTTTTTTTTTATGATATGTCAAACATTGCTAAAGTATAAATGCTTGACAAATGAATAATTTACACCAGATAATACTTAGCATCACCCAACAAGCAATTCAATAAAATAAAATTTTTTTTGTCAAAATAAGAAATATGGATTTCAAAAATATGATATGTAATACTGACAAAACTGTTCTTTTTTAACTGCTGATGGATTAACAGTTATGCTTTTATTGTTATTCTAATAATACATTTTTGATAATAAAACATGTAGCTAGATTCAGAACCAGCTAATGAGATGCCAGCCTCATGACTAATTAAGAGGCCTAGCTAGTGAAGTTTTTCCATCATAATTGATTGCAATATTTCTCTGAATAAATACAGATCAAATTTAAAATAGAGCCATCTGTTCTTGTACTGATATCCACACAACAATCAATGTGAAATCATGTCTAATGAATGAAGATAAAGATCTTAAACCAATGCCAATAAGCAGAAAATTATTGAGTAGATCAAGGAAAGTGATACACAAGCATTTATCTGTAAAAAGAATGGAAATCAGTGAATCAATGCTTTGTAGGTGGCTTAAAGATGAAGAGAAGTTAAGAAGAGTGTTGATCAAGAATAGATGAAGGTGACCAAGCACGAAAGTTCAAAATGCTAACAATACACTTCTTGACAAAGCTATACACTTGTTTCACTCAGCAGAAATCCCCCAGTATAGAGTGGCACAATGCTTCACAAGTTACTATAGGAGAACAACAGTCCACAGACAATCTAGTTGCAACATTATTTCCTGCTGAATTAAACATTTTAGACAAAGGAGGATACACTAAAAAAAAAACAAATCTACAACTGCCACAAGAAAGCACTGCAGTACAAAATGTTATCGGAGAAGACACTAACAAAAAGACCAGATTTAAACAGATAAAGACAAGGTTTACTGTTCTCCTTTGCTGCAAAAAAAATCCCCCAAAAAAACAAACTGGTTCATGAAAGTTGACTCTGTTTGTCATTGGAACATTTACCAAACTACACTACCAAGCTAATACTTAAATAAAAACAAAGCTTCGATCGCTCAATTTTCAAAGACTGGTTCCAAGATGAATTCATACCAACCATCAGAAAACATCTCTGAGAGAACAAACTACTGAAGAAGGTCATCTTGCAGCTTGACAACTGCCCTGGACACCCATCCCCAAAGAACCTGATGATGAGATAGGAACATCAAATGCATCTATCTGCCGAGAATCACAACTTCAAAAATTTAACTCTTTGACCAAGGTATCATATTGACTTTCAAGCATAACTACAGAAGAGAAATGATCAAGAGAATGGTGGAGAGTAAGGACAACATGACAATTTGCCTGAAGAAACTTAATGTGAAAGAAAAAATTTTAAATGCAGCCATGCATGGCAAAAAGTGAGAATCAACTGTATCAACATGTCCTGAAAACAAAACCTGGGTATTGCGTTAGAGGCAAAATCTAAATAACAACAAAGAGGTGGATTTCAAAAACTTCACTGAAGAATAAATACATGAAAGAAAGAATCAAACTATGGATTATGATGGATTCAATGCCTGTAATCTAAACACCACCAGATCCATACTTGAAACCAACATAGATAGATGACATCAATGAATGGGCTAAATGACAACGACCAAAAAGCTACCAAGACAATGATAGATGAAATATTGGTCAGTATAATAGATCCAAACTCTCAAGATGTTTAGCAAGCTGAAAATTATGATGTCAGAAATATCAAGACCAAGCCACTGTCATCATCTCATACAGTCATCCACTATCTAAAAGAATCACTAAAATGGTTGACAGCCAATGAGAAATCAAAACCTGCAAATTTGATGGAACTTCAGAACATCCTACGTCTAGCAAAGGCAGAAGCAAGGAGTAAACGGGAGTGAATGTAAACCATTAAAAATTGCTGATTACTTCAGCACATTTTCATCTGTTCAATAAATGCACTATGATTTCATCACTTGTGCACTCTCAAAACATTTTTGTGTAATCTTTATAAGCACACACTGACTGAATGTGAATTTAAATAGACTGATTGTTCATGTATTTTTGTTATCAGCAGAAAGAAAATTTTAATTATCTGAATTTATTGTCATCCATTTTGTTACTAGAAGCCTGTTAGTTTACATAAAATTAAGTGTTTTATTTGTTTATGAGGTTTATTTAATCAGTTTATCTGTAGTTTTGCATTATTCTGGCTACTGACGTGGCACTTTTGAAAGTATCTCTTTATAATGTGGTCTCACCTATAACATGATTTTGCAATATGGACCCTGTGGACCACATTATAGCAGAGCCCCATAAATGCTGTCATGTGGAAAAAATTGTCTCTTAACAAATTGTTATGCTCTTGTGAACTTTTAGCAATTTAATAAGTTTAATATCAAATAAATATAATTTTGAATGTCAGTGTAGATCTACATTTACTGTACAATTGTATCATACAAAAATATTTATCTGCATTGGAGCACATTACTGTTAATGAAAATGCATTATTCCAGCAAAAAAAAAAGAAAGAAACATCAGACAAACCATTTATCAGAACATGTAAACCATTAAACATGACTTTGTTATTACTTCAAGGTTTTTTTTTTTTTATCTAAACAGCCACTTTTCATATGATGTGAATAACTAATGTAAATATTTTAGAATTATTATTCAATAATTTCAAAATAATGCCTTGTAATAGCTACTTCTCTTGTCAGTAGTTCAATGTTGATTGACAATAGGTGAACAGTTTTCATTGAGTCTTCAATCTAGTTCACCTGACACAAGTTTAATGGTGTTTAGATCTATAGATTAAAGTAGCCAAACCAGTTTTAAGTGGCATATAAAAGTGCACAGTGAATCCAGCAGTTTGGATTCCCTGATCATCTATGTTGTCCAGGACATACGAAGTCTGTCAAAAAAGTATCCAACTTTATTTTTTCCCATAGGAAGTAATGACGTTAGGGAGGCAAAAGTGTGCATAGTGGAGCCTCATGCATTCATGCGTGTGCATGGTTTTTCGCAGGCTTGCTGGATGCATCAGTCGCTGTCAGGCAGTCAGTGTGTGAGGTGCTGTACTACTTACTCATCACATTTTCATTTCGCCCATGATGACGGAACGTGTGGAGCAACGATCTTGCATCAAGTTTCGCCAAAAGCTTGGAGATACCCAAGTGGAAACAATTCACCAAATTCAACAGGCTTTTGGTGACAATGCCATGGCTGTTACCCAAATAAAAGAAATGGCACAACAGGTTAAAAGATGGCCGCTCATCGATGGAGAATTACCAGCGTTCCGGGAGGCCATCAACAGGCTGAAATGCAGTTATCGAGAAAGTGCAGACCTTGATAATGGAGGATCATCGTCTGATGGTGCGGGAAATTGATGACGAGGTTTGGATCAGTAAAGATTCTGCACATGCAATTTTAAAGGAGGATTTAGGCTTGTGCTTTGCCCAAGCTGCTTTCTCAGGAACAACAACAACTTTGTCTTGAGGTTGCACAGGACCTGCTAGATACTGCCAACAGAGATTCTGAGTTACAGAATACCGTGATAACTGGAGATGAGACGTGGGTGTATGGGTACGACCCGGAAACCAAAGCTCAGTCGTCACTGTGG
Organism: Nautilus pompilius; assembly: GCA_018389105.1. NCBI lineage: Eukaryota > Metazoa > Mollusca > Cephalopoda > Nautilida > Nautilidae > Nautilus > Nautilus pompilius. The sequence continues at coordinate 1,342,263 of JACATO010000364.1, forward strand.
AAGCACCCAACGTCGCCAAAGCCAAAAAAAGCATGCCAGGTATGGAGCAAAATCAAGGTGATGCTGACTGTTTTCTTCAACTACTGAGGGGTTTGTGCATCACGAATACGCACCAGAAGGACAAACAGTTACAAAGGAGTATTATCAGGAAGTCCTCTGACGTCTTCATGATGCAGTTCGGCGCAAGAGACCGGATCTGTGGGCCTCACAAAACTGGCAGCTGCATCATGACAACACCCTGGCTCATTCGTCGCAGCTGATCCAAGGTTTCTTGGCAAAGAAAGGCATTTCACTCATTCACCAGGTTCCCTACTCTCCAGACATGGCTCCTTCTGACTTCTGGTTTATTTCCAAAAATGAAGATGCCACTGAAAGGCTCCTGCTTTTAGAGCCAAGAGGACATCATGCGGAATGTGACGGCAGAGCTGAGAGCCATTCCAGAAGAAGCATTCCAGACGTGCTTTGAACAGTGGAAGGATCGCTGGGCTAAGTGTGTGGAGGCACAAGGGGCCTACTTCGAAGGGGATTAGCAATTGAACCCCACTAAGTATGTAATTTTTTTTTCCCAGGCTAAGGTCGGATACTTTTTCGATAGACCTTGTATATGTAAATAAGTATTATAAAGGCCATTGTGGAGTCCTCAAGCTACAAGAAAATTATACTAGCCTTTATAAAATAAAATTGTAAATATAATATGTATACAAAGAAAGTAACAACAGGTGAATGACAACAAACATAAAAAACTGTAATTAAATTAATTATTATATACATATTTTTATTTGGCATCAGAAAGAGAAAAAAGAAAAAAAAAATAGTAAAATATAAAAGTTCATGTCTAATTTTACTACTGCAGAACCAGCAGCACCCCAGATGCAACTGACTACTCTAAGCTACTGAGTTGCTAGTTGCCCAGAGCTGTTGCCATGACATTACATTGGCAAGTTCAAGGTTAGTAGTGCTAGAAGCAAGTTGGTGCCAAAAAAATAATCTACAATAAAAAATTTCTACTATGCATGAAAGAAATCACAGGCACCATACAATTAAGAATTTCTGAATTTTTGGTTGAACATTCTAGATTTTCCAGTAAATTTTTAAAATTTATTTCAAATGTCAGACAGGATACTGAGAGGTTCCCTCTTCATTAGCTTTTTGGTCATTGTAATTTGTATAAGCCGTATTTATATTTATTCATCATCATTCATTTTTTGCACATTATATGCTGTGTTATAGTTGCAATGATTTACCAACAATGACAGAATTAATGCTACTACTTAAATCAGAGAAAAGTACTCAAATAGATATAGTATTGTTGCATTACTGGGTAAAGGTACAATAAATATTTAAAGTAATATTTTGGCATCATCTAGAATTAACAAAATGCCATAATATTTGTATTAGTAAAATAAATTAACACAAACATTGCAATATTACAGAATAAATCATTAGATTGTGAAGCAAAACATGAATTATAAGGGGTGGCTTGAAGGTTAAATATGGAAGTGTGAAATCCATTATTTGCCAACAGCAAGCAATGTTACCAAGTTCCATCGATTAATTCATTTAATCATTTAATATTTTTAAGCTCCAACTTCAATAGCTAAATATCAGTAAACACAAATTTTCAATGTCCATCTGGTTCTGATAGACTATGCTGTTTCCTGAATCATACTAACAGATTTTTGATAACCTTAAAATATCACAAACACTACCATTTGTGTTGAACTGGCTGCACAATTAGTCAGCACACTTGTGATGCAAAAACACATGGGGCTGAAGTAATACAGATTTAGCATTACAAAGGATTATATTAAAGAGGAAGGTACTGTATGTTTCAGCTCTTATGGCTCAACCTGTGCTGAGTAATATAGATTTGAAGACTAGTGGAGCACAAATACACATTAAAGCAGGATTGTTGATTAACATTGTGATCCCCATCACTAAATCTAGTTGATACTTGTCTGAAAGTTAAATTTGAAGTGAACTACTGCACACACACACACACACACACACACACACACACATGCACATATGCATGCATTTTTAAACAATAAATAAGCATTTAATTTCAGATGTATTTATAGATGATACATGGACAATGGCGGAATGATTGAGTGTTTTCTTGGCCAGACCTGACAAAATATCAATGAACTTATTTCACAATCATACTTATACTATAATAAAATTTCATAAAAAGAAAAAAAAAAATTCAAAACACTGCCAATGTTGTTACTACATGAAGCAGCAGATAACAATATTTAGAAGATTTACCTGCATTATGTAGCAATTGCTAGCAGAAACTGGACATATTCTCATTAAAGCTGGCAATAATTTAGATAAAAAAATAAACTAGTAAATGAAACCAAGGATTTTGCCGCTGTTGCACATTAATCAGGTTTAAGTTTAATAGCATAATTTTAACTATGGTGTAATTTTTCATAACTATAATCCCTCCAAAAAATGGCTTGTGTTAAAACATCTACAAAGTATAGCATGCCATTTTTTTTCCTTCTCTTCATTAAAACACAATAAAGCATCTTGTGACTTTTCTGTATTATTTTCTTCAAACTGGTCCATTTTTCACTTGAAAATTAAATTTAAAAAAAATTGTATATATTAAATTTTATGCAAGAAAGCAGAAGCCCTGAGTGATTCATACAATACCTACAAGGTAAGGAAATGCAGTATTTGTCAATGTGTACTTAGAGACATGACTTGACACTATTACTATTAAAGTTCAACAGTTGGGCCACCTGATCATATTAAATAACATTTTGTACAGATAACTGTTTCCAAAAAATATTTAGATAATTGCATACCTATATTTTTGGAATAATTACCTCTCTTAATCTTAAATTTCTGTCGGACTTTAAGTGAGCATGGTTGTATTGCTAAGTAAAATGTTAAGCAAAGAATATAAACCATACAAAATACAAATCTACAAGATTACAAGATGAAAAGGGCATGCTTAGAATTGAGTGACAGTAAAAGTAATACCAGATGACAGGAAGCGAATTTATATCAGTCTGAGCTGGTATCAAGGGCTAATTGAGGAAATCTTTGATAAGCAGATAGATATTGATCTTTTACTTTTATACCATCTCAGTGATCAACTGGTAAGGTTTTTTTTTCTTTCTACAAAACTATATTGTTGAAAGTATCAACTTTCATGGACAAAACAACTCACTCTTGATTTTATACATAAACTAGTGAAGTTTAAGAGTTGTAAATAAAATTTGATTTAAAATTGTGTTTTCCTTTGGCTTATCTTTTTCCTCTCTGGCTCTTGCTACCTCTTCCCGCTTCTATCTCAGTTCTTTTCAGCTTAGGAATTTTATACAATTGCTCACTCATTTCAATAATATAGTAAATGTGATATGATTTTTGATGCAATGTACAGGGTGCGGCAAAATGATCTGACACATTTGTATTTTTAATAAAAGCCAAATAGAGTAAAGAACGAAAAATTTTGTTTTTATTTTCAAAATGTACATAGAATGCCATTTTGTTTCATTTGGTTTTAAAAATTAAATCACTCAAGTGGGTACCGTTATTGTTCAAACAGTGTCCGAGGTGTTCACGAAAGTTGTCCATAACCCAGCTGGTCATTTCATGTGGAATGGCAGCAGTTTCTTGGCGAATGACATCTTTTAATCGCTCAATAGATCATGGGCGATGAGTGTATACCTTTGATTTCAGATATCCCCACAGAAAAAAATCACACGGGTTCAAATCAGGTGATCGGGCGGGCCAACCGATGTCACCACGCAATGAAATCAAATGACCGGGGAACATCTCCCTCAAAATTCCCATCACACGTCGAGAAGTGTGGGCTGTTGCCCCATCCTGTTGAAACCAAACATTGTCCTTATCGTCAAGTTCATTCAATTTGGGTTTCAGAAAAGTCTCTAGCATCACACAATATCGATCAGAGTTCACAGTCACTGTAACATCGTCTTCTTCGAAGAAGTAAGGACCCCAAATGCCAAATTCTGCTACCACACACCATACGGTTACCAGAGGACAATGCAAAGGTCGTTGGTGCAATTCACAAGGGTTGTTCTCGGCCCAGTATCAGAAGTTTTGCTTATTCACGCTGCCACACAGGTGAAAATGCGCCTCGTCACTGAACAACACAACAACTGCACAGGGGACATGTTGTTGAATTTCCAAACACAATGCTCTGCGAGTTTTAAAGTCTCTTTCGCTGAGTTGTTGTGCCAACATCATTTTGTACGGATGCATTTGCAGTTCCATGTGAAGAATTCTTCGCAAACTTCTATCGGAAAGGCTAAGAGCAGCGGCGTGTTTCCGTGCCGAACGTCGTGGAGACTGTTGAACTGAACCTCTTACCGCTGCCACATTTTCCGGAGTTCTGGCAGTCTGAGGTCAGCCGGTTGATTTTTGTTTCAATGCTGATCCACTAGCTCTAAAGTTGGTAACCCATAACAAAATCGTGTTTCGAGTAGGTACAGGATCATGTCTACCAAGCCTGAAGTGTACACGGAATGCTCTTTGTGTTGCAATTATGGATTCGTTGTTTTTGATAAAGGTTTCCACGATGAAAGCGCGACCCGTCCAATTCATGTCGGCAACTGAAAACGAAATGGCATTCTATGTACATTTTGAAAATAAAAACAAAATTTTTTGTTCTTTACTCTATTTGGCTTTTATTAAAAATACAAATGTGTCAGATCATTTTGCCGCACCCTGTATAAGTACATATTTTCAGATTTTGTGTACAAATATTCCCTACCTCCAATGAGAGTTGAAGGAACACATCATAGTAATTTAACAAAACCCAGGGGAAAAAAAGCTTTAATCAAAGATATGCCTTCTAAAAAAAAATTCTACTATGTCAAAAACCCAACCAACTAAAAAGAAGAAAAGACCAGAGTCATCTGAAGTAAATGAAAAATAAAAGATAAGCACCATTAAGAGCACAGCCACGTTTACTTTAGATATTTGGAATGTAGTTCTTTTGTTTTTTAAAAGTTTTAAATGTCTTTTTTAAAAATATTTATAATGTATTTTCTTTAAAATTTGAACATTTTCTACCTGTTTTAAAGTATGTCTATGCTTATCATTTGTTACTTAAATTCTTTTTGGTAAAATCTGATTTATTCCTGTTTGATTTTAATATAAACCATAATAAAACTAAAATTAAAAGATAGTGTGTTAAAGATGAACTATTTACTTGCATCAAATTTATTCATACCCTTCTAATTTCATCATTCTTTGAGAGGAAGTGTACTGAAGATGCAGTCATGTAGGATTTCTACAAAACAATGTTTAGCTATCTTTAGTGCAAAAATAACCTTGCCTCATGCAAAACGATATTTGTCGTGTGTTCACAGTCTACTCTTCGTATGATGTTATCACCCAATTTAGCCAATCCAGTGCTTTATTCTTGATCACTTCTGAACAATTTTTTTTTTTCATGGAAAAGCAAATAGTTAAATATAATATTATTAATAATAATAATAATAATAATAATAATAATGTCATTTCTGAAAGATTACCCACAAATGTTTGTAATTAGTTAGGCTTCTGTATCTCATTCTTTTATCTCTTTTCCTTGTAGTACTCCCAACTCTGAGCCATTCTGCTTTTTATAAAAGCTTAAACTTCTGGGCCATACCACTAGGGTTATAAAAATACATTTTAAAAATAAAAAGCAAACATAAAAGAATTTCCCTTCAGAGATCTAATATGCAAAATACCAATATTTCTACACTTGGTAAAGATTTAATGGGCATAATTTTATACTTGGATCATATGTAAAGAATTTTTTATTTATGAGACTACATAAATATACAGTTAGACAAATGATAAGCAAAAATGGTTGTGTGTGTGCACGCGAGCGCATGTGTTGAGAAAAGTTGCATCATGAATTTTAAATGATCTATTTATTACCATATATAACAGTAAGTGTTGGTAAGGACAAATTTCAATCTAGTTTACTTTGTTATCAACATTATCCATCACAACCCTAATTATGTGCAAGTATACTGCTGACAAAAAACCTCAATACTACATTAAATTAGAAACAAAAGTTTTGTTTTAATAATGGGAGATTTTAATCATCTAACCATTAACTGGGCCAGAGGCGTAGCAAGGGTAGGGGGGCCACATGGAGCAGTCATCCCCGGGCGCATGTCTGAAGGGGTGCAAAATTTCCTTTGGCCTATAAATTATAATGTCAATTAATAACTATCCACCTCCATCTGTGAAATTTTCATAGTAGTTGTGAAAGGTCTTTCAGCAAGCTGAAATTAATTATGACATACTTGAGAACTTTGATGACTCCAAAACGACTGAGTAACTTGGCAATATTAAGTATTGAAAAAGATGTACTCAATACCTTAAATTCTGATAGTTTGATTGATTCATTTGCAGAGGCAAAAGCACAAAAGGTTCATATATAATGTAACAATGAATAATAGAATGCTACCTGTACAAGATCTAGTTAAGTATATGCACAGTTTTGTAAACATAAGTAGTATTTTATCAATCTGTTTCGTAATACATGTACACCACAAGTGACTGCAAAGATTACTCTAGCTGTGTGACTTTGAACGATACTGGATGAAATAAATATCAAAATGGTTTACAATTTAACAAATTATGCAAGTAAACCTGGTAGGTGATATCTCATTAATTCCAGGTTTACAGTTGTGATATTGTGAGATGTTATATTGTAGCTTTAAATTAGCTCTGTATAAGGCAGTAATTAATTCTTTGTGATTGTCATTAAGTGGGTAATGAGTCAAAAAAAATAATCAAAATATTTCAGTGGGTGGGGTGCCAAAAGGGACTTTGCCCCTGGGCGGTGAGAACCCTTGCTACGCCTCTGAACTGGGCACATGTCGCTAAACTGTTGATACTGCATAGGTGATGATAAGATTCATCATGAAATGATGATAGAAATCTTGAATTAGTTTTGGTCCTAGTATTTAAACTAAAATAACCATCCTTGAACATATACAAAATAGTGGTGCAAATTTAGTTTATCTAGTTATCATAACATTAATAAGATAAGTCAAATTGCTTTAGTGATGAAAGTAGTGTAATATAAAACTTTAACAGCACTGATATTATTAAAATATTAAAAGTCAGTCCAACTTAAACAACATGTCTTCCACGCTAGCAGTGCTGTTGTATACTTTTCATTTTTTCTTTTTTTTTATGTGAGTAAAAAAGGTGTCCATTTAAGATGCAAAAAAGCATAAACAGGTTTACATTTTGTGAATGATTGATTAGAAAAAGAAAATATAAGTATATATTACAGATGAGTTTTCTAATTTCTACAAAATAATATTAATTCAAAATTATACTGGTAAAATTTCTAAAAGAAACATTATGAAATACTGAAGCTAATATGAAATTGGCAATGCTAAATTATACTTTAAGTATTATATACTTTACATGAAATATCTGCTCCAGTGATAGTCATGGATACTTTTTGAAATATCTGCGCATTGTCTGTCAAAATTCCCCTCACAGAATTCATGTGATATCACCTTGTTTGGTAATGCTTGGGAAAATGCTTCTTTTCACATGTGATTGTCACCTTACTCTGATCCTGTGGCACCCTCTATTTAATGACATATGCAATGTTCGTTGTATCAGATTAATGTTTACTGTATATTCCAAGTGGTGGGTTTTTTTTTTGGTTTCTTTCCTACAGATTATTTAAGAAAAATATGTCTGTCTGTCTGTCCGTCTGTGTGTGTATGCTTGCAACAGCTGAAGCTACAGTGTACATAGCAGTGGATATGAGGTTTCAAGTTGAAACACTTTCTTGCAAAGGAAAAACAGCAGAATGAAGAAAGAATATTCTAGTAATCTATGCTGCTTTGCCATGTTGCGATTCTCTATTTTTGCATTGCCATTCTGTATTCTTTGTTGCGTGTTCCCTTGTTTGCCATTTTTGACAAGAGCAAAAAGCAATCAGTGAATTACAAGGAGTGTTTTGATTCTTATCTGAACATGCATGTGGTTATAGACATCACAAAGTAATGTGTAATTCAAATATATTCAAGCTGATTAGATATCTTCTGCGGCCAGAGAAAATCACTGCTATGATGCACAATTGCACAATGAACTAACTGCCAAGCAGACAGAGTACTGCAACAAGATACACCTCATGGCATCAGTTCACCACATGAAAATCAGAAAGTTTAATTAATCTATCAACATGTGAATTGCCAAGTTGCAGAGTCTTTCATGCAATTATGACTTTAAGAACCCCAACCAGGAGATATGTGATTGCATCATTTTTGGTGGCTGCCAGCCAACATCTGAAAAGCAAGAATAATTTGCTATTTACAAAAACCATAAAGATTGATAAGTCACTGGAGTCTGTCAACAATGATCTAAAGACCAATGCAGACAGGAACACACACATACCATAAAAATGCAGAAATCAACCAGATGCCTCAAGACTATAAAAAAAAGCAACTATATTACATTTATGTTATCTTTCAATTAGTGATCTCTTGACTATTCAGTATTATTCTCATGGTCCTCCCAATGCATAGTGTTTTAACCTTAGAAAAAGTATTGTTGGTTTATCATTTTTAATAAGCACTGCAGCAGTGCTGAAAATAGTGCTGTTCCAGCAGTGTTTTGGATATGTTTTGAACATTCTCAGAAATAGTGAGTGCACACTTCTCAAGTGGCCACTCCTACTCTATGAGCATGGGCATTTAAAACAGAATAGCCTATATCTAGTCTGCTAATCTGTACCTGTAGGTCCCTGGCTAACTTGTGAAAGCCATTTTGCACTATTGTTTCTAATTTTGTAATTTTCACCCTCTTAACTGGTCTGAACAATCAAGTCAAATTTCATTTATAATCCTCATAGCAATACCAAATCTAATTTAAAAGTAATAATAAATTGCTTTTGCATTATACAAAAAGTCTTCAGATTCTGCACTTTTTTCATAAAAAGTGATAATTCATTTTAAGCAAATTGATATCACTCCTACAAAACTACAAAAAATAATCTATAGTCTATAGTCATGCTACTTGACAATCTCAGTTTTTTTAAAATAAATTGTTATAAGAGCAGATTGATCATGCTACGACATGCCACATTTGTAACAGAACCTTACTTTTTTCTAATTCTTCAAATCAACACCATGGGTACACGTGTTGAAGCAGAAATTCAGTTTATCTTTTTATTAATTAATAGACTTTAGTGCATATTAATTCAGTACAGCAGGCACAAGCAAAATCCATAAGGTATGAGCATAATAGTGACTATATTTTATGAATCCTTATTTACAATAGCATCTATCTGAGCAAAAAAAAATAAAAGATCCTAGTGAATGAAATATCTTTAAACAAAAAATTTAGTATTTTTCCCTGAGAAATCATGTGATATGAAGCTTAACTATTTTGAATAAAAAATTTTTTGCATTAATTCCAGCCAACCCGTTAAGTTTGTATAGTTTTTTATTTAAAAAAATAAACACTGTTTAGACCTTACCATTTGACTAATATTTCTTTAGTTTACTGTAAATTTCAATTTTGGATTCTCTTTATTAAAAAAAAATAATAATAATTCTCCATGTAATTTCTAATTTAAAATTCATGAAATTTGTCTTTGTAAGTTAATAAAAATGTTAATGATTAAAGTAAATTTATTATTTATTTGCTCTATATATCAGTAAAATTTTATCATTTTCTATTTTCATTTTAATAAACTAATACAGTTTGTTATCATTAAAGAATCAGGCACAATTAAATCCCTCCTAATTTGTTTGTTAGCCTAAAAAAATGTGCATAGCTTTGTGCATATTAGTTTTCTTATATTAACTATATGCACTACAAAGAATTAGAAAACTAATAATAAATAAATATTTTTCCTTGCTTAGTTTTAACAGAAATAGTAGAGATACTACAGATATGCTATAAGCAACAATTTTTACTTGTAAAATCATGCTTTATTTGATCAGCAAACAAAGAAAATTCAACAGTAATCAGTATAATGAGGCAGCAGAAAGTAATTTTAAAAAGTGGCTTCTGATCATGATACCTGCAAAAAAAAAATTGTGAAGCTGTTTAGCAAACATATCAGTACATTTGGAATATTCTGAGATTCTCCAAAGACAGTTTAAATATAGGCTAACTTGGTCTGTGGTAAAGCATGCAATTTCTCGAAGTCTGTGCAGTATTTATTAGAATCCACCAGGTTTGAAAAGTAAAAGTTATAGGGAAAACTGTCTATGAAGACCAATACAGACATTGATAAAAAGAATCCAAAGCACTGGTCAAATGAAAGCCTAGATATTGTGCATTTCTATCCATCTAGGGTTATTTTGATTATGGTTAACATTAAAAGATAAGCTCTTTTAAATAATTTCAAAATCTAAATTTAAACTTAAGAAATACAAATTATTACTATGGAAAATATAATAACCAAAACATACAGGTAAAAAAAAAAGAAAAATAAAGAGACTGCTTTATGATTAAAGTATTTGTTTTGCTAACTTAATGTGATAATCTGCTAATTGAATTAGTGGCAATGCTAAAAATTACAGTAATAACACTTGTTTTCTGCAGTCATTGCTCCATACAATGAGAACAAGTGAAAATAATAAGCATGAAGTAGCCATTAGTGCTCCATGTAGTTTATTCTGAGTTGAGAGATATCAGAATAGATAGCTGATTTCCCCATCTAACATGTTGCATTGGCTAACTTTTGTGTCATCAAGAGCTAAATTATAATGGGAGGGGGAGAAAAGGCATGCCTAGTGTAATGTTCACTTCCAAACTTTTCATTGCCATACTTACTAAATTGTAAGATTTTCAAATTTTAGCCAAGTATTTTCCCTTTAAAGATTGCCACTACCTTGAGTTTTGTTGTATCTGTGTTTACTTATTGAAATAAACTAATTAATCCTGAGAAAATGCTGTGGAATTTTCATGGTGATTTGTTTGGTTGTTGTACTGCAACAGGTTACTGAAGAAGTGCATCAGGGATCACAAGTGCTACAGATAAAATAATTATGCAAATAATGAATAGTAGATAGAACTTTGATCTGATGCATAGTAGAGAAACATTACCGGTTGTCTTTGTCTCTATCAAATGCCCCCACCCAACCCTGCCAACATTTGGCATTACTAACAACAAAAAAAATTTTAAAAAATGGTCCCCTCAGATTCTAAGATGAGCCTTAAACCACTTGGAAATATTATCTAAAAGGTTTACCATTTTAAAGCTTGACAAAAATTGTAGTTAAACCATATATGAGCTTAGTTCAACAGCATATAATAATTAATTACTTTTGCTAAAAGCTAGCCAATGAACAATCTAAAGCCTCTTAAATATGACTTCCTTCATTGTATGCACTCTCTGGCTTTAAAAAAAAGAGTCAAAATATGGTAAGTAAAGCAAACTATTTCTCAGTAGCTGCCAGAAATGAAATTGTTTATCATAATTCTACTTGTTCTATCAACAATGGAAGCACAAAATCACTACTCAGAAATAGCAATAAGATTAAGCATTTTGTATTTCATTACCAAAATAACTGATGGAAAAATATGATCTAGTAGCAAACTTTTACTATCAAACACTTAGAGTAAATTAAAAAAAATTTTGTTTTTGCTTCAGCAGTCTTAACAAAAAGACTAAATTTTATTCTCTCAGGAAAAAATGATAGAAATAGTTCTTTGTGTTTGAACTAAAAAATTGAATGAAGCACATATTATCATCATTTCAAAAACTTACTGGCAGATATCAAGAAAAATGGTAGCAAATTCATTAAATTAAATTTAAACCTTCTTTCATAGAAACAATAATAATGCAAAAGTTTGTATTCAAAATCAAGGTAGACAGAGTATTGTGATATCATATTGTATACCTAACATTTAAGAACTTACCACCAGAATTCCTGTAAGACAAAGTAGTTTATAAAATTTTTTTACTATAGTAATGTCTGCATGATCCATTAAGGTTTTGCATTTTAGACATTGCACAAGTGAAAATTGACCTCCTTCAAACCTGCATGCTAGTGCTGGTACAAATGATAGGTATCCACCAAATGAAACCTGGTTTCAGTTTCATAAACCAACAGGATGTAGTTGGGTGGACAGCTACTGCAGAAAGTTCTTACATTATTTTTTTTAGATCTGAGAGGAAACCAAGAAGTCTGAAGTAAATTCATGCAGCCAGCTTTTGAAGAGCAAGAAGAAACCAAACGGTTGGTATATTACTTTAGATGAATTGAGTAAATAAAGAATGCAATTTTTTAAAACAAGACCAACAAATTTGTTGTGATATTTAGGGAAAAAAACATTAATTTGCTAACCAGACCAACTCTCCTTAAACATTGCACTGATTTCTCAAAGTCTGTACAAGAAAGTTTTCTTTTCTCATTTCATAGCAGGTGACAAGAATGTATTATATTTAACAGTGTGCGATCAGCTTAGAATTAAGAAAGATTTGTGAAATCTGCTTTACATGTAGTTACATAATGAAGCAGGACACAAAAAAGCAGTAAATTTATTAGATTTTTAAACAAAAGATAAATCAGAAGTTTTTCCACCTTACAACACTGATACTTAAAAAATTACTTTCATTAAATAGTGACTGGGCTTAAAATAAAATACAAATTGAACAACAACTTTTTTGTTGTTGTTGTTGCTCTAGAACAGGGGTCACCAAACATTTTTCACAGTGGGCCGGATAACTGAAAGAATGACGAGCGCGGGCCACATAATCATTCTGTTCAATACTTGCAAGCCAGAACGAAAGCTCTGGGGAAAAAGACGAAACACTAAGTTTAGCATTCCATGTTAATCATGGGTAAGTGGCGTGCAATGCACAAAAAACAAAGGCAACCAACATATTTATTTACTATAAAGTTATCAAAGAAGGTGATGTTAGCAAAAATATAGTTACATCAGACCTAGTGTGCACATATCCAAATCTTACAAACTAAGCAGCAAAAAAGGTTAGTGAGCTTTGTGAAACTGTCGTTTGGCTTTCAAGATATCATCAATGTTTGGTTTGGAATTGCTGCATCCAATCAAGAGAATTGCTTTCAAATGTTCATCAGTCAATCTCGTTCAATGTGTTGACTTCACATACTTCATTTTTGAAAATGTTTGCTCACAGACATAAGTTGTTCCAAACAATGATGTCATATCAGCGGCAAATTTCTTCAATTTTGGAAACTCAACATCAGGTAAGAAGCGGTAAAATTCAACAAGTTTTCCTTCTCTGTGCTTCTCTTTCAACAAGTCATTTGCTTGCAAATCAATGAGCTCCAACTGTAGTTCAACTGGCACATCATCAAGGTTACAATCAAACGGATTCTGGAACAGAAGAATGTCACTCTCAATTCTGTTGAGATCTGAAAATCTCTCCAAAAATGCTTCTTCAAGTCACGAATAATCTTTTTAGGAAAATCGAGGTTGACATCTTCAGCAATTGTAGTGCAAAACTCTTTGAAACAGTGAAAATGAGAGAAGTTTTCTCCTTCCAGTTGTGCTTCAAACAATGACAGCTTTCTCCGAAATCCTTTGATGATTCTGTAGAGATCACAAACGAGGTTATCCTTTCCCCGAAGTTTCAAGTTCAGTTCATTCATGTGGGATGTAATGTCGACCAAAAATAACAACTTTGACAGCCAGGTAGGATCTGACAGCTGTGGATCAGCTCTATCTTTTTCAGTGAGAAAAACATCTATTTCGTTTCGGAGCTTGTAAAAACGAAACAGGACTTTACCGCAGCTGAGCCACCTCACTGCTGTGTGATAAGGCAAGTCACAGAAATCAGAATCAATTTCTTCAAGAAAAGCCTGGAACTGACAGTGATTGAATGCATGTTCCTGAATGAAGTTCACAGCAGAAACGACTGGTTTCAGTACACAAGAAATATCCAAGTCTTTCCCACAGAGTGCTTGCTGATGTATGATGCAGTGTATGAACAGAGCGCCCAGAATTTGCAAATCTTCCAACTGAGTCCTGATCTGCCCGACCAGACCCTTCCTCACTCCAGCCATGTTTTTTCCTCCATCAACTGTAACACCTCGAAGCTGATTCCACTGAAGGTTATAGTCTTGCAAAGTTTTCTGCACTTCCATGAAAATGTCTTTTCCAGTTGTTGTTCCATGCATGCAGCAAACGGATGCCAACTCTTCCGTTATCTGAAAGTCCAAATTGACACCATAAATGAACACAAGAAGTTGTGACGTACTCGAGAGATCAGTAGACTCATCCAGCACCAGAGAATACCACAAGTTCCTAGCTTTCTTGCGTATCTGTAGCACTATGTTCTCTGCACAACTGAACTTGCCGAAAGGCTGATACTTCCAAACAAATCGGCTTTCTCAGGACACAAGTCATTTGCTGCTTCCATCATACTCTTTGATGAGGTTGCCATCAGTAAACGGTTTTCCTCGCTCTGCCAACTTATGCACTATTTTGTAACTTGTATGAGTAACAGATTCATTTTCAGCAAACTTTCTCATGAAGAGATTTCTTTGAGTTTCTAAACCACATTTCATGGACTCATATTTCTCAGAGCGTAACTTTCCAGAAAACTTTGAATATGTTGATAGATGTTTTGTTTCATAGTGACGCCGAAGATTGTACTCTTTCAAAACGGCAACACTTTCGCTGCATACCATGCAACTAGCTTTCTGGTCCTTTGTTTCCACAAAGAAGTCCTTTACTCCCCATTCTTCATTGAAAATGCAACACTCGGCGTCCACTTTTCTTTTCTTAGTAGCCATAATAAAGGGTGAAGAAAACAGCCTTAGAGACCAGCTCGATTAACACCTTGACCGGGAAATTTTTCTGAGCCTTCTTGCCCATGATGTGTCAATTATCCATGAAAAAATTTTAAAAATTTTATTTCACAACATCTCGTGTTCCATCTGTTTTATCACGCAAATGCAACTACCATCAGCAGGCCTGATGAACTGACGTCGCTGGCCTGATCCGGCCCGCAGGCTGTAGTTTGGTGACCCCTGCCCTAGAAGATTAGCAAAGCCTTGATTTTAAACCTATATTAGAAAAAACACCAACATACCAGCAGCTATTGATAGTGCAGCACTGACTTGTTCTGAATAATAATTTATGATGTGTAGTGGACTAATATATCATTGCATTGAAAGAACATTTCAAAGAAATAGAGATGAACCAGCTTCAGACTCCATATAGCCCTTGCCTACATGTAAAAATTAATTAATGCAAAAAATGGACATAATTTTATTTATTGAGTTTAAAATAGTGAAATTTAAAAAGGTACAAAGCAGCATCTGCATAAAATAAAAAAAATACCACATCCTATTTTTTCTTTGCTTGTGCATGTATTTACAAGTACAGAACTATAAATATTTACAGAAACATGAAGATTATGCACAAATAATGAGTAATTGCATTTGAGAGATGTATATAATACATGCACAATGCATTATTACAGAAAATATAAAAAACAAAACAAATAGATTTTATAGTGACATTAGTATTTGGTAAGCAAGTCCACTGCTATATACAGAACATGATCTCTCATACCTCTTCTTTCCATATCACTTCTCTTAGTTCCTTTTTCCAAAAGTTCTTTGATACCACTCATCTCAAGTCTTAATCTCTTTTCAGACACTGATTTTACAGATTTTGTTGCTTCAAAGAAAGATTTACAATCTGTGATACATTCAATAGGTAGATCTGCTTGACCTTGCATCTTTGCAAACAGTATATTCAAAAATATTGCTGGATCCAAACCTTCAACCATTGCTAGTGTTTCTGCTCCCACGGTACTACATACTACATGTCGAATCTTCTTAGATTGCGAACATAATGGATATATATTTCCTTCCTTGTCAGCTAAGATGATGAAGCAAGCACCCTGGGAACCCTCATCAGAAAGATTTCCCAGCGACGCATTTGAATACACAACTATTTTTATTATGGACCAGTAGTGGTATCATCTAAAGAAAAAAATAGAAACATAAAAAAAAAAAACAATTCCTTCATATATGTAGTCAAATGTACTCATGCCTAGTCCATTGAAAAAAACAAACAATAAAACAAAAGATAATGACAAACACATGTCTTTCCCAGCAGTAAGAAAGATCAGCTCTGTGCAAAGCCCATGAAAGGGAGAGACAACTGGTGCAAGAGCATGAAGGCCCAAGCATTTTGGAGGCTCATGCTTAGTAGTTAACCAAGATTTACAGTGCATCTGACAATGTATAACATATTTTCAATTAAAATTTTTGGCTCCAATAGTTTGGGCATTCAGATTAAGTTTATTTGAATTTTTTTATTCAGCTTATTTTTTTGGCAAAATATAAACATTAGTGATTTTTATATTCTATCCTAGATCATTGTGATTAAATTGAGCAGACAAATAAGTGAATAATGAATTTCACAAAAGAGATTTAAAAAACCAGGAGTGCATAGTCAAAGGTAGCACCAAGGCCCATGGTCCCTCTCCCAGTCCCTAGATTTGAGTCTAGCAAATTGTAAGTGTCCAACCTATGAAGAGTAGATCTACATCAAGATGTTATGAATCAGAGCTACAAATAACTTTTTTCCCTCCTGATCCCATTGTCTTCCATTACCTGAAACTTCTGCTGAGATTTACTCAAAATTACTTCCATCGAGCAACTTCAGTCTGTGAGGAGAGTCACGGAATGTTACACAGTCACAATGTCTACATTTTCTTTTTCTAACATCAAGTCCATCTCAGATGTTTGGTAGAGATTTCTTTTTTTAAATACTGTGATTCTCATTGGCTTTGGATTCGATGAAATTACTATCTGGATGGAAAGTTCCATAATGGTCTTTCATATCGTGTCATCTGACAGAACTGGTGTATGTCTTGCATTGTACTTGCAGATATAAGAAAGACAATTTTCATAAACCCCAGTGCCACTGCTGACATCTAAAGCAAGGCTAAATGGTTAGTGATTAGATAGCAAGCAGGTACAATATAATGCATTTTGACAAACAAAAAGCTAGATTATTTTGTTTCCTTTTCCTTTCTCAATTTTCTTTCCAGTGGATGTTACCAACCTCTGGTCAGAATTGAACCAAAGAACCAACTTTTTGCAGTCCTGAAGAGATTGATTTCAATCTTCAGACTGAGCTAAAGTTTGTTTTTTTTTTTTTTAATTCACCACTGATTTTTTAGTTTAATTTGTTTCAATGATAAAAAATATATTTATATTTGTTCAAACTTTCATTCAAGTGGTAATACTTAAAGCACTAGAAGAGTACATTATGAGAGATATGAAAAGGAGAAACATACTTTACATTTCTTATATTAATCTGATCATGTGAAATTCCATTTTAAATGTTATTTTTATCAAATCTTCTCACCATGTTCTTATAAATAATTCCATCAGTCTTTGGAAACAACAGGCAAAGCAGTAAGTACTTGTTACTTGTGTTGTTTTTAGAATTTGAAAAACACTAATTTATTTAAACACACAATCATTAAATGAATACTGAATTGATGCTAATGATATATTTCTTAACATTCAATAAGCTGTATACATAAATTTAACTTTTTTCATCAGAGCCTCTTTAAAAACAATGATTTTGTTTGTTTGTTGGCAGGGAGCAAAACAGTGAGCATCCATGGGTAAAGCAGGGACTATCTAAATTGAGGCCAACAACTTTCAATGATTGGCCCTTTGCTTTATTGATGGTCATAGCAAAGCTGAGTATTATAGGGAACTGGATCATCCTCTTGAATTCAAAGGGGCTTTTAAAATTGCATAGTGGTTATGTGTCAGACTGATAAAATAATAACAAACCTGTAGCAAACTACTAAATAAAATTTTTTATTATTAGCATTCAATGTTATCTCGTTTTATGATATCAAAACCTGCCATTGATGGCTTTCAAATGGCCTTGAAGGCTGATTCTAAACAATTAAAATGTGGTAATTTCTGAGTTGAATGAGTACTGTGAAGCTATACTAATTATGAACCTTTGGAGCCAGACTCTGGTACCCTTGGATCCTGCTTTTGATCCTGAGGAGCCTTCATCATAATTTGAGGTTACTAGGTTGCCTATTTTGAATAAGGGCAGTGAACTAAGTATAATTTGTGAGGTTTTTGAAAAGTGACCTTTGATAACATCAAAACTGCCTTCAAGGTCAATATTTGATAGCTCAAAACCCTGCTAAGATTTTGAAGTACCTACACCATAATTTTGGGGCCTTTAGGTGCTACAGTTTGGCCATAAAAGAGTAACAAACAAATGCACAAACACTTGAAAATAGGTATACAGATATGAAAAAAAATTCATACTATTTTACCATCAGAGATTTTAAGCACCAGGCTTCTTGCTCCATGATCTCCTGCTCAGTCCAGAAACTTAGAGATCACTCTATAGTTTGTAGAGTTGATGAGAGTTCATGTGACTAGACAGGTTAATTTGTACAGTTAAAGAGTTAATTAGAATAAATTTTAGCGAGAGCCCTCTGGATCACAACACCCATAATCCTCCAATATCCACAAAACATCCTTTTAATTGGAAGAGGAAATGGAGTCCCTAAAGAAAAACCATACAGATGGGAATTCTTCAGGAAAGAAAAGAACCATGTCAACAGCCAGATGACAAACACAGCAAGAAAACAATAAAAAACAAAATGTCTGGCAGCTTTTTTCTTTTTGAGTAGTGAGCTATGACTATGCTAACCTACTGTTGAGAAGCTATGCCTAGGTAACATGTAAATTCCTGTAGTTTGTGGCCAAAAGTTCAATAATTAACATGTTGCATGAAAACAACAAATTTTCATATTTTTTTTCTTATCAATTGAACATAAATATTTAAAAATTCTGTTTGTTTGGTGCAAATAAGAAACTTGACATGTATGTAGTAATTTTTTTTTTAATTAACAGTCCAACTTTTCATGTATAAACCTACTCATGCCATCAAAAAAATGAAGCTCTACTGTGATAGCAGGTAAAAAAATTCTGGTAACATATTGAAAATAAACTTGGTTTATATATTTATTTAGTAAAGTATTTGTGTCTAAAATACTGTCTCATCTAATAACCATTTAATTAGGGCATATCCATGAAATTCTAATGTTGTTGCCTGATCATAGATCAGAAATGTTTCCTATAAATCTTTCTCCAGCTGCCTCTTAACAATCAATCAAAATTTCCAAAATAATTTAATATTAGCT
This sequence comes from Nautilus pompilius, assembly GCA_018389105.1. Lineage (NCBI taxonomy): Eukaryota > Metazoa > Mollusca > Cephalopoda > Nautilida > Nautilidae > Nautilus > Nautilus pompilius. The sequence continues at coordinate 1,361,428 of JACATO010000364.1, forward strand.
GCCAGCTGAGCTGTTTCATGAGAATTATTTCTTAACAATTTGATGACTTGCTTTCCTCTGGTGATCCAACTCATAAAAAAAGCTATTGAAAATGCAACACAGGAGAGAAAAAAAATCAATACCAAGTATTGATTTGAAAATTACTCCCATAGAATTTCTGAAATGGTTGCTTTACTACCAGCTGTATCCTAACTTTGGGCTCAACCCAGCTCATCTTTTAATCTTTCCCTCTCCTGCAATGCATCAAACTCTACATGAATATCACTGACAGTAAATTTTCAGTAAAAATGTTAACTACTATAAAGGGTATACCAAATAACTTCCTTTACTTTGTAATTCTATTTAATGAATCATTTGGAGATATTAGTGATATAACATTCTAAGCTGACTGGTAACTAGAAATGTAATGTGAATTCAATGGGCTCACTAGTCTAAGACAAAACAAGAAAATCTCATTGTTTTAAAGATTAGTTAACATTTATTGATATGTATCAATGAGAATGCTGATTCATGTTTGATAGCATTTTTAATATAGACTGGTAAATTTACATAATTTTATTAAATACTTAGCATGAGTGAAAATTGCAACCATTATAATCACCAAAAAAGTGGGTAACAGTAGAGAATTCAATAAACTAAAACATCTGGATTAGAATAAGTTCAAAAAGTTCACATTTGCAAAAAAATGCTGCTTTGCAAAGTTTCAGAAACAAATGAAAACTCAGAATATATACACTGCAGGTAACCAAGTTTGAACAGCATTTAGTCTTAAACAGTTTTTATGTCTAACTTTCAAAAAAAGGAACAATTTTTCAGCATGGCATCTAGGATTTCAGGTAAAAGTCTCTGATTTTTCCACAAATCAATTTTTAATCTCCCATAAATTAGATAAAACAAAATGAAAAATTAATGAATGACAATTATAGCAGAGGTTCTGTACCATGCACTATGAACAATACATTAATTAATGATATACAATTAAAAGCAGTTATGCACATAATATTTAATATAAAAGAAATGTTGTCTCTCAAATTGTTTAAATATGATTTTGCAAGGCAAAGTTTGTGTGGTTTTTTTTGTCATCTCTAGTTATAATAAAAATAGTTTGGGATGCAAAAAAAAGAAAATATGGATAAGAAAGTAGTTATATCAAAATTTAAATTCAAAGATGAATGTACGTATATCTTTTCATTTTATTTATTCAATCATAAGTTTATAAATATGATATATGTAATATGATAAATCAGGAAAATGTTGCAAGTTGCAAAATTAAATTATGTTAATGGCATATTATTCTTGATTTTCTTTAAGAAAACTTGCCAAAAAACCCTGCGGAGTAAGTCCTTCTTGTGGACTAATTTCAGTATATCTTTTTGGTGTACACAGCAAACTAAGAGTTCTCTTCTGAGATGTTGTACTTCAAAACAAGATTTTGATTCACCGTAGCATGCTAAAAAATCTTTTAGTCACCAGAAATTTGCAGAAATCAAGAACAAGTGTAGAAGTCTTTTGATCTGTGAGAATATGTAAAAAAACCTCTTGGCTCATTTCCTTTAAATGAAGCCTGTATTCACCAACATTTTTTCCTCATAAATTGTCACCTAAACAAAAAAAAAAAAAGTCAAGTTCTACTTCCAAAGATGATAGCAGCTTCAGGTATTTTTGCATAATATCAGATTGTATTTCTTCAGTAACCAGGCTTGTGGCTAGTTTATCAGGTAGCTTTAGGTCAGTGGATGTAAAGTACTGCTCAATATTAATGAAGGCATAATCAATCATGAAATAAATTTATCAGTTGATTCAATCATGCATTGGGAAGCTTGTACATAGTCATATCTTCTTGGAGCTTTATTTTTCCATGAAAGGAAAAGAGCATTTAAATTATATTTAGAAAGCAAGTGAATTGTCTGAATCAGGATTTCACATAACTTATCACTAGAGTCATACATTTAGAGCTGACCTTCACTAATTTCACAGTAGCTAGCATGTCTGAAACAGTCATGTTTGTACTTTGAATGGCTTTGAAGGCAATCTAAAATCAGTAAACAGGTGAACACATTTAGGTACAGATACCATTGGCATGAGATATAAAATGCAGTATTCACACCAAATTCTTCACTTGCTCCTTGCAAAGCATCTGAAACTTCATAATTATCTAACATGAATCTCAAAGCAGAAGAACGATGTTAACCAGTGTATAAAATATATGGGCTTTATTCTTTTAGGGAATGCCAGATTAGATTCTTCAACATAAAAATCCAGATGTGCTTAAATTTGCTACTAATGTTTTAGTTTACCTACCTCCTGCAAATAACCTAGTACACTTCTTTATATATATATATATATATATATATATATGAAGTGGTTTTTACTGCCTTCAATATGACCAAGAAAGACACATGAACACTGCAGTGCATCAAGCTGCTAATAGCTAAATTTGTTTAATATCTGTCAAAGAGCCATGGTATTTCACACCCATACTGCTTACTCTATCATGTTTTTTAACTTAGTTGAGTAATGGGTAACTGCAATCTTATTTGTGATGATGATGTTAGTGTAATTATGGCATTATTTTTGGCCTGATTCACCATACTCACTGGTACATAGTTAATCAGGAGAGAAATAATGAGTCTGACCACACACGGTAGGCCAAAAGTTCATAGGCCGTGAAGAGAGTAGCAATATAAGAAAATATGCATGCTCTGCCAGTACCATAAATTGTATGTCAAAGTAAATAACTAAACCATCTGTCTCTCTATCTATTTTTGAGAAAAAAGCTGATAGGTTAATTAAAGAATGAAAGGGTCACCAAGTGGTTAGTATAACTATTTCTATTAATTAGTGACCCTAGCAATGCTCATGATTTGGTTAATGAAACTAAATGCTAGCAACCATTTTCAGATTAAACTGGGCTATCCAAATTGGCAAAGAAATCCCCATCCAATAGCTGAGTGACCCAGTCAAGTAGTTTATATTTGTGTTTATTTTAGATATTTTGTTAATCCTCATTTTTCAAAAATGAATATCACAAAGTTTTTTTAGCAAAGTGGAAATTAGAAACACCAGAAAAGGAAGGAAGGAAGGAAGGAAGGGAGGAAAGAACTTACAAACAAAGCTGCACTATTGCTGGTTCAGATTCAACAGCAGCAGTTAAATGTAATAAACCCAGATGTTCTGATGATAATCCTGATATTGGATTGCACATTAATTCATCTATAAAACTAACAGATGAGCTTAAATCAATGTACTTGTAAAAGTGACTCAACTTTTAAGAATTGATTTCAAAAAGGATGCAACAGGAGCACAAAGTTTCCTCCATGTGTAGCTAAATAAATATTCACCATGGCTTAGTTATTACCTACACCTAAAAGGACCAATATGTAAGTATTGCACAATTTTCCCACAGCCAGTTCATTGTGGAAAACAGAGAGCCTTTATCCTGACACCTTTTACAAGATATAAAGACTTTCATGAAAGTGCAAGTAGTCATATTCCTAACACTTGGCACAGAAAAGTGCAGGTGGATGTAACTAACTCTTTGGCCATCAGATAAAAGAAAAACAGAAATGAACATTGTCTCTCAATTGGACAGTGCTTTGAAGCAGAACATTGAACAGAACTGGAAAGTATTATATCCAATATTTCCAACCATTATATTTTGTTGTACACATGAAATTGTTTTATGTGGTCAAGGAAGCAAAACTGGAAATGTTCAAGGCCTGTTTAATTTTCATACTGAATCAGATGAAAAGCTGCAAAACCATTTGGAAAATTCTCCAGCTAATGCTTACTATATATACACCTGTGTGCATAGAAAATGAGCTAATCAGTATCTGTGAAGAAACTACCAGGGAAGAAATAATTTCTTTGGAAAACTATATGATTTTAAATAATAAGTGATAAAAGTGCTGACTTATCTGGAAAGAAGCAATTGTCATTTGGTGTATGTTTCATCAACACAACAACCACTGAAAATATTATCCGAGAGGAATTTCTTGGATTTGCAAGACTATATGGACTGGATGCTACTTCCAGTGCCAATACTATCATTAATCACTGCATAAAATTTGGCTTGAATCTAGAAAAACTACATGGCTAAGGATACAATAGGTGCTCTATGATGGCAAGAAAAGAAAGGGGTGTACAAGCTACAACAAAATGTAAGTATCCAAAAGCTGTTTGTTCATTATGCTGCTCATAAGTTCAATCTGGTTATGAACAACTTGAATTGGGTACCTGAGATACATAATACAATTGGTAAAATCAAAGCCATCATAAAAATTCTGGGGGAGAGTCCAAAGATATTTCTTTTTGCAAATGTGCCACTATTATCTGAAAAACATCTTGGACTGCAAAACACAAAAGGAATAGAATTTATTCAGATAGCTTTAAATGCATTTTTGATCAGTTAACTATACTAGCCACTACAGCTTTAGGTAAACACACAAAGAATCACACCAACTAGAATCTGCTTCAAGCTTAATGATTTAATTTTTGTCTGATTGTAATTTCTAGCTATTTGGCAAGGCTAGAATCTGTAACAGGCTCTCCAAGCTGTTGAACATGATACCATAAGTGTACATTCATGTTCAGGAGTTATATCTGTGATTCATGAACTCTGACAAAAGCAAAAAAAAAAACAATTCAACAAACGTTTTACTAAAGTTCAACAGTTGTCGAAGATTTTGAATAATGAATCATCCTTTTCAATTTTCCCAGATAAAGCAGACAGCAGTCATTTTAATCTAATGTTGGTGGCTAAATCATGGAGGAATATTCTCATCAAACACTGTTTATACCATATTTGGACTCAATCATTCCATCACTAGAGAGCTATTTTGCTGCAGAAAATAAACAAAATTTTTGTCTCTTTTAACTTTACCCTGTACAAATGGTGTACATTGGACATGAAGAATCCAAAAACCAGATTGCAAAACCAAAAGCAGTGTACGAAATTGAAAACTCGGAAGCTGAAACTGTCGTCTGGTTTGAGATGTGGTCCAAAACAGTGTGTTAGCAAATGAAAAAATGATCTTATTGACTTGTTAGAGTAGTCAGGCCTATTCCCTCCCATTCATCAAGCAATTCATATTGCTCTAACATTACCAGTAATAACCTGCACAGCAGAAAGATCATTTAGCACATTGAGAAGGGTGAAAACATGGCTGAGGTCAACAATGGCAGATGATCGTTTACCTAGACTTTGTAATGATAAGTGTCCATAGTGCAAAATTAGCAGCTAACAAACACAACTTATTCAGAAAGTAATGGATAAATTTGGACAAGACCAGAGATGTTTACAATTTGTACTGAATACAAATGGTTTTTTTGGTTTCATTACTGTGATCTCTGCTGTGGTAGCACAATAGCTAAGGAAGCATAGTAATGTCAAAAAAATAAAATATATTTTTTTAAAATTCTAAATGAATCACAAGAAATATTTCTAACTAAAAAATTAATGATCAAAATCAGATATTTTTGATAAGAAAAACAAATTAGTATCTTGTTTATTTTTTGACATTTGTATGTTTTCATCCCTGCACTTGATATTATTTTGTCAATTCCTCCCTCTTGGAAAAAATTCTGAGGACATCCATGGTTATACAGCATACACAGGTAGACTCCTTGAATATCCTAAGTTCCATTAATAATTTCACCAAATTTCAGAAAAATTTGATTTACAACAGCATTGCTCAGTAAATGAAGTATCCTATTTAGTATCTGGGCATGTGTAAGCTTGTCTTCTGTAAAAGCCAAGTTTTTAGGTTATCATAGACTCTTACTTGGAGTAACTTCTGAAAATTGCTTTCCACTGCTTTCTTTCATCCAACTGCAATGCCCTGTTGTGTCATACTTTAAAATAGTGACAATTTTCAGAAGTGCCCTTCACTATACATTTGTACTTGGTTGTTCTTTATAAAATTTTATTTTTCAAGGGCTTTCTTACAGTTACTAAATCCTATAGAAATATATCTATCTTTAACATATCTAGCAAAGCCAGTCAGTTTAGAATGTGATCCTTCTGCATACGTGTACCAGAAAACTGCACCAAGACCAAAATCAAAATTCAGCCAAGGATACTCAGAACACCATTTTTGTTGGAACCTTAAGGTTTTGGTAGGCAATAATTGAATGGTCATACAAACAGTATTTTATGGCTAATAAGGCTATTGATCAAAGTCTGACAGGATAATATTTTTATTATATTTACATACAAACATTAAAGAGGAGACAAGAAATAATTGATCAATTTGCTAAAATCAAGTCAAGAAACATTTCATTTATTTTGTAGAGCAATAACGAGGAAGATTTGATTGGCTCATCTTTACAATATTATTTTTAAATACAAAAGAAAAGTATTCACAACTGAAACATGTTTAGTCTGTTGCAAGCTATTTGACACAAAAGATAAATATAACTAAGTCTTGAGAACAGGATGGTGAGAGAAAATTTTCAAAGATTTGTAGATTTAAAAATTTTACTCCTTGGAAAATATGTGCAGTGAATATTTATTCTTTTCATTTATACATAAAAGAGAAATCCTTAGTTGCTGTCTTGTAACATTGATTATTTGCTTACCTTATAAAAGGTTGAGCCTAGCATTAATGTTAAGATATGAAGAATTAAGATCCATAGTTTCAAAATGATAAGCTTCATCTAAATATTTCCCCACTGTAACAAGTGGCAAACCAAGATAACTTTTGCCATCATACATTGCCTTGTTTTCATGAGGTATGATGTCAATCACACTTCCAAAGAGTATTGTAACACTAAACCATTTCATGCTTCATGCATAAATCAAATCCTAAAATCTTGGTAATCTTGGATAATGGTCAAATTTCATTAGTTACAGCAGCCAGGGAGGGGTAGGGACTCATACCATGTGGATAGCCAGTATGGAGAAACCACTGACTACATTCTCCCACTTACAAAATAATGATTTCATCTCATGTATTTAGTATGAGAATAGCAATCTGGCTAAGAGATTGAGTGACTTCCAAATGATGGTTTTATATCTTGGCAACAGATTTAAAAGTCCTTTTTCTTAATTATTTTTATATGATATATTACAACTGTACCATGTGTGGAAGTATCTCACTGGTGATCAATTTATCCTAGGCATTTTTTTATTTCCATTTTTGGTAAAGTCTATATTGTGACAGCTTAAGTTGTAACCCTTCCTTCATAAAGTTATCTAAATGCACTATTTCAGTTGATCTTGTTTAGCAGCATGACTTCTAATTTAATACAAGCAGTAGCTGTGATCATATAATCATCCCATTTTAAAAATCACTTCTACATAAAAACATTTATATAAAACTGGAAAATACTCAATTTTTTAGATGAATGTAAACAATCAGGGTAAGCAGGAAAAGTCACTTGCATGAAGTTTATAATGCTAATAAATAAAATAAAGATGGAAGTATTTTCTGTGATTAATGCCTTTTCATGCATGTGCAACATTTTTGTGAAAACACTTTCTGAAATAAGAATAAACATATTAATCATATAAAATACAAAAATATGAACACCTGGTTTAAAGCTGTTAATATCTTATGCCATTAAGCATAAAAATTGAAAAATTCATTTTTAATCCATGCTTGGTGAATGTTTTACAGCCTTCTAATAAATCAGGTAATTCAGACAAATAAATTTGGCATGCATCACTAAGTTAAATAAATATATGGATGCACACACATGTAGTTTCCTTATTTTGGGAATCAAAATTCATAAAAAATTGTAGCTTCCAGCTCATCAGGAAAATATATAGTATTTATAAAACTGCAGAAGATTATTCAAATTATGAACCAGTTTTTTTTTATTATATTTTCATACATTTCACTATTCACAGGGAAAGAAATACTAAAAATAAACATTAGAAATATCAAGTTAGCGTCAGATTCAAGAAAGAAAATTCAAGCTGTTATCAATAATGGAAAACATCTACCTGACATCTTTAGCAGAAAAACTGACAGGTTGTTGACTTCAGCAAGAGACCCAAGTCTTAGCAATACTGATAATGGTGCCCACTTTGCTGAGAGAGATGGCCAGCAGGTTGTTTGTGACATCTTATCTTCACAGTATTTCTGAGAGAATAGAATACCAACTTCCATGTGAGGTATTCACCATCTCCACAAGAGTATCAATTGACAGTCTTCTGTTATAAGCCAAAGATTGCACTTGAATGGTTTATTTTTATCACCAACACTTTCCAAAAGCCTGCTACTTCTTTTATCATTATTTACATCTTCAGGACTGTCTCAAAATTATTGATGCCCTTTAAAAAAAAAACTGGTGTATTACAAACTCAATTTTCTGTAGATATTTATTGAGTTTCAGAAAGCTATTTCCCCACAATTTCACACAATAATGCTAAAAGTTCCTTCAATGAACCAAATTAAGCATAACTGGATTTGATGGAATAAGCATCAAGTTGCATCATGTGACTATTTGTGCATAGGCATTTATGGAAAAATGAAAGTTGTTCAAAGTCAATTTAAAAGTGAACAAAATCATTCTGTGAACTTTTTGACTACAAGTAATACAGTAAAAAAAATTGCTTTAAAGCATTTTCTGTCCCATTAACATCTTAGGTAATCAATTTAGAAATCAATAATAAAAAGTTTAAAAGGCACACTATCTGCCTTAAACTGTGGCTAAAGTCTAAACTTTTAAAACTTACTTATGATAAAAATTATCAAACTAAATTCCCACCCCGTCCCCTTCTTCAGTGTAAGCCTCTATTTATTTATAAAGCAATCCACCACTATAATGCTCACATGGACTAACCATGAGTCTTTCTTCGTTTAATACAACACATCACTAGTCCAAATAAAAGAAGATGATTAAAGACCAAACTACTGTGGTGTGGAATGGGGCAATGGATGCTGTGATGATTAAAACACCACAGCAGACGTGCTACTTCCCGGTTTAACCACCTGCCAGGGAACCTCCGGTCTCCCCACGTTGGATAAAAGAAAAACATAAGTCATAAAGACTTTTTGTTTTTTGCTTTCAAGACATCAAGGGAATCTCTGATTCCCCCACGAGGGAGGACTTAATAAAAGATCAAAACGGATGGAGAACATGTCTCCATCCATCGTCCTGCAAAATAAAAAAATAGAACTCTCTCCATCCTTCCACTTTGGAAACTTGAAAAATAAACAGTGGCCCAAACTTCCCCGCCAGAACAAGGACATACAGCTGTTTAAGAGAGTCCAGCCAGGATAAACCTACCCCTCCTGCGTGCAATACGAAGGAGTTGGGCAGCCCGCTGCTCTCGCTAGGCTGAGGTACATCCTAAACAAAACACAGGCCGAAATAAGACCTCACTTGTAAACAGCTGTGATGGCCGGTCGTGGAACCGATCCAGCTACACCCACATACATATGCAACTTCACAAACACACCCCTAAAAACCGCACAACACCAAAAAAAAAAAAAAAAAAAGTGGATAGCATAAGGTAAAGTACAGTAAAAACAAACACTTGCACAAAATTACTAAGAAATCCACATTTAAATGTAGATCAAATGCTGTAGGATTGTCAAGACAAAAGATAAAATTTTCATCTTGACAGAACCAGGTGCAATATTAGCAAAAGTATTATTTTATATTTTAAAAATCAGTATTATTCCACACTTGGTTTATGAAGAAGTAAAGTCTCAGAAAAATGTCATTTTTGTGATTTTTGTTTGTTTGTTCGTTCTGCAAGATAATTGACACTTTATATAAGAATGTTACAGATCTGCAAAAAGAAATCGGTTAGCATATTTTTTGGTAATTCTAATCGAAATAAATGCATTATAAACAAAACAAAACAGCTTTCAAAGCCACATTTGCCTTTACTGCATGGCAAAAAAAGGAAAAGATATTCATTTGTTTGGTATTTCCTATGTTCAATAACATTTATAAATTCTGGGTTTTGAGATTCAGACTCAGTGCAAATGTGTGTTTAACTCTTAATGAATCATCCTTTTATATTATTTTTATAGCAAGAATCATATTTTTATCTAAATGTTAAAAGAATGTGACTGGTTCCCCTGTCTACTCTCCAGCCACACCCTCCACCACACACACACTCACTCACACATAGTCAAAGTCAGAGATTCCATAATTTTCTGATTGATAGTAAGAAACTCTGCTGGTTCTGCCAGATATGGATCACAGTAACCAAGAAATAAAATATGACTGTTTCTCATGGTTAATTGCTTGCTTGCTTAGTGGTCTCCCAGAGTACTACTCTCATAGTTCTCCAAGAGATGGCAATTCAACCTTAAAAACTGTGTTCATTTAATGTTTTTAAAAAAGTATTTCAGCAATGCTGAGAACACAATGCTGCCCCCAGCAGTGTCTTGTATATATTTTGAACCTTCTGTGAAATATTGTAATTGAAGTACATCTTTGAAGTGGCCACTCCTATCCAAAAGGAATGACCAGTACATATTCTGCTAATCTGCAACTGTAGATCCTTGGATAACACGTTAAAATTGCTTAGTACATTTACTGACTATAATTTCTTCAAATCGTGTTGTTTTCAGATTCAACTCTGTATGACTGCTTAATTTTTTGGTTTAAATATGCATGGTAAATTCTTTTAAAAATAAGAGAGGTTTATATATTTATTATTTACTGCAGGAACAATCTACATTTTTCATGCTCTCTTTGTAAACAGAGTTCTATTTCTTCTTTCAGACATTGCAACAAAGCTTTCAGGTTAATTGTGAGTTGCTTCCCTTAAAATTTATGTACAATAAAGCAAACTTTTTTTCTTAGTATTTTAGTAAATGGTACCTATATATGATGAATCTGTGGTCAATTGCTAGAAATGAGATAGGGAATAAAAAGGAAGAGTATGTTGATTATGGTAGTTGAAGGAAAGAAAAAATAAACAAGCAGGTGGTGGTGGTTAACCAATTTATTGCATTTTAGTTATTTGTTTATGTGAAACTACATAAAATTTCAATGGCAAAGGAGTTAATTCATGTAGTGCACACTTGCGGTCTCCTCTTATTTCATCTTCAATTGTGTTAACTTTTTTTCTTACTATTATCATCTAGTTTTTTAAATGTATTTAACAGGTCATCATTATCTTTATGTACCAATCAGGTTTAGGTAAAAGTTAGAGAACAAAAAAATTTAAATAAAATTCATCTAATAATTTTAGTTATACTCAGGCTTGAATTGCTTTAAATTTTGAACGACCCTGAAACACCTACTGTAAACTTCACATCTATCTATGCAAATTCCAAAAAAAATTTTGAAATATTTGATGCTTTTCCCTGTGTTTTGGAGCATTTTATGATAATGCACATTCTAAAGAATAAATTTTAAGATAATGATTTATAAATGTCTGAGGTAAACTGATATTGCAACAAACAAGCAGTAATTATTACCATTTAAGATGAGAAAAGAAACATTTCTAACTATAAGAAAATGTTTCATGATTACAACCAAATTTTAAAAAAAAACAACTTTAAGAAAAAATCAATGAAATGTACCTTAATGTCTTGTAAATTTGATTGTCATTTAAATACTACTTATCAACAGAACTTTAGCAAAATGTAATCATCCCTAAGCAGTCCTTTCAGATAATTATTATGAATATAAAATGATTTGTTGGATTGTTGTTTGTAGTGTAGAAACATAGATCCTTTCTTACCATGATATCACATAGCAGATATTATGAACACAGTTAGATGCACTATCAAGTTATATTTACACATGGTCAATACATTATGCAAAGTTGAACCTGCATAGTTATGTTCAATCAACAATGGGTAAAAGCAAACACAGGTATGAGACATTCACTGTTTTCACTTTCAGATGGAGAATGAAATTCTTTGCCAAAAATGCTTAACAAAGAATAATTTTATCATCAAGCTCTTCTCAGCTTTCTTTTTGCATCACCCTATAAGCTTAACAAAATCTATCTTCAAATCATTCTTATAGTTTGACTACTTATACTTATGAATGTCTGCTTTTGAATTCTCTTGAGTCACACTTGCTGTAATGATTTAGCCTTTTTGGAAATCATGTATTTGCATGTTAGATTAAAACTTGGCACATTTCTCAATTTCTTGTCATTTTTTTCCTATTAAGTATATGGAAAACAATAAAGTGGAAAGCACGAATCTCCACACATTAACATAATTTTATTATGCAAATTCAGCCAAGTTCATCTAGCAAATTTTATTTTAAATTCTAGGATAATGAAAAACTTTTGGCTGTGGCTCTAGGTAAACAGTGAAGTATAAATCAAATGTACCTATCATGAGACCATCTGAAAGTTCATTGATATGTCAATAAAACTGGTATATTCAAAATATAATGAGCACCTGTGTATTGATTTTTGCTAGAACTAACTCATTCATATAATACTATTTTTTTTCTTTCTCAATTATGAGTTCAAATAGAAATAAACAAACAAAGTAATCAGAATAAAATAACCTAAATAATTTTAATACCAACAATCATAATACACAATGTATACTAAAACAAAACAAAGTTATGTCCCATTGACAAGTCTTCAGTTCCCAGTGAAAAGTATACATAAATTATACTTCTGATTTGCAAAATAAAAAGTTATAGGTGTTTGATATAAAAAAAAGAACAGAACACAAATAAATGAATGAAATCATAAAGAAAATCACAGTACTAAAATACCTGTTGGTAAGGTAGTAGTAGATATTTTCAGAAAAATCTAAAAAAGAAAAGGATTGTTGCTTGTAGTATTAACATTACAATTATTAAACCAAATCCTAAGATGTTCTCTCTGTGGAATTACTTCATAGATAGAAATAAAGCAAGTAGATCCCCTGCTGCTGTAACCTAGTTTGAACTTCTCCATCTCATATATCTAACGAGTTAAAGTGCAGTTCACTTGCTTCATCTGACATCTACTGAAGTAGTGCAGTTGGTGAGCAATAAAATGGTCCAAAAATCTCAAAGTTTAAAATGTTTTAAGTTTTCATTATGAACAAAACATACAAGTATTGTTTAGAATCAGTGTACTATATTTAAGTTGCATGGCAAATTCAGAAGATAGTCACTGACAAACTACAACTAGAATTAATAATAATATTATTATTACAATTATTTTTATTAATGTTTAAAATTGTGATGCAAAATGTATTTAATGATAATAATCTATATTCTACATGTTGTGTCCATCTCTCATTTTTTTCTTGTTGATAAGTACCAGCATGCGTTTAAGACGACATCAAGGTAGTTCTTTAATCTCTGATTTAATTCTGTCGGTCTGAACATGCTTACATAAAAAATATAAAATTAATCAGTACTATGTTTTGCATTTTAAATAGTTTAACTATGATTGAGGTCTAAGAATCTAAATGCTACATGCAGTTTAGAAAGAAGAAATATGATTAGCACAATATCTTCAAAACTAACAGTTATTTTAATAATGGAGACTAGTTTCAAGAAAATGTGAAGTTTTCTAAATACTAGAAACAAAATTTTTTTTTTAGGTATATGAGATCTCTTTAAGAATTGCTAAATAATAGTTTGCAAATTAGCAAATAAAAAGACATTTAATCCTTGTTGCAAACCTATGGACTGAAGTATCCATTTGAATTTATGAGGATAACACAAAAATCCTTTAGCATCAAGATTTCTTTTAAAAAGTAAATAAATCAAGGTAACTTAAGTAGCTTTAAATAATTAACTTCTTTGAATGTAGATGTCTATCATATTGGTTTGTTTCTGGCTGTTTTGTGAACAATTTAATATCACTGATTATTCAGATCAATTTCTTAAGTAAAATAATTACTTATTCACAGCAACACTGGAATGTCATACAGTGCAGTGTGCTTAGGCCACATGTCCTTTCAAGCCATCAGCTGCAATTTCAGTTCCCCGAGTTCTTGAATGAACATACTTGGAGCTTTGACATTATACCAGTCCTTCTTAAAAAAAGGGTCCACAATTTTCTTCTTCATGCCCTTTTCCCTCCTTTTCATCAGATGTTCATTTTTTATCCACAACCATATTTACTTATCAAGCAGAAAAGCCATTCAGAACAATGGAAAGAAATGCAATGTGACAGTTTTTTTTTTATTTCAATACATATCATGAACTTTCATTCATGAGTAATCATTTGAGAATTTTTTAACCCTTTGAGGAGTATACATATATTTATAGAAAGTGGGTATTGATCTTGACAGAGTATTCCCATCAATATATGTTTCCAAAATTTTGTGGTATGCAAAGCCTCTTACAGTCTGTTAAACCATGGAAACATACTGACAAAATTACTTTGTCAGGGTTAATATCCACTCCCCATAAATATACAGCTATACTCCTCAAAGGGTTAAGCAATAAAAAGAAATTACATCATGCAGAAACCCTATTTTCTTACCCAACCAAGAACTAAATAGGGAGGTGAGGTTTTAGGGTGTCTATGTAAAGAATAAATTCATCAGATATTTGTATAAAAAAACAAAAATGACAATGACCACAAAAGACTATAGTTATATTCTGTAGAAACCACTTCAAACAATTTTACAATATAGGTGACTTGGTTTGTCTCTAGATTTCAATACATCTTTATAACATTTTACTTATAGATATAAATTATAAGTATACAGTCTACAAATATTTTTTAAACAATTACCACATTGAAACTATGAATGTATTAATAGATAAAACCAAATGTATCAAGATATGATGTTCTGCACAAAATATCAGAAAAATTCAAAATCTATTACAGTAAACTTATGTAATGATAATAATTTTTTTAATATTAGAATAAAGAAAGAAAGAAAGAATCCAAAAATTTACCTTAGATACTTCATCTCTGTGACTTCATTAGCCATTGACCTTATTTGCTGCAACATTACATTCTTCAAACTACGATAAGTACTACAAATAATTGCCTGAAGCAGCATACACCAGATTTCTGAAACATTAATAGTAAATTTTATCATTAACCAAGTCAAATTAAAAATCATCAACACAAATAAAATGAAAAAATTCTAAGAAACAGAAATTATAAACAGTGTATATTGATAAAATTCATGCAGCTTGTGTTGTATGTGGGAAGATTTGAATTGTTAATCAACTATCATATTTGTCATAAGATGTGATGGTACTAAGATTTACTCAAGCCAGCTCCACAGACAAGGAACTTTTTAAGGAAGAATGAACCCTGTATACACATGCAATTATTTTCTCACTATATAACCTGTAGAACAAGTTCTTTACTCAACTTTTTTATCATGAATACCTCATACTTACCCATAAAATTATATATTCTAATAAAAAAATTAAAAGAATATATATGTACAATATGATATAACGTGAACACATACTACAGTATGAGATGGCAGAAATCTGAGCTTTGTGTACAAAGCTGATTCAAACTACATGCATCTACCTTAAAAAACCTTCCAGTAACATTTGTTTCATGCTTCTAAAATTTCAACATTCTGAAAAACTAAATTTGGATTACCCACTCAGCTTACTACATAGCAAAATGCAAACAGTAAGTAATCTTTCATTTTTTAAAAAAATTTCTGTCAGTGGACTTTTGCCTTTATTTAGTTCTTAAAGCAACACTGAAGTCCAGGTCATGATTTGATTTCAATAATACAATTACTAATAACATGCATACAAGAGAAAAATAATGACAGTACTTTCTAATGTTAATGCTTTTGTCGTTTTGCTTTGTTCTTTTCTGTTTGAAAACAGGAAAAAGAAGTGACATACAAGCCATAAGTTTGCTGAGTTATGACATGAACATGAAGCTATTTGTGATTTTCTTGATAGATTCACATTTGAAAATACTGAAATTTTAAAGTTTACCAAAATTCTGTGGAAATTAATTCTACTGATAAATTAAAATTTTTTTGGTTAATGCATGTGCTAAGATTTCAGTCTGCCTCTAATCAACTATTCTTTATTAATATCTCAGATTCTTCTCCAGGAGTTATATTATTTCTTTCCTCAGATATTCAATAGATGAATTAAATGAAATACTTGCTATGCAAAGACCATTAAGTTAATTAGTTTAAGGGTTAGTTTTATAAGCCGCCACCATGTGAAGCATTAAAAAAAGTTGTGGTTTTCCAGTCTTAAATGTTTTCTTTTCCACAATCAAATTTAATTATCTTTTTCTTTAAGTTTAGAATTTTAACAATTAAAAAGATTTTTTGCATTATCATAAACAGAGTATAACTGCATTTAATAACCAAATATTGAAAATCTTCAACTTGTCACTTTATTTCCATGTTTATCATCTTGAAAATCAAATTTGATAAATTAATATTCTTTTTCATGCATAATAGCTACAATATTTTATAAGCAATTTCAAAATGATGAAAAAAAAATAAAGTATAAAGCATTTAAAAAAATAAAATGATGAGTAAAATAATGTTGAATTAGTTAATAATGAAAATTATGATATTTTAATAGATAGTAAATTATGGGTGCTCAACATTTTATAAATGAATGTTGCTTTTAACTCAAATACTACAGGCTATGGAAAATACCACTGATTAACTGTTTATATATGTTAAACAAAATTTAATTCTTATTTTATTGACAAAAATTTGAAATTTTGTAAACCTTCCAAACAAGCTTATGATTTGATATATGCCCTGATGACATTTCAATTCTGAAAATTTCAAAAGCAAAACCTCTTGATTTCCCTTGTATGGAAAATAAAATGGTATGGCATACAAGACCACACAAATTAAATGCATTTATACAGCAATGCACAAAGTGGAAATGATTGGTCATTTTGCTAGAGACATTTAAAAACAAATTTTAGGATGGTCTGAAGCTGTCATCTTTGATAAACTGTTGCAGATATAAGGTTAATAAAATCAGATCAAATAAAGACAATGTGCATTATTTGCTTAGAGAGATAAAGCAGAAAAGAAATCAGGCTCTGTTAAGAACTAGTGATAAATAGTTGTACCATATTTAAAAAATGGCCAAATGACTAATTTATATCAGAGAATGGTAACTAGTAAAGTTACAGATAATAAAATGGTACAAAAAAACCAGAGGTGATAACTTTACAGAATTCACATGGAAGTATATAGTTCAAGGTGGTTGTTGTTGATTTTTAAAGTAAAAGCAACATGAAACGACTCATTGAGCAGTGGAAGATAATTTTATTTAAAATTTGAGACTTGGAATTTGGTTGGATGGCTTTTTAATATTTTCTTTTTTTCAAATCAGTAAAGCTGAGTGCTTGCTGAAAAAAAAAAAGAGGAGACAATCAAATATGTAGTAGATGTACAAAGGTTCTCAGTGTACAGAAAAACAAATTCCTCTCCCCAAAACATACAAAAAACAAAACAGTAGAAAGGCTACAAAACATGGTAAATACACATTGCATATAATTAAGTTGTTAAAGTACCATTCAGAACACCATTTACTATCAAATACGGGTAATCTTGATAATCTGCTTCTACTAACTACTTTTACAAATGCAGTAAGTTGAAAACTCAGGTATAATAGTAAAACAGGGACTTTTAGCTAGAGGAAAACACAAACAGATGTTAAAAATTATTTAGATTTGTATATTTCCAGATATAGCCGAGTGTATGTGAGTTGTGCAACTGAAAAAACTTGCTAAAACATCATCAACAAAAAATAAATGTTGAAAGCCTAATTTAAAAATGAGAGAGAGATGTAGCATGCATTTTGTTTAAAAAACCCAAACTGAAGAAAAATGCATAGCTTTTAAAGATTTGGGTAATGGAAAAATAAAACAGTAAATGTTGATTTTAAATTATTATTGTTATGACAACAAAGATTAAATTAATTTAAAACAATTTTATAAATTTTGTTAATCCACGTTAGATAGAAACATCAAACAAAATATGTATCACTAACTTAGCTTCAGTCAACATCACTAAACTGTTTGTCACTTAGACAGAATTTAAAATCTAGAACATATATAAAGTTAAAAAAAAAACCCAAAAACTAGTACATTTCATTTTCAACAATGGTAAGAAAGTTAAATTTGATCTAAATGTGTTTGTGAAAAAAATATCATTCAATATTTTTAGTCACAAAGAAAATTACTGCGAGAGTATAAATCAGTTTTAACTATTTCATAGTCAATAATCTGATAATTTATTTCAGATTTTATTTGAAGTAGATTTACTTTAGCTAACAAGCAGTTTGTCAGTATAACAGGTCATTCAAACAGCCATTATCTAATGATTATTTCTATTTTTAAGCCATTGGCCATTTCCGTGGCCATTTCCGATCAATGCAATGGATGGATTAAGTGTAATATTTCAGCTTTTGCTAGCCAGATGATATTGGAAAATCTGCATTATTTTGAGGTGACATCTTGAGAAATCTGAGAGAGAAAACAAAAACATTTAATATTGCTTCTGCCTAGCTGTCCATTAAAGTTATCTAAACTGATATATCTATATTTCTAATGATGATATTCGTTGATTCTACCATAAATCATTTCTAAGTGAATACAGCACACATTCAAATAAATATAGGTAGTAACCAAAATATATGAACTTTGAATAAATACTTTTGAGTTAACTGCCTTGGTAATTAAAGCAAATACCAGATGGCTTCAATATTAATGTAAGAGCAATCAAAAACTGGAAAAAGGCCAGTTTGGCACTCTGGAATTCTTTAGCCTAAATCTCAGCATAACCTATCCAGATTTTCTATGGATATTAATCTAATTTTGTACCCCTCCTATTATTTAATGAAGGTTTAAAGTAATCTTTGTGGTTGCATATCTGCTAACAAGACTATACATTCAGAAAACATAATTCCATTTATAGGTTTCATTTGCATGCATCTATTGATTTCTTTTAACAATGCCATACATTATCACATATATTTACTGAAATTTCCAGGTTTTAAGTCAATTCAGGTAATAAGACATAAGGGCTAAATTTCCAATTTTCTAAACTTCATTCATAAGACGACCAGACAAGATAAGGTAGTTGACCAAAACTGGCCAGAATACTGCATGAAGTCTTGCAAACAGCACAAAAAAAGAACACCATGTATAGTATTTCCAAACTCATGAATATTAGTGAGCTCTTCTGAAATTATCTAACTTCTGTTTGAAGTCTTCAGGAAATTTCTGTGATATGGTCATGTGCAGCCTGATAGTCTTTTTCTATGCATAAAGTAGAAATACAAAGATGAACCACCCACAAGGTTCTCCACTCCCAACTCAACAGTCATTTTTTTAATTTTTAATTTTACTTAAAATGGCATTAAATTCACAATACATGGCATGTTGTGATAATATACTCTCTTCTAACCTGTCCTCAATGTTTTCCATCAAGGTGTACACCAACAATTATCTTAGTTTTCTTTGTCATGCACAGAACATCCTTTGCTTTGTACCATTCCAAGACATATTTTTCACTGATACCATACTTATGATGAGCAGCCATATTCCCTCCATTTTCATTAGCAAATTTTACAACTTCCAATTTAAAGGCTGCTGTGTAAGATTTACACAATGTAACAGGTGACATTTTGGAAATAAATAGGGGTTTTGTAATAGATGTTTTTATACTCACAATTAAGATCGAAATAGATCAAGATGGAGGTGGTTTGTTATTGATTAGATAATTAAGCACACTTAAATGAACAATTAACACTGGTCCTACTGAAAAAAAAAAACTGTTTGACACATAGTTTCATATGAACTTTACAGCCAAGTTTTCAGGTTTATTACATTCTCTTTCAACATTGAGAAATTTAAATTTTATCCTTGTATAAGTCAATTCAAATTATGGGACAAGGCCCAGATTTCTGGTAAAAAGTCTTGTCTTATAACCTGGAAATGACAGTAATTGTTATAAAATTATACAAATGACACATACAATAAATCTTCAATTAAGTTTGGACATGTTAATTATTATGAGCACACCTATGAAAGATATCTAATGTCTTTTAAACTTTAAATACTTTTCAAATATGCATAAGTACATCATAATTTTCCTATCAAGATGACTACAAAGGACTATGTGCATATCATTAGTGGTGCAAGATGGTGTACTATATTGGCAGGCAGATGGATTTTTGTGTCACTACATTTTTTTACATTTCAACTATAGAAAAAGTTTTGATGGATGTTCCACATGATAAAATTTAAATTTTGCTAACATAATTTAAGTCAGCAGTAATAACTATTCATCAGCAAAAAAGGAAGCAAAACACAATTTTCATTTTAAAATTAATTCAGTTTTACTTCCGTGATTAGTTCAGATTGTAAAATGAATATGCAATCATAAAGTAAATAATCAAAAATGCATTATAACATTCACATTATATATTTTATATCAATTATTAGGTTTCCTGAAACTATCCCAATAGCTACTGCCATGCCCTTAATCTCCATAAATGGGACATAGTCCTTTCTTTCTGCTGTCAAATTACTTGTGATAACCCTGTTTCATAACCAAAGGTCATGTTAAGGTAATGAAATACAAACAAAAAACTAATTTCTGACAATTTCCATATTTCCTTTGTAATACTGTCTACAAGTACAGTAGTGGCATTTTGATAAAGATGGACTGTCTTAACACTTTGACTTTTAAGTGACCTGGCTAATTCTGTTGGTGGGATTAAATTCCCACTGTTGAAGAAAATGAAATCATGATTGGATCTGCATTGCAATCTTTTGACTATAAAACAATCTTATACAGCTTTGCACTGAAAATAAAACACTTATTACTTTGCTTCAACAAATAAATCAGAACATAATGGATCTCTGACTTTACAATGTCAATTAGCAACAGCAATACGACAGCATACTAGTTTTATTTAGCAGTAAATCTAACACTAGGCTTTTCTAACTTGGCACTACAACTTTTACTACAGGAGTCTGCTAAATTTCAACAACAAAAGTTTTGAAAACAAAAATCACTTTATACAGCTGCATGCTGAATTATCTCCTAAAGTCTGTCAAGTGGTTGTTCTGTACAGTAGCTCAAACCATTCCACAACAACAAAATAAGCAAATAGTTGCATCCCAGCTACCTTAGTATTGAAAATTCTATAAAAAAATTCCTGGTAACATTATCCAATTTAAAGCCTCAACTTAATAAAAATATGAAGTGTTGTTTTTCGTGTTTTCTCTTATTAATTTATTCAAATAAATTCCCGTTGATATTTAAATCAAAACTCAACAAAAAAACTAGATTTTGATCCTAGTCAATCCCATTCACAAAGCTCTCCTCCATCTTATCAAATGTGCACATTTACAATTAGCAATATATTTCATTGTTGAAAAACAGATACAATACAATTGACAAGTGTTAACAAACATGAATAAAATATAACAGATACTTAATACTTTAAAAATTCAAAGTACGATAAATGAGGACAACGCATATGAAGATTATCAGTTTCGTTCCTTTCTAATATTTTTCTCTCACAATATTCCATCTAAGCAATAATATAAATTACAATAAATGTAAGCATATATTCTACCATTCCATGAAATCTGAAAATATTTGGTTATTCTATTTAAAATATAAGTTTAAAGTTGTCTTCACATTACAAAAAAATTACAATAATAATTTTAATTAATTAATATCATATTAAAATTTAAATCTTGAGAAATAAAAGTATCTATTATTGTAAAAAAAAAAAAACCATACAAATACAAACTTACTGTATGTACAAAAATTATTTTAATAATTCCTTACTTATAATATCTAAACACAAACTTGTTTTATTTATTTGAAATATTTCAAATTTATTTTTTAAAAAAAAGAATTTTCTAATAAAATGATAATTTTAAATATTTCAAGATAAAGATGTTGCTTTGGTATTTGTCACTGCTTTGTGATTAGAACAAGTTTGAAAATTCACATTTATGTAAACTATTTCCAGTGTCTGCTAGGTGTGCAAACAATAATCCTATTATTTGCAATAAATAGTTATTCAGCATTTAGTTATTAGAGCAATTATTCTGATTTCAAGCCCCTCGTGTAGCTAAAAGTTTACTATTTGGATGGCTTCTTTTGATTCTCTTTGACAGTTGAAATCAATAATGGTACATTCTTACCTATTTATACCATGACTATATAAGTAGCCAAGCTAAAAAAGGATTTGCTTGGGCATTTCTTATTATTACCTCATCAGTAGCAACTAAACTAATTAATGAACTCTATGTTTTGGATCTCATTCCTGTCACTATCATCAAGGTTTAGTCTTGAGTGCAATAATGTTAATTTAAAATAGATATTTATATTTTTGGGAGATGGTACCAGTGACTTTAGCTGGTCCCGAACCCACACAACTTGTTGGTTGCTAAGTTTTTGATGCATTTCAATTTTATTTGGAAGCCATATTCTTATAGTTTTGTAAGTTAAAGTTTACTTTTTTGTTTTTTTTTAAACCCCCATTGTGACATCCATTCTCCCAAATCTCTGGTCTGTAAATAAATTTAAAAAAAAACATTATAAGTGGAGGAAGGACACAGTAAAAAGAGAACAATGTTTAGTAAATAAGCATAATTAATATTATTTATGTTTATTTGATAAAATTCTGTAGGCAGTCTTATATTCATGGCTTTAAGCCATTTGTGAAATAAATAATCACTTAAAAGAAAAAAGAAAAAGACACAAAGTGCAACACCTAACAATATCAAAATGTTACATGACCTAGGATAACAGTTCAGGTTAATAGACCTCTTTGTCTCAACACAAACAACAGAATATGTAGTAGTGTGATTGTACAGTTACACTAAATAACTTCGTTATCCTCAGTAAGTACCACAATACCAACAACTTTTCTTTATCATATAATTCATTAATCATGTATTATTTAAGAGCTTGAAAATATTTTTAAATAAGCTGTGGAAGTAATTTACTGATGTACTCTGTAGCTAAATATAAAGTATATCAGTATTAATCGCTGAAAAATATTATAAAGATATAATAATTCTAACACTAAAATAATGCATAGTAACAGTTCAGAATTAGAAATGGGTGTTCAACAATTTCAGCAGTCAATATCTGAATTTAATACCATACCGGCTTAGTACAAGCAGAGTTATTTCCCTTATGTATTATTAAAAACACTATACAACCTAACATTATTAATAAATCAAAAATTGAAGTGTTTTTATTTTTCTAAAATGTGTAATAATAATTGTGGGAAAGTGTTTTTATATTTCACATTAATAAAGGAAAACAGAAAAATCATGTTCTGATAAGTTAGTGTAAAGTACTGCAACATCTGATATCTGCTATGGCAGGCATGTCAAACATGCGGCCCTTTACAAGCACACCTGCGGCCCGCACAAAGGATACTAATTTGCAACAAAAATATTCTGCAATAAATTTCATTGAATGACTTCAATTAATTGTAATGTGCGCAATTGGTTGTCGTGTGCGGCCCTCATGACAACACGTGTGTGACCCATGTGGCCCTCGGGGGGACCCTCAGTTTGACATGCCTGTGCTATGGCATAGTTTTCATGCAATAATTTCACCCATTTTAACTTAAAATAAACTATAAATTGAACAGAATTATTGTTACTTTTCCATTTATCTTTCTACGAATTAACTGCAGCTTCAGGATCTTCGTCTCATTTTTTTGCCAAAAAATTAAAGCTTGTTGATATAAATGGAGGCTTAGTATATTATTTTCTGAATAAAATATGAAAGTACAACGTATCTAGATAAAAATACTTGTATTCAGAATAGAGAGAGATGCAGAAATGAGTGATAGATGAAACATTCCTAATTGAGAGGCAGCACATAGTAGCCTTGGAAAGGAAATAAGATGAGAGAGACAGAAAAATATATAGGTACTTACAAAATAAAAACTAGAAAAATTGTTAAAATGCAGAAGAATTGGGATGGGGGGATATAAACGAAAGAGAGAGATTATTAATGGTTTCTAAGTAAAAAAAAAAAAAAAACGTGTGATCCAGTTATCTGGATAAAGCATTAAATGTTTTTGCAGAATAAATGCAGTTTAAATTTTATATATATTACAGGAGTGTATGTAGGTATTTCAACACGCAGAACTAAAATAAGAAAATAAGCACAATAAATTAGTCATATGCTACAAAAAAAAAGACCAAGAAAGCCTTGGCAAAAAATATAAACCCCTTAATTTCGGGAAGGTTTAAGCTCATATCGTTGGTGAATTTAAGAAATAGCTTATTTTATCCTTTGAGGGCATCTTTATTTAGTCCTGTGATCCATGAGCTTATCCATCTTTCGTTGAGCTGATGCTAGGGGTGCGATAATCCTCGAAAGCCGCACTAGCTCCATGTTTGGTTTTCAAGTTTTATTTGGAACAATTAGAGGTAGAATTTATTTTGTCAGTCAGTCCACTAAGGACACACAATTTTTGAAAACTACTTAATCTCGCGGACTTTCCATCCTATCCCATCTAGGAAAGGACCAGGTCTCCACTTGCGATACGCTACGTAATCTGAATCTGAAGCGGGCGACCATGGTCGCGAGGGAGACTGGGGGGCCTAGTCGACGTGATGCACCTGCCTGCTGCTAGCTCTCTGAGAGAACAACAAAAAAATTTATTACCTATTCGTAGGTGTGAGCACCAAAAAGGGTAATTAAAACAAATGGAAAATTAAGATCCTGAAAACAAAAGTGCAAGTCGTTTAGTTACCTCAAATTAAGTTAAGCGCTAGCAGTCGGAACACGAGCAACTTTCTCGTTTTTGCGGCTCCTTTGAAAAGAGCGCACTAGCAGAAGTTATGTCCCTTGTATTATTATTGTTGGTACGTGGGTTTTTGTTCTTTTCCAATTAACAGATGTATCAATAACATAAAAGAAGTAAATATAATCTTAAAATGTTGTGTTAATATCATCGATACATGTTTCAGTTAATAATAAACCATATTAATTTAATACAGTTAATACAAAGTTACGGATTTTCTGACTGAAGGTTAATCAAAATTTTTAGTGATCCTTTTATAATAATAAATATTATAAACAAAAGCATCTACAACTTAATTTTATTACTAAAGAGAGCTAAGAAATAATTTTTTAACCGGATAATTTATGCACTGCAATTTTAAATAAATTAAAGAAACAATTTTTAAAAAATCAATAAATGATAATCATGAACGTTAATTTTAGTCCAACAACACTTCCTTACTTTTATAATCCAAATACCATCTCGTTCATATATTTTTTTCTTTTTTGCAGTTTCGTATTTTAACTATAAAGGTTTGATTAATGATAGTATTTAATAAAATTTGTGTAATAAGTATTTTTTTTTCAAACTTTTAAAATTTTAATTATATCGCGTCATATATTAGACTAGCAAAACATTAACGGAAATCCGAAAGTGGCCAACTTTGCACGGTGATTAACTCTTGTTGTACTAATAGTAATATCGTAAATATTTGTTCTTATTTTTATATTATATTTATACTAACACTTTTCTTTCCGTTATTTTTGGTAGGGCAGCATATCCAAGAAATTTGAAATGAAGTTTGGATTTCTGGCGGTTGTTTATTTAACGGCTACCTGGTCAATACCAATGGTAAATGTGTTATTTGCTACGTCTCCCCTATCTCTGATAATTCGTTTATTGTTATCTATCTTTGGTTCGCTTAGACCCCGCTTCTCTATCCTCGCAGAGGTTTACCAACCCTAAAACCCAATCCGCTCTTATTGTTGCCGATTTAGCAGCTGGGCAATCCAGGGCTTTATTACAGCCGTCGTCGTTACTGGGCTGTGCATAAAATTTGAGATTTCAGATTATACGAAAGATTTAAATAGTTCTTTGTAGACTAGTATAGAGCCGTGCACCACCACGTGAAGGAGGCAAAGCACCTGTTAAATTATTTCAATGAGCTTTTGATGCAATTCTAATCCAGATTTAATTGCCACAACACACACACGCGCAAACACATTAGGGACGTTCAAAAGAAAACCGGCCAGATACTATTACAGTGATGCCATTTCAGCCGGGTTTCATTTGAATGCCCCTAGTATATATACTGAGACTGTTTCATAAATAGAATATTGATAAGAAAACTCTGTTACATACCCGTGACTATTACAAAGCCATATAGTGGTGTGTTTTTTTTTATATTTAAGCAAAAAAGTGTGTTTCACTTTACTTTAAAATCTGGTTGTGACATGAAGAAGCATGTTAAGATCACTGAAAACAATGGTTTATTCATTACGTTCATGTTGCAGTTAGGTAATGGCTCTGCTAATCATTGAATTGAGTCATTCTGTATCAAACTCAAATTTTGAGAAAGTAACCCCATCTTACTCTCTCATGTATTGATCAAGTCTCTATTGAAGGTGCATTGGGTTCCCAAAGGAAGGTTTTCAAAGTTGTAGCCCCTAACTCTTATTACTTACAATGATACGGTTTTGACCATGAGATACTTTGGTCAAAAAAGTATGCTACATTTTGCATATGACAAAATCCACATTTTATTATTGTTCTGTAGCTCTAAGCACAAGACAGCTGTTACCATGAAACTTGAGTTTTTATGATAACTTTTCGTGTAGATTTCATAAATTGTGTCAGAAATGATTTATGACTTAATTTTGAAACAAATTAGACCAAAATTGGGCATTTGATGATATCACACAATGTATAAAGGCATATTTAGAGCTTAATAGTTGGCAAGTCTAGCACATATGAAGCATAATAACTGTTTCTGTTATCTTAGTGTGCAATAAACAAGAATATAGTCATTCTACTTTTACTTTCTGCAAGGTTGTCTTAACTGCTTTAATGTCTTCGTATGAAACAAACTAGGACAATATTCTTTGAACATTCTCTTTGCAGTAATTGAAAGGATCACTGGTTGTTAGGATTTGGCTTTCCATAGGCCATTGAAACTTCTGTGCCTCCCACTCCATCACATTTCAAAAATTTTCATTATGCTGTAATGTCACTAGATTTATAAAACTCTTGTAATTTTTGTACTGTGCTGCTGAATCTTTACTGAAGATATATTTGATTTCCTGAAGGTGCTCCTTAAACGTGATTATCTGTAAAAGGACTTACTCTGCCATGTTTCAGGCAGTCACTTATGATACACACACACACACGCACACACTTATGTTTTCAATTAATCCATGTTGTGATATACCACAAATTGATGCATAGTTGCTTGGCTGCTGTACCAGTGAAAACCCTGAACAACATCCTGCACCAGAAATAATTTTCTGCAAAATTCATCAGCATGGTCAGTTCAAGATAGTCTGGCAGTAATCATTGGTTCTGTTTGATACAATAAATTAATTTTTTGCTGCTGGTAATGGTGGTGTTGGTATCTACACAAGTGCTTTAGTACTATGCATGACACACTGCATTCACATATGATTTCAAAATACATCCATGAGCACAAATATTAATATATATTGTTAGATGTTTTTTTTTTATATCTTAGAAGATGATTGAACAGGTTTTTAGTAGTCTTACACCTCAGTATATGGACATTTCATAAATGTAGTTTAAAAATATTTATTCACAGAACTGCATGGCTATTTTGGCCTCTGAAGCTGGGGTGTTTTTTAGTCACATTCAGTGAGGGAATCTTCATAGATACACAATTCTGTAGATGGTAATGGTATTATAGTCTTTATATTCTGGTTGTGTTCTACACCAAGATAACCGAAACATGGCTATACTACACAAGTATTCAACTTGTTAACTATTAAGCTTTAAATATGACTTCATGTGACATGCAACATAATAAAATGCCCATTTTGGGTCTAATTTGTGACAAAAATAAGTCAGACCATTTCTGACATGTCTTTTGGTATCTTTGTAACTTATCTAAGGGATGCTAGTTTTAAAGTAACAGTTGTTTTGTGCTTAGAACTACTGAGTAATGAAATGTAGATCTTGTCAGTTGCATAAAATAAGGCATCATTTTTCGACCAGAATGCTTTATGGCTGATGCATTGTATCAGTGGAACTAGTATGTGGGCTACAACTTTGCATACCTTCCTTTGGGAGTCCATTGCATCATCAGTAGGTTTCATCAATATGTGAGGGTGAGGCTGAGTCACTTTCTCAAAGTTTGATGTTTTGATGAGAAATGATCCGATTTCTAGTAACAGTAGTTCTAATTTTTAGTTGACTTGTCAGAAGAAAATCTGGTTATGCTGTTGTATTTTCAAAAATAACCAGCAGAGTAGACTAGAACTGATCAGTTAACAATCTACTGTTAATATTAAAAATGAGCAATGAAGAGATTTGTTTGATTAACTTGATGAGACAGCTTCACTGTAAAATCATGTAACTTTTAGTATGAAACATTTATCTTTGATGGATGGTATAGTAAATGTGATTGATAAATTAGGATAACAGATACAGATGAAAAAAAATCCATTAGTTTAGAAGACTAGCTGTCATTCCTATTTACTTACATGCACATTTTTCTCTTATAGGCATGTGCAGATATGGGTTATGATGATATTGCAATTCTGTATGCTTATCCAGCTGATGCTCATAACAAAAGCATATTCTTTTGTATTCCCTACAATCACCTTTACCATGAGTTGCCCAGAAGTGATAAAGATGCAGTGAGTATTTCTTTTGCTTTTGATAATTGATTTGAATTTACATTTTAAGAAAAAATAGTTATTGATCATTGTAAGAAATAGATAATAGATTTAAAATGTGTTAATATGTAACAAAATAAGTAGACAAGGAAAGAAAAAAGATGTTTGTAATAGGTAAGAATTTGTAAGTTATATCCCTCAGAGTAGAGATCTAAAATAAATCAATCAAGTTATCTAAAATTGATTTTATTATAAAGTATGAAAATCATCCCTGCAGGGTTACATAAGGGTTACTCCATATAGCATCTGTTATGTTTAATCTACCACCAAATATCTAGGATATGAAGTTCTATGCTGTTCACCTCACCAACTCTGTCTGTCTATGAGTACTTGCAATATACAAACTGTTCACCTCATAACCTCCAGCCATTATTGTGTACTGAACTGGACATACTTTAAAATAGGAATTTTTAACTACAAACAGTAGCCGTATATATTTTTAATATTTATTTATTTATTTTTTTAACAGATTAAAACTAACCTAAATAATTTGTATAAAGTTGTGTATAAAGAAAGTTACACAGTGATTGGTTTATATATTTAATGGAAGATAATGATTTCCTCTCCTGGAATTTAATTTTACATTCGCAATATGTATGTACAAATATTTCTGATAAGATGCTGTCAGTTGTTTAAGATGATTGTTCCACTTTCTTATAGAAAAACTTCAAACATACTAAATACTTGTGCTTTTTAAATCCCTATCTATGTCAGTTAATTATGGAATATGAAAGAGGTAAACCTGTTTTTCCATTTATCTTTAAAAATAAATTATATATTATAGAAATTACTGTAATGAGTTGTTTTTTTTCTTGAGAATGGATAAGAGAAATCAGCCTAGATTTACTGGAATGGTTCTAAATCTTAATCATTTGGAATGAGCTAAATGATTTAAAAAATATTAGATCCACTAAATTTGAATTTTAGACATTAAAGTGTAGACCTAACAGAGGTTTTCAATTCGTGGGCAGGGAGATATGTTTTGGCTTTCTGCAGTTACTAGGAGTCATAATTACAAATTAACCAAGATTCCAGTATAGTCCAGAGAAGCACTTAAGGCTAAGTGTCAGTATTAATGTAAACAATTTTATACCATTCATCTTTGTTAAGATTGTTTCAAATCTCTCTCTCTCTCCCACTCACTCACACACCACACACACACACTCTCTCATACTCTCTCTCTCACACATATGCTATACTATACTTTTTGGTATTACATTAATATCATTCCAGAATTCTTAAAATAATTTCTCTGTATATTTTACACTTGAAAACTTGAACCTAATTTTAACATTTCATAAAGTAAGGCATTACTGATTGTACCATAATCTTGCTACAAATAAACAAGTGGAAATTAAACAATTTCTGATTAACATAAACTTTAAACCATTAATTAGTTTTGAAAAGGTGTCTTTTCATTTTGCTTTCTACTTTTCAAGAAAAAAAAACTTTTTTAAAACATTAACTTTACATTGTTATTGCAGCTTAAGTATCTGGATTATCAAAATGTTTGATTGGCTTGTTTAATGATGGAAGAGACATAACTGTGAACTAACAAAAAAAAGAAGAGAAAAAAATTGACACCAGGCTAGAATATGAAAATTACAGGTTAAAAAAATGTACATTTTTATTTTCTCAGATGCAGTGAACCATTACCACATTCCTTCATCCAGAATGGTCTTTCTGGAATATTTGTCAGCTGAAAGTTTAGTGAATGCACTTGCTAAAATCCAGCAATTTAGACTACTATTTCTTACTTTTCTAATAATAAAGTTGTTGGTTTTATAAAATCATAAAGAAACCAACAAATAGATCTGCATGTTATTGGAAGATTGGATTCATATTCTTCCATATCAGTAACATACATTATGAAAGTAAAAAACAAAGAAACAGTAATTTAGCAACACCTTTTAAGATTTTGAAAAAATATATATATATATGAAAAATCAAAGAATCTATTCTAGTTTTCTACACAATAACATTATTAACAGAAACAAGACCCTTAGAATTAACATTATTTTTTCGTTTAGAACAAAACAAAAAATATTCTGTTACTTGAGTTATCACAATCTTCCCCATGCATTGAAAACAGTTTACTTACCCTGCATTGATTTTTTTTTTTCACTTTACATACATAAAGGTCAATTTGTAATTTTTTTGTTTTTAAATATATTTTCCACTGATCTTTTATTTTTATTGCTTTGATAAAGATTAATATAAATGAACTCATCAAAATCTCTCTTGCTGTAACTTGTGTTGCTTTATTCCTGTGTAAAATATGACACTAATATATATGATAAACAAAAGATAACATTAATACTTGGATTACATTTAGGTTCCTCATCAGCTGGTTGACTTCACTCCAGAAGATGGATGCTCTGATATTTACCAAAATGGTACAGTCATAGCAAAGGCTGTTGTTGCTGTTGAACGAGGGGGCTGTAATTTCGTTGACAAAGCTGCTTTGGTACAGAAATACAAAGGGATAGGCATTCTTAATGTGATTCAGCACAATGTCTCTTTGGTAAGTTACCTTAAATTAGCTTCACCAGCTTGAGCCACTTGAACATGATGACTATGACTAACAGGCGACAGGAAGAAAGCTGAACTAACCTTTAACTTCTGTAAGTAACAACACACAACCAATTTCCATTTCATTATTTGGATTAACAACTTTTGTACCCTTGGGAACAAGTCACCAGTAAGTAAAATCAGTGTTCCAGCTTTTAAAAATGTTGCTGTGGATGTTTTTCTTTCTTTTTATTCTTTGTTTAAAACACCTATTGAAATGTATTGAAAAAATCATTGCTTATTTTGTTTCATATTGTCTGATTATATCTAAATAATGGAGTGAGTATAGAAAAGCAAAATTTATTAGACAACTTTCTATATAATCTCTGAGGGATTGTGGATTGTTAGTGCAGTGTCACTACATCAGACAAATGTTTCCATTTATGTCCAACTTTGTGAGATGATTTCCCTGCTTTGCTATTTATAGATTACATTTCTGTTTAGTTTTAACTTGGTTTATTAATAACTTTTATATGCTGATTATATTGTCTGAAAACTATATGAATCATTCTGTTTTTAGAAACAACTATCTGGCTATTGGTTGATTGTTATACTCCCTATTTTGTCTTAATGTATTTCAGTTTGGGACCCAGAACATTGAGCTGGCGGGGAAAGGTGGGAGTTGCACGCAGTGGAAAAAATGGTTGGTACGAAAGTACCTTATGCTTGCAATTTTAGCAATCTAATAAAACCTTGATTAGAAAGGGGAGAGGAGCTTATGATAAGGGCTGGCACCAAAACACAAGGGTTTTAGCCATGGCTAATGACTACATTGTACTCAGCCATACATACACCCTGTATCTAGACAGATTTGATAGGAAGAAAAATTAATATTTTGAAAAACAAATCAGGATGATTTTAGTATTCATACTGTCTCATTTTCTCATATGCTTCCCCTGTTTTAGGGGTTGCATATCCCTAACTGTTATGAGATTAGGGATCATGGCTGATGTATTGAGTGGGTTGCTTGATCGTTTCTCAGTGTGGGAGGTTAGCAAAAGTTACAACAAGAACACTTCATTCTTCATTTTCAGATGAGGAAAGAAACCAGAGTACCTGCAGAAAACTCTAATAGCCAGCTGGTAAACAAGTGTCCAAATAGTTGATCATTGATCTGTGTACTTAGGAAAATCAATATAGTGCACCACTGTATATTTAAGAATTGATTAATGAAATAAAGTAGACTTTTTAGATAGTAAATTTTTTTGTAAATGGTCTGCGTAAGCATAAATCTTTAAAATATATTGGTTTGTTTTTAAAGAAAAATGTATTTCTCCGAAATCATGAATGAAGTGTATTAGTTATTTTTACATAAAATTAGGACTTGTACTGTACATAAATCAGCTGTGGCCAAACGTTTTGCATTGCTCCAAAATGTTCTAACTTTGCTTGATAAAATCAAATTAAACTTGCTGAATTTGCATAATAATGTGATGGCATATTGAAGTAGCATACTGCTTTGTAGTTTTCCACATACTTAATTGAAAAATCTAACAATTTGAAATCTATTATGCAAATACATGAGTTCTGAAAATGCTTATAAATCATGACAACAAGTGTAACTCTGAAGTGGTCATGAGTACAGGTTGAGGCCATTTGAGTGTGATCTGAAGATGGATTTTGTTACAGTTATATATCTAGGTGTTAACTATATGAATGTCAGTTGTTTTGATGTCATTGGTATTGGATTGCATCATGGTGATTTCATTTGCTATAAGCTTGTGGAGAGGCTTTAACTTTCAGTCATGACAAATGTTGAATTTATCAAATAGTATTGTTGGTAAAAAGTTGGTGATTGATAATTGCTTTTAATCTGTGAAATGGAAGACACATTTTACAGCCCTTAGTTATACATTAATTATTATGATACTAATGCCTTCAGAAAAGATTTTATACTGTAAAAACAGTAGATTTCTTGTTTGATATAGATTGTATGAATAATTTCTTTCAGTGAATGTTTTCGGTGTATCTTTGAAAATACAATTATTTTTTCTTTAAAAATTTAACATTAAAGTAGTTGTATAGGCAATTTGATTGTGGTTTCTATCAACTAATAGTTTAGAAAACCTTATGCTACAAAATCATCAAATTAAGTTTTGATCATCACCAATTGCTTATGAATGTGTACCCTAAGAAAACTTAGCTAAAAAAAAAGGTACAACAGAAAAATAAGTAGCCTTATATCATCTTTATGAAGATTGCTGACATCATACTGACTTCTAGTTATAGCTTTGCATTGTGAAAGTGTTTTCAAAATTATTGGCAGATGTAAATGAGATTCTGATTGCACACATGGTTGCTTTCATTAATTATCAACACATTATTATGCTGCTGTTTTTAACTATTTTATTTGATGATTTATTGAAAACCATACCATCAAGTTTGCATTTTGTTTTCCAGTTTATACCGGGTAACAGCAACTACGATCGTATCAACATCACAGTTGCCATCATTAAGCAGGACAACTTTGAGAAAATCAAGGTTGGTTTGGCTTCATGGAGTTTGTTCATTCTTTCTCTTTATTTATGTTTTGTTATTTCCATGTAATATAACAGGTGCAATATCTGAGAAAGCTCCAAGCAGTGTACTTTCTGTTTAAGGCACTTGGAAGTAATGTGGTGTTGCTGATGTTTTCTCCCAAACCACCTCTCTTTGATCTGAATGAACTCATCATTTTTATGCTGGCCCTGATTAGCATCATTGTTGGTGGCCATTGGTCAGGGATTTCTAAGTACACCAAGTAAGTAAAAACAAAAAGTTGATAGGTAATGGTTGTTTATTTCATGCTTGTAATATTTTAAACCACTTTTTAAAATATAAATAGTAAGGACAAAATACCTTTTTAACTTATTTGTTTAATTATTTCCTTTCTACACATTGCGATGTCTACATGAAGGTAGCTGACTTCACTTTATTACCTGCATCACGTGTTAAAATACTTGTCTCTTTTGATCACTATAATGTTGTAATCATGAAGTAAGCAATTCAGGAAGTTTTGTTCCATCTATGACTTGGCTTCTAGTGCTTCAAGTGTCTGAGAACAATTTAAGTGTGTGACTGAGGAAGAAGAAATAGATTTCTGACAATTCACAGGCATTTCCTTCATCTCCAAAGCACTTCCACAGTACCTTGGGGCACACCTCCTCACCTAGACTCTGAAAATAACTCTTTAGGACTTCCAAGCAATTAAGTATTCTGTCAATTGATGGCAAAAGAAAGAGCCATCTAGTCACAACATGGTGTAACAGATTACAATTATTAACATCCATAAATTCACAGAATTCCTTTAACTGTGCTGTCCTTATAGCTGAGATGCTGAAATGGTTGTACACTTTGAGCATACTATTTTCAACATCAATTTCCAGTTTTCCTGTAGTAAATTTTGTTGCATTGTGCAAAATATGGACCAGACAATTTGCAGCAATGTTCTTTTGAGCCATTTTCAGTTTTTGATAAACACTGTTGTTTTACATAGTTTACACTTGCATTGTCAGCAGTATATGCAGACACTTTATTCAGATCCAGACCTGACATCTCTAGTTTAACCAGTAGCTGATTTGTTATGTCCTCTGATGATTCATTGTTATCTCTGTAAAAGTCAAGTAATACATGTTACACTCCATTCTCAAAGTGAAAGTATCTCAGAAGTATTGGGAAACACTCTGTTGCACCTTTGTTTGAAGCATCAGTTGCTACTGAAAAGGGCAAGCCATGTTTTTCAATATACTCCACATGCTTTTGTACAGAATACGGTGCTAGAATATTTTCACACACAGCTTTTGCTTTTGTTTTCCCTTATGTTACACCTTTCACTATCAATGAGTCACTGTATAATTCTTTGTCAACTTTTACTTTGCAATCAACACTTCTGTATGACTGATGATGCCTCACAGAATGATACACTTTAGACAGTTCTGCAGCCAAGATTTTGTCATCTTGAGTTGATTGAGCTGGGGAGAAAAACGATGACGATGATGATGTACCAGCAATATGAGTGTTAACTTTGTTTATCTGTGGTAGCGTGTTGTTCAGCTGCACTTTTTCCCTTATTGCCAATCTCCACATCACAACGGCATAGTGTACAAAAAAGATGAAAGTTATCTTTTCTGCTTTTAGTAATAAATCCAAATTCTTTGGCCCATTCATGGTTAAATGTAGTCTTTCTTTTCGGCATTTCTTTAGGAGCTTGAAACAAGAACAAAAAGTCAACAGCTCTCCACTTGGGCAGACTGCCCTCTCGTACGAGTTGACAACGGCAGCTACATATAATAAAAATATGTTAATGGTTGTTATAGGTTTCAGTTCCCACTGTTTTCAATGGGAGCACGGCTTGATTATGTCAGTCCTACTGCGGTAACAGTTCGAGTTCTGGCCCCTGTCGCCAGTGTGTATTGTCCGTGTTTCCATCAGGATGGTGGAGTGACAGGAAGTTGTCTGGGACCGGTGATGCCAGTGTGAGTTACTGCAGAGGCCTGTGATGCAACCGGGAGGAGTGCCTGCCATGGGAGACAAGCCTGAGGGGTGGCAGGTAGCTATAGCACCACTGAACCTCACAAACCAAAACAAAGATTGCGACTGATGCTCTCACCAATGCGTCAAGGTGTCCTGTGGCCGATATTCCTCCGCGTGCGTTGTAGCATCTTTATTCGCATCAAAGCATCTTAATTGTATTAATAAAAACCATTCATAATAGCATAATTTGTAGTGAAATCTTTCGGTGTAGCATAACCAACTGTATATCTGAGGTAATTTATATAATTTTTTTAGTCAGACCCCAAGAAGGAGGATAAATTAATATCTGGATCGAAGTGTTGCCAGACAGAGGACAGCGCACTCAAAAACCAGACTGTCCGGCCACCCTATGTGGTGTACATGTATTACGAAACAGATTGATAAAATACTATTTATGTTTACAAATAAATTTTATTAGTTTACAAAACTGTGCATATACTTAACTAGATCTTGTACAGGTAACATTCTGGTATTCATTGTTACATTATATATGAACTTTTCGTGCTTTTGCTGCTGCAAATGAATCAATCAAACTACAGGTAACATTCTGGTATTCGTTGTTACATTATATATGAACTTTTCGTGCTTTTGCTGCTGCAAATGAAGCAATCAAACTATCAGAATTTAAGGTATTGAGTACGTCTTTTTCAATACTAATATTGCCAAGTTACTCAATCGTTCTTGAGTCATTGAAGTTCTCAAGTATGTCATAATTAATTTCAGCTTGCTGAAAGACCTTTCACAACTACTGTGGAAATTTCATGGGCGGAGGTGGCTAGTTATTAATTGACATTATAATTTATAGGCCAGAGGAAATTTTGCGCCCCTTCAGATCTGCCCCGTGGGCGATTGCCCCTTGATGCCCCTCCTTGCTACGCCTCACTGTTAATCTATCTGCTACAGCAGAGGATGGCTTTGATTCTGAGTTGCAGTGGTGGTGGCAGAGTTCATAAACCAATTAAGATTTTTTTTTTTCTTAAAAAGCAAAATTATTGAATTCTTATTTTCATTCACATAGCATGAAATTTGGTGATTGAGATGAAGGACCAATGTTATTTATGTATAAGACGGAATAAATTAATTGAAAAATTTGTGTACATGTACTGGAATTTCAGCAAAATAAAAATATCAGCTATTACAGAAACAGTAAATAAACAATAATTCCTACTAAACTTTAGTTCATCCTCAATTTATTAACAAAAAATACAAAACAGAGCCTAATTTACATGTAAAGAGTTGTAGAAAAGGAAACAATGGAAATGCAAATTTAAGGAAAAAGATTCAAAGGAAAGAAAATTTTATTTTCATTAAAAGCAGGATTCAGATGTTGGATAAATTGAGATTCTTGAAATCCAAGCAAGATGTGGCCAGTAACTTGACAAATTTGTATTTAAATTTAAAAAAATGTGATTTGAAAGGGCTAAATTTTCCCTCTGCCAGACATGTCATGCAAACCTCTTGTGGACTCATTGGATGGCCTTGTCTAAATAGGCAGCCTGACACTGACATTAATGGGACTAAGTATTTTTTTGAAAATTCTGTAATTGTTAACTTAAAAAATTAACATAGACAAAAGAAAGTTTTTAAATACACTTGCACAGTTATATTTTAACATAGTTGCCATCATGATCTACACAAATAGAACCAATGCTGGTATGCTATTACAGTAAAATGTATGTACTATAATACCACTTATAACAGCATTCCATTATAATTGAGATAATGTTCAAAATGCAAAAAAATAAGTTATTTTTCAACAGTAGCACAAAAATCAAGTTTGTACAGCTCAGTATAATTTACAAAGCAGACAAAAACATTTTTTCAATGAAACGTTTCAGGATTTTTTTCTCATTTTTCTCTTTATCATCCAATCCATCACAAAGCTTCAACAGGAATGATCTCGTTATCAGGGCCACTCTCACACTAAGAAATTTACTTGATCAACTCAACGTCATCAACAGAGGCCATGTTTGAAAAGTTTAATTATACGCAAGCACCATTGGGTGACAAAGCCCAAAGTTCAAGGCATTGGTTGCTCCACTACAAAAATTTGTTCTCACTCGAAACAAAAAAGTCTATTTCTCTTATAACATCCCCTTGCTTATAACGGTAGTCATTAATGAACAGTATTCTTTACAGTAATATCATTTTCAAAGTGCTGTCCACATATGCCTTCCAAAGTTTGGGCTATGTGGAAGGTGAGCAAGCATAGTCTACTGATCTCTAATGGTCTGAGGCATTTGTGAGGTTTGTGGAACCCACTGATTAGCCCAGGTTATCAGTAATCATCTCGATGACATGATGACTGATATTGAGATTCACTCAAGTCACTGCATAATGAGTTGAGTTTAGCAAATCAGTTCAACCTTTGTGCTTTTTTCATTAATAACTATTGCCACCCCTCTGCAAAGCCTGTATTGGAGTTCAGTTTCTCTGCTTTTCATATGATTTACCCAGCAATTTAGTGACAGTTCTTAAAATTACAGAGCAGTAAAGTATGTATTGGCTCAACTACAGTAGATCTGATTTCAAAGTAATGGGCACAAACTTTTAGTTTGTTTCTCTTTCTGGACAGATCTCTGTCCTGACTTTTTTTTCAAGATCTAAGGACATCTCACACCAGTAAGCTAGAAGGGGGAGGTGTGGGGTATTAGTCTTGGTCACCAAGCTAGTTATCTAGGTTTGTTTAGGGGCTGGTGTAAGTCAGAGCCAGTTGAGAGTTACTTGCAGAATTGCAGAATCTCCATCTCATGTACCCAGAAAACTCTGGTTTTTTAGATATGGAAGGAAACCAGAGTGCCTAGAGGTGACTTATATGGCCAATGGGTAAAAAAGGACAAGAAGAAACTATGCTAGGGAGTTATGCCAAACTGAGCTAGTCCAAACTAGGTTGCATACACCCTCAACCCTGGCAGTCCAGTAGCCTATCAATGGACCACCAGCTGCCTTGGTTTTTGTTTTTTTTTTTTTTGTTTTTTTTCATGACTATATGTACTGTATTAGTAATTTAGAACTGTTTAACTGTCTACACTGGAAAAAGTGACATGGACAGAGATCGTTTTGTAGTATTAGTCCCGAAGGAAAGGATCAGCCAGTAGTTTTCAACCACTGTGGTTCACATGTGAGGGTAGAGTAGGGCTTGTCATTATTTACGGTACAAATATGATAAAGTTATTTCTAACATATTTAGTACTCAAACTATAGGGATCTTTCTGTCAAATCTTCCCTCTTTTTCCTCTCACAGGACATTGTCAGGGGACAGCAGCAGGCAAGCAGCTGGCACATCTGCTGCCACACAGCAAAGCAACTCAGCTGCTGGCAGCTTCCCAGTGAGCGTGAAAATCTTGGTGCTCTTGGTGACTGTTATGTGCATCCTGATGGTTGGTCTCTATTTCTTTTACAGTTATCTGGGTAAGTAAAATGAAACAAAAAAAAAAAAAACCAAACAAACATTGGCAACCTTACTTACTATTTTAAAATTTTTTCCTGGCAAGAATACATACAAAGAATGCAAGATTTAAGCAAATTAAAGGAAATTGTCTGTTTGGCAGCAAGTTGGCTTTGAGAATTTGCAGACAAGTTTTGTGTTGCTGATTGCAGCCATTAAAAGGTGCTGATTATTAAGCATGGAGGGTTATATAGGTGATTCTCTTTACTAAGAACTGACACATCTTGTACAAAAGCTAAAACTTTAACACTGACCAACATTACTGCTTGATATCGCTTAATTGCCTTTTGGTGACATGCCTTACTTAATATGGGCATAATTATATTGCAAAATTTTCTCTGACTAATTTTAATTTAGTTTATCCTTATTTGCAACTGAAAAATTACCACTTTAATGAAATAATGTTACAACCACACTGACACCTATGGGAGGGGAGAAAGTTAATACTGACAAAAGACCTAAGAACCACTATTGCGCAATGATTTACAGTTTAAAACTTGAAAATGTAATAAAAACTTTTCTTTTTTAAAGGAGATTGCTCCTAACAGAGACCCTTCCAGTATCCAACCATCAGACTCTGTCTACTGTGAAGCTATAATAGCTATCACTGATCTATCAACAAACACTGAAATCACGTCCACAACACATTGTAAAGTGGGCTAGGAAAGAAGCCCAAAGGGGAATTATTAGTCAAGCCAACAGAATGATAGCCGGCAATACCCAGTTTTTTGTAGAGCTCTAGATACAGATAACACTGTTAATGTGCCAGTTTTCCAGTTTGACAACCACAAAAGCAATCCACCAAATGTAACTGGAGTAGTACTAGTAGTCATACGGTTTGGGTATGTGATCAGCACAAGGAGTGGAATCTTCAAAGGAAACGTTGCTCAGAATCAGTGGAATCCATGCAGTTTAGTGATCTGAAAGCTGAAGTTGTTCTGCCTGAGCAACTTAGCATATAGGATATAGCACATTCCTGGAGTGCATGTGGTGGACGGGAGGAGTTTCAATGCTTTATTTTCAAACACTTCAAACTGATCCCACTGCCTTACTAAATGGTGCTCCTGACTAAAGGCTGGTTTAAGATGCAGCAGTGCATATCATAGATGCAAGATGTTTGTAAATGTATAAAGCGATTAATTGGTAAGCTACATTTTTATAGTAATGCACAGAGATAATGGTCAATACATTGTCATGATTTACTATTGTGAACTGCATTAAGTCGTCTTAGAGAATGTAATTATTGGATACTACCTTCTAAGTTTTACAGTTATTGATAAGGTAATAGTATTCTCTAGTATTCATTTTCAAAGAATAGCTCTGTATTTATGGTTTGTCTCTCCTATTTTATTTTATATATAAAAGTTTAATTATATTAAAGCTAGAAGTAGTAAAATGTTAAAACTATCTTATATTTTATAACTTTAAATCTGTTAAAGCTAGCATTAAGGCCATAATTTATCTATTCCATTTGATTTTAAGTTTAAGATAAGATAAAAATTGTATTTATGTTTTATATTTCATTAAAT
Organism: Nautilus pompilius; assembly: GCA_018389105.1. Taxonomy (NCBI): domain Eukaryota; kingdom Metazoa; phylum Mollusca; class Cephalopoda; order Nautilida; family Nautilidae; genus Nautilus; species Nautilus pompilius. The sequence goes on from JACATO010000364.1 coordinate 1,402,050, forward strand.
ATGAAGATGATTTATAAAATTCATTAAACAAATATTAGTAAAATGTTTGCACAGCCACCTAAAGTAGTATGTGGATGTCAGTAAAAAATTCCTTACATGGCACCTGCCCATTCCAGGAATTAGTCAAGTTAACTAATTAGTTAACCATTTCATGATTTGTGCAGATCTGCATATTTTATGAGTTGGGCAGATAAAATGCCCAATTGAAATTTGCATTTTCACAGACAGAATCTCTGTCTGTCTGTCTCTCTCACACAATGTGTGCACAGCCTTATGCCTCTCTATTAGAACTGCACTACTATCTGATACAACATTTCTTTACAATTTTCATTTCATTCATAACAATAATAATAATAATAAATAAAATTAATGATCCATTTTGAAACTTGCTTCAGGGCATAAAATTATACAGATTCTAAATTTTCCATCAGTCAGTTTTGTCAGTTAATGAAAACATTCTCTCAAATGAATCTCTAAACACACCATTGTGCCGGACAGAAATTACCTCAATGCTTTTCATCTTCTCTTTTAGTGTACATTGTGATCGCCCTCTTTTGCATTGCATCTTCAGTTGCATTATACACCTGCCTTTATCCAATCTGGAACTGTGTGATACCTCTAAAATGCAGGTGAGTATGGTTGTCTTGTTCTTCCCCTTTGCCAATAGTTAGTGCTGTAGATGCCAGTTACTACCAATCTCTTGGTTACCAATAAACAAAAAGTGAGTTGTAGTTCTAGAAGCATGAAACTGAAATGCATGTTTTAAATTATTGTTTGTACAATGTTAAAAATTAAACAAAATATCGAAATATACTGCTGCAGTACAATTGTTTTACAGAAAGTATAGGAAACAAAAAAAAAATGCTAGTATACACTACTGTTCTTGTGATTAAAGCTGAAAAACAATTTTAGGTGTCCAATGTTTCTTATGTTAAAAATTTAGTTTCTAAAAGGGCCAACTTCTGTCTTGCCATTTTGTTGGCACTCACCTCAGTTTCCGCTAATCTCATATTGCTTCAAAATTATATCAGTGTTAGAATAATTCTCAATGTTTTATGTATTAAGAAATATAAAAAAACAGTGTTTGCCATTTAAAAGGAGAAAAATGTTTATTTGTCAGAAAGTTCATGATAACAAAATATAATGCCATTTTCAATAATGTAATTTGTAAATCACTGGAGAATGTTCTGTGAAAATACAATTTGATTAAGCTCTCTTGACTGAGAGTTTTATATTTTTTATACGAAGGAAAGTTTACCGTTAATTAATTTCCTTTTGTGTTACTAAAGGATTTTTTTCTTTTTTTCTTTATTACTTCAACTTTTAATACATAAAAGACAACAAAATTAATTATTTTATTTGATACATTTTACCTTTAATTTTGTGTATAGGTAATTTATCCAAGGAAGATAACTAGATACCTTTTAATAATTCCCCCTTAATTTTTTAAAAAAAATATATATTGAAGAATGTACTAGAGACATGCAAACACTGAAATTAATTTTCAGATGAAAGTTTTATTACTGAATTAAATGTTTAGTCTTATAAAACCAACAGAAAGAAATAAAGTTAATAATTGTTGTTCAATATGAATCATTAGTTATGAGCTCATATTATGCAAAAGATATAGTTATCATGAAAAAAATTGAAAGAATAGTAATATACATAATCTTAGTGATGATGAAAAAAAATACTGAAGAAACTCTGGCTACTTAGTTGCCTACAAACGTTTTCGGGATATGATTTTTAATTTTTTAAATGTTTTTCAGAAAGTGACATTTGGAGTTAGATTTTTTTTATATTACGGGATGTATATTACAAGGGGACATAAGTATATTTAAAAAATGCTTCTAAGAAATAGGTTAGATGTGCTCTTTTTTGGCAAAAGGATATTTATATAAGATTAGAAACATCCTGTCACTAGGACTATCTATAGTAGTGTTAAAATCATCAGTGCTAATACATGGATTTTCCCTTTTGATATATATATATATATACACTAATAACTTTGCAATCTTCCTCTCCCTATATTTGAGACTTCTGTATCTCTACGAACAAGATTTCCAAGTCATTTAATTGCTTATTGGCACATTGTGTTTCAGCAAGAAAGGACTCTCTAGCACTTAATACATTACTTTTTTGTTTATACACACAAAGTACAGAATACTAATCATGAAAATGAAATACAGATCAATTATGAATGGATGAAAGTCTTTGAATGAGCAAAGACTGTGCTGCTCCCATTGAGAGGTTTTGGTAAGTAATAGATTCTTTCCAGAACCATTAAAAATATATATAAACCTTTCAAAAATGCAAGAATTTTTTTTCATTTTAATTCATCTTCTTTTGACTATTTGTTGTTTCAGGTAATACAATAATATGAGAAATAACTCATCATACACTTCATTAATTAATATTGTCAGTCTTGGCTGATAAAATGCATTTCAAATTTACCCATTATTTTTCCACATTTGTGCTTGCAATCATTTCAATACTTGTTTGACTACAGTTCAAGATCTGCATCCTTATGATGTAGTTTTACCTATTCCACTTGTTGTTCTTTGTTGATTCCAGCAATGTGAAAACAACACATTCATTTAGTATTTAGTGGGATCACTGTACCCTCTATGCCTCTGCTTGAAGCATGTGAAACAAATCTATACAATTAGAGTGTCAAAATTTGGGTGTTTATACCTTATATCATCTTGTAAAAACTTATAATTGCAGCAAAATAATTAGCTGGTAAATTTACTAAAAGAAAAATCTTGCTTCACATCTTAGTAATGATGTACTTACAAATCAGTGACTCCTGTTTTTAGTGGCATCTTGGAAATAAATTTCTCTTAGAGTTTCTGTTTCATATGGACAGGACATTTGTCATAGGATTTGCATCACCATTGTGTATATAACAACCTTTTCGATCAAATCAGCATTTTAATGTTTCTGTTATTTTTCTTTTTTCAAAAATAAAGTTTTATATGTCTAGCATATTGTCTACTGTTTGCCTTGTTATTCTTGATGCAATAGATCTATTTTGTTTTTGTCTTGCACTCATCATCATCCATTTGCTATTCCTGATTCAGTGGTTGACAGTCCTGGATCACAGTCATGATTCACATTAGACTAGGAGAAAGGGTATTCATGCAGTGGGCTCCCAGAGTCTTTCCACACTACCCAAACCTACCAAAAATCCCTACTAGAATTTTTCATTTCTAGAGGTTGGAGAGGAAATCCATGCAGCCAGTTATTGATGATGTCTTACGTTAGACTATGTTAAAAAGGCTTAATGAAATAAAGCTGGAGAAACAACTAAAACCAGGTCTTTTCCTTTGGGGGCTACCATATTTTGTTTACAGTAGCTGTTGGTAGAATGCTTGCTATAAAGTGAGATAGAAAGATCACCTATCATTATTTTATTCATTGAACAATATGTAAACTGTGGAATTACTTCCATTAAATACTCTCTAACAGAGTGAATACTTGCTTTGTTAGTCACTGAATTTTCCAGTGATCAATTATCCAGCAGGTGTGCATGCAGTAATTATGGTGAAACACTTACAGTTAATTACCAGCTCAGGTACAAAGGAATGTCATTCTTTTTGACAGGTGCTGACTTGTGTTTTTTCTTAGAGCAGTCATTTGTAAGCCGGTAACTTATTTGGTTTGTGATGACTTTGAACAACCAGGTGAGGTTCCAAGCTTTCTTGTGATGATTGTGGTTGACAACTGGTGGTCAGCCTGTGGAATATTCACAATCTGTCACTTTGTGCTGTCACATTGAATTTGTGGTGGTCTTATATATGTAATGAAAGAACTAACTTGGAAGATGGTGGAAAAAGTTAAAATAGGATAGTCAATTTAATATAAAATATTTTTTTTTAATTCTGTACCTCAACTTTACAAGTACCATTACTAATAAAGCATAAGATTTTTAGTGAAGAACACTGTTGTTCTTTCCTCTTTTTTTTCCTCAAGTTAAAAAAAAATAATAGATAGAAACTTCTTGATGGTTATTAGGTATGGAGCTTCTGCTACATAAAATAACTGTATTTGAAATAAATTGTACCTGTAGCTTTATGGAAACATCTCACACAATTTAGTTTTCATTTTCACAAGGACTATTTGTATTCAAAACAGTTTAAATAATCAGCTTGATTTTTATAGATATAAACAGTTTTATGGAACTTGCATTAAAAGGGGGGGACTGCTTCTGCTGCTGCTTTTAGTTTGTGTTCCTTTCTTTGTCTTGTGTGTGGGTTCTAAATTGAACAGAACATCTCAAGTTGTCTTCCAGGGGGAGAGGGGGTTGATTTGAAAAGCAGACCATGTATTTCTCCACAGTTTCTCAGGTTGTAACTCTGCAAAGTTTTTTTTTTTTTTTTTTTTTTTTTTTCTGAGAAAGAATAAAAAGAATAAATTGCTTTCTGAATGTTAGAATATTCCAGGCCTGGAGAGGGAGCTGTGTGCAGTTTGTAATCCTACACTAACCAAAAGATCATCAGTACTTGCATTTATACAACATTTACCATGTTTTGTATTTAATGCAATATAAATATTGAGAGAGGATGGTATTTTGGTTGTTCTTGAGATTTTTTAAAGATGATGTAATGATAATATTTTGTGCTTTGTCAGTCACAGGAGAAACAGGTTGTATGTTGTTTTTTTTTGGAGAGGCTGGGCCTAAAAGAATAGTGATATAGTTGAAAGATTCACATATTTCATTTTATAAGAAATACAAATATTTGGTATTTTTTTCAATTTTTGTTTGATTTTTTTAAGGAATTACTGACATATGTAACATTAGGGGTTTTAAGTACAATCTAGGAAATGACTTTAAGGAATGGTTTGTTTATTGGAAGTAAATTAACTTTAGATATTTTCAAAATGTTGACCACTCATTTTCTTTGGTAGCTCACTCAGAAGCTATTTGTATTTTTGATTATTTTTTTTGCCTTTTTGGTCCTCTTATTTTTACAGACTTAAGTTTACTAAAGGAAAATACTGCAGGCTAAATACAGAAGTGAAGAATGTGATCCTCATGGGCTGCTGTTTTGGTGTGGGGTTGCTGTGGGCCATAGAAAGACATGCCAGGTGAGTTTATCTACATGTATGTCTAAGGTCTAAAGGTTTTACAAACATCCAGTATGCCTGCTGCTGAAAATATGTCATTAATAGATTACTGTATTGGTTTTAATTGTTGCTTGGGCATTTACTGGAACTCTTAAAAAGTTGGAGGTATGTTATTATTGTGGCCAAAGGTCAGAATTTGCTGAAAACTAAAGATGAAACCTAGCGCTTCCTATGATCAGCAACAGTTATGTAGAAACTAAACTATCTATATGAGAATACAGTAAAACCTCAGTTGAATGTACTGATAGGGGGAAAAGGTGTCCATTAATGCCAGGAATCCATTAAATCCGGATGTTTGCATACACTGTTTACACATGATCATATATAATGACCATATCTGATAATAACTTATATATTGAGCACCATTAAAGAGTACATATCTAATAGCAAGAATAAAAACACTAAAATAAATATTTAATAACTTTTATTCTGAGCCTAAGGAGCTAGAAGGTTCCACTGCCCTATTACTAGTAGAGGGTTGAGATAAAGGAGGGGGAACAGCAGCAACAGCTGGTTTGAAGGAGTCAAGCTTCAATTGAGTCCTATGCTGGTCAGAGTCAGATTAAGATTTTTTAGGCCCCTGGGCTACAGGTGCTGTGAGGCCACCACTGATATTTTCAAAAGGAAAAATAGGTAAATAAATATTAAATTTATTTATACAAGGCTAATCACAATTAAAATTCAAACATTTGCTTTGTGTAATTTCTTGGAAACAAATATCTCCAAAACATCAGTAAATTGTAAGCTGGTGAGAACATCATTTTCAATTGCCATGAGAGCAAGTCTGTTTATTTGTTCTTTTGCCATTGTTGATCTGTGTATGTTCTTTAGGTGTTTCATCTTGGAGAAGCTCCTCTCTCCAGTTGCGTTAGTTATCATTAAACACAAGTAAATCCGTAGTGCCATTTCAGCATTAGGGAATGAAGAAGTTATCCATTGTTTACTACAAGGGTGTAGATATCAGATGCTTGCAGTGTTTCATGCTTGTACCTGGCTTCATCAAATTGCCCAACAAAGTTTTTAAAGTGAAGAATTTCTGGCACAAATTCAGGCTTGATGTTATCTGAGTAAATCATCTAAAACTTGGCTGCAGCTGTTGAAATGTCTTCTTCATTCATTGTTGGAAATTCGACCAGGAAACCAAACAATGAATGAACATTTTTATATGCTTCAATGCGATGAGAAAGAGCTGAGCATAACTTGTCTATGATGGGTAGATATGTTTCCAGCTTGAACTTCTGTCTTCCTTGCTAAGCAACATCTTCAGCATTACCATCATTGATTAGTTTTCTTTTCCTATGCTCTCGTTTTTGTTCATCACAGTATTCCATATTTTCTGCTTTGTCTTTTGCTTTATTTTCAAACACTTCAAACTGATCCCGCTGCGACATCAAAAAATCCAGTAGAGATTTAAGAAGTTTACTAGCTAATTGAAGATCCAGTGTTTCATGTTGAAGTGATTTGCTGACTTGATTGAAACTCTCTAGTATGACAGCCCAGAAGTCTGTCAAGAGAACTGTTTCCAATTTTGATAGCTGCTTGAGTATAGTGTTTGCTTCATAACGTGTGTCAGCTTTCTGATTTACATCTGAGATTAACTTCAAAGTTTCTTGAAAATTGCTGTACCTTTTAGACAAGGCTTTTGTGGCATCGGCCCTTGCAGACCATCTAGTATCTGATGTTCTTTTAACTACCAATGTATTTCAGCTTTAAGGCACTGAAGCATTACTGACCAACATTGAGCTGAACCAGAAAAAAAATTGTAAAGTTTTTGTATAAGACCAAAGAATGAAACTACTCCAGTGCAGCACATGGAATGTAATGGGCAAGTTGATTGATACTGAGAATATGTGCTTGAAGCCCTTTGTAGTATCCTGACATGTTTGATGTGTTGTCATAAGACTATCCTCTTAAATTAGCAACATCAATTACAATTTGTTCAACAAATTTCAAGAATGTTGGCAGCAAGAGCTTCTCCACTGTGACTTGAACTTGCAATGGGAATAAAAGAAAACATTCAACAACCTTATGATTTGATTTTCTAAAATAGCGAATAACTACAGTCAGCTCATCAATGTGAGATATGTATGGTGTTGAATCAACACTTAGAGAAAAGAATTTGGTTTCCTTGATTTCTTCTGCAATGGTTTTCAATACTTTGTTTCCCATAATCTCTATGACTTCCTCACATATTGTTGAAAATAGATATGAAGCTTTTCCTTGTCCTTGATTATTATATTTTGCTATATGAGAACTAAGAAAAGGATCATACTCAGCAAGTAATTCAAGTATCCCAAAGTAGTTGCCATTCTGTTGAGAATTAAGTACTTCTGTATCACCACAAAAGGCTAATCCATGAGATGAGAGAAACCTTACAGCTGAAACTACTCTTTCATTACTTTCCCCCAGTATTCTTTATCCTTTGTAAATTGGATTTCCAATATTGAATAAATTCGTCCAAATGCATTTTGTCTAGAAATCCATGTTGTCATACATGTCAGATGTCCAGAACTGTTCTCATGTTCTGTAATTCGTGTAGAGGCATGTTTCCAGTCCGAAAATCCACCAACGGAAAACTGGGTTGTTGATCCATGTATCCCCTCAAAGAGAACGCAAGCAAAACATTATATGTTTCCTATTGAGGGAGAATACATTAACCATTCCCTTTTACTATTCTCACCAGTTATATGTTTTCGGAATATCAATGAAGGAGAAAATGTTCTTTTCTGATCAGGGTATTGTCTTTCGGATAAAGAAAAGTCATCATCATGGTGTTGGCATTCCACAGGACCTTGTTTACACCAAAAGTCACGTACCTCCTCTGTTATATTTGAGTTTGTCCACAAACCAATGTCATCTTGATACTCAGAACCCAGGTCATCTTTCTTCTGGTGGAAAAGCTCAGGCTACTCAGCATCAACTCCTGTGACATTGGTATCATCAGAGACAACTTGAACTTTTGTCAATTGCTGCCTTGTGTTTGAACCCAAAATCAAATAATTTTGGACATTTACTGAGCAGTTCTTCATGCTTCTGCGTCTTCTCTTGTTGTCTTCTTCTTTTGCTTTCTCCACTCTCTAACCTCTTTTTCTCCGAAATGATTAATCTGAAAGGGCGAAAAATTGCTAAATACCGATTTAAGGGGGTCTCATTGTGGAAAAGGCAACATATATATTTAACATATACTTTTGGCCATAATGTCTAATGAAAGAGAATTTAATTATTTGCACGAATCACTTGAATTTCACAGCAAATAACACACCAAGGACGTGGATCTCCTTTGTCACCATTCCACGTAAATCTGAACTGTAAGTAGTCGGAATCATACTTTCTCACTACTTTTTGTTGTTTTGTTAATCACGAAATTGTTGAAGGATTTCCAATTCTCTTTCGATTGTCTGATTTAACTGCAGCAGACCCTTCCTTTTGTTTTTCCATTTCAGCAACATGCATTTTTGGTGAATCTGTTTTTAACCACTTATCCATTCTTGCAATAAACTTGAGAAAAATAAAGATAAATACTAATTTACACAAGACACCAAATAATAGGAAACGCTGAAATGCAACCACTCAGTTTGATCCAATTCTTCACTGCTTACAATATACAAATATTGGCGCGTGCGCACACACACATTCTCTCTCTCTCTCTCTCTCTCTCTCTCTCTCTCTCTCTCTCAACTTTTCAAGTAAGATTTTTTCAAGGCTTTCTGTTAACCGACAAGAGAACAAAAGGTTCACTTACCCAATCAGATGATTTTGAGAACTGATGTAAAAAGCCGAGTTGGTGAGTGAGTGAGTGACCAAAGTCACTGTCCAGTCCTTGTAGCGATCTCTGCTCCAGGCTTCATGATCCCAGTCTTTTACCTGCAGGTTCTAATGGTGGCAGCCAATGAGAGCGCGGTTCAATCGCATCCCCCTACTTCGGTTACAGTTCAAGTTTGGCGGCAGGCAGGCACTCGCTGTTGCATCAGTCCTGCTGCTGTAACAGTTCAAGGACCAGCCCCTGTCAGCAGCCTGTACTGTCCGTCTTTCTCGCAAGGTGATGGATTTACAAGAAGTTGCTGGGGCCAGTGATGCAACTGTGAGTTACCGCAGAGGTCTATGACTTAACCAGGAGACAAGCCTGTGGGGCGGCTGACTATTTGAAGACAATATTTCTCACGATATCAAAATAGAAGATATAGCATTGGTTTATCTATAATTCTATGTCAATTATATTGAAGGGAATGACAAAATAACTACGGGTATAGTAGATTCTAATCCAAAAATATAGAAGATTAAAAATAATATAAAAATTTATACTAACCCTGACTTGGTGACCATATTTTGTACCCTTGCTGTTGTTTTTCACTCTTCTCTTGATAGATGGATCATAGAGAATATTTTTCTTATTTCTTTTGCATACTTTACACCAGATAAAACTGACATAAGTTCATTCTCCTCCTTTAAACATTTTAAGACTAATGATGTCTGACTTTCTGCAACTCTCAAAAGTTCGTAACTCAATTTTGTTTTCTTTATCAGCCATAACGAAAGCAACAGGGTCACATGACCGGCCAGCAGCCACCTGGTGGGATCGTTAAAAAGAAAGAAAAAGATCACAACACAATTTAGTAACAGCGGCCCTGACTTAAACATGTCTGACAATATAACAAAAGAAAAAGGAAAGATCAATGTGTAATATCTGTCCTTAGTTAAAAAAGAAAAAATATCGTAACACAAACATTCGCTTTGTTTATTTTAATTATACACTTCCTGTGCTGAGATGCTTCTCTCTGAGGCCAGTTTGTTTTTATCTGGGTGTTGTTTTCACATTGTTCTTGAGTACTTGGCACATGTCAGTTAACAGAGGAGAACAAAAACAACAAAAAGGCCTGTTTCCCCCCTTACCAAAATATTTAAGGCAGCAATTTGAATTCTTCCAATTCAGAGGAGCATAATATTTATTTATAATTCTTTACAAAAGGTTTTCCCGTTTGGCTCTAACAAGGGGAGTAGGCCCCTCAAAATTGTGGGTCCATGCCTATGGCCAAGCTCTCTCTGCTCAGACCTATTGTCACGTGGTGTTACAATTTATCACGACCCACGCTTTGAGAACTACTGCACAGTGTTTATTTCTGCTATATTATGCTTACTACAAATATATATACAGTGTATTAATTGAGCTCTTTTTAGAGAGATAATTTAGAATACTTTGATTCTGAATTCACAGATGAAATAACTTTTCACTTTATTTCTGGAGGCCCCCCAGCTGGCGGAGGCCCCTGGGTTGCAGCCCCTAAAGCCGATGCCTTAATCCGGCACTGATGCTGGTGCTGCTTTGTTATTATAATCTTCTCTAAATGTGCAAAAGTGTTGATAATATGGCTGTATTTTGCAGTCTGATGATGCACCAATGCAATTGATGATTGCATCCAGGTAGTCTCTTACAACAGAGAGTTTTGGTTTGCTGACCATCGATTCTTCCTCTTGGGGTTCACCAGCAAGAACATCTTCAACAATCTCCTCTTCAGTCAAAATCTGGTACCCAGGATCACCCTTATCTTCTAGCCACTACAGAACATTGTTCTCAGTTGCATCTTCTCCAGCCTTCAGAATCATACGATGATAATCGCTTACCTCGAAGTCAAAGTCAGGATAAATATCATACAGTAGCAGCTTCCATCCATTGGCTAAAGTTTGCATTTTCATTTTCCATGTGGCAGCAAAGTAGAAGATTGCAGACTGAGGTTCTACAACATTCATTCCCCTCATATCTTTCTCTTCCTCCAACACAACCATCAGCTCAAGGACTTCTTGCAATACAACCACTTGCAAACAACAATGATTCCCTGATCAATTTGCTGGATAAGTGAGATGATACTAAGTGGCAGGGTCATACACCTAATTATGCTATCACTGCTGCACAGCTTGTCAATGTTAGGATGCACAGGTGTGTTATCACAATTGAGAATAGCCTTGACATTCTCTTGGGCAATTTTTAGCACCTCTGGCTGGTACCTGTGAACCTCAGGAATGAAGTGGTTAAAGAACTAGTTGCTAAAGATTTCCCTGGTAAACCATGCTTTCTTGAAGTTGTAATATATCACTGGAAGCTCTCATGATGTCTTTTAAAATGTGTGGTTTCTGGAATTTTCCAACAACAACAGGTTTCAAACGATGAATTTCATCAGCATTGGCACAAAGTAACACTGAGATCCTTTCCTTACTTAGCTTGCGGCCTGATGTAGAGCTTTCATGTTTTAGACCTGCATGTTTGCTTGGAGCAAATGCCAAAAAAGACCAGTCTCATCACCATTATAAATTTTCAACAAAATTAGCCCTTTCTTTCTTTCTTAATGACATCATTAAAATTTTTCAAAAATGGCTCAGTCTCCTCTGTAGGTGCACTTAAAGATTCACCATGTCTTATTCACTATACCATGACTTTACAGAAACTCTAAAGCCAACCATCACCAGCCTGAAACTTTCTGTTCATGTGCTTCACTACACAGTGGAGTGAAGTCCAGCACCACGAATATTCATACCACAAGAACGTTGCTGCATGCACCACTTATATACAGCTTCCTCAAAGTTTTTATCCTGCACCACTTTCCTATGCTTCCTGCCACCAACTGCGAGCCACTGGCTGAAGCATCAACATCAAACCTTAATGAGAATTGTTTCAACTTTTCCTCATTCATACAAATATCCAACACCATCTGTTTCTTTCCGTTATACTCCTCACATACCATACTCAAGCTTTGCTATCAACTCGAGTTTTTGCGAAACGCTCAGATCTACTTTCCCTTTTTTTTACCTGCCACCATCTTTAGAGGCCATGGTTGATAACTTCTGTTCACTTTTGATGCTAATGAAGCAAAACTTGTGAGGTAAAGATGATGTTCCATCATGGAATGCAGTCAACAACAGAATGGGAGATGGATACCCATGGATGCTCACATGCTGAGTGGTGCATGCGCAAAAGGCACCTAAGCAAAAAATTGTTCGCACAGTTCAACATGGACTTTTGTTGGGAGAACCGTTGAATGGGGGTCCATTAAATCAAGGTTTTATTGTATTTCCAAATGACAATAGTAGCCAAGTAATGCTGAACATACAAGACATGGATTGATTTATGTGTAATGAAACAATGAAAAAGAACAACATTAAAACTTAAAAGCAATTTCACTCTCAGTTGCTTTGTTAGTGATTTGTAGAAAGAAGAAAAAAATTAAACAGACATGATCTGAAAAGTAAACTCTATTGAAAGAGAGAAGATGAAGTGAAAATAAAACATGAATGGGCACAATAAAGTTTCTTTTGGTTTTCTGTGACACAATCACAACATTAAGAAAACCAGTTAAAAAGTTGCTTTTATTTCAGAAGCTCTGTTTTTTACCACTTCCACATAGCTGATTTATCATCTTGGGAGGTTCCATAATCAGTTTTCCCTCATTTGCTTACATCCACTCATGTATTCTATTTCTGTGCACATCAGATTTCCACGCCACCTCACTAATGGTAAATTCTGCATAATTTGTGGCATTCTCACTTTATACTAACTATTATACAATTGTAATACATGGTGCTTGCTATGAGAATTTTAAATGTAAAGTATTGGTATTGTAGTAATAAAAAGACCTAATATGGTAAAATGACAGCAAATAATGATCTGACACAATCATAATCACATGTTCAAAAAGGGCAATATCTTGTGAATGCCACAGAGAGACAATGCAGAGATGCATCAGCAAACAATAAACAGATATCTTGAACGAACAATTTTGGTCATTGCTGGCATGAAAATGACTGAAGTTGGCTGCAACTAATTCAAACTGAGATAGCTGATTTTCATTCGGTATATGTAAATGAAATGATCAATGTTCATGTTCACAAAGTAAATTCTTTGAGAGATGATATCCACATGTTGAAATATTCTGGCATTTATTGGGGGATATTTATCAATGCAGAGAAAAGACTCTAGCTAAAATTACTGATTGTAATCTCTAGTATGTAGCATTTGATGATAAACCATGTTCTTTTTTCTGTGATGGATAATCTCTGCTAAAGTGTAATGTAGAACAAAAATTAATCTTTAATGACTGGTATAAGCAGTGGTCAGAGTTCAAATCTTGGTCAGGAGGTCAGGATCAATTCATTTTGGTATACCTCCCTAACAGATTCTTCTCACTCTTCTTCACCAACCAGCTGCATGGTTTTCCTCTGGGAAACATCTAAAAATGAAGAGTTCTAGTGGAGAGTTTTGATAGGTTCATTCACTGTGCTGGAGACACTTAAGCACAATTCACCATCTCATAAGGGCTCATCCTCCCACTAAGTACTATTTTGGCTAGGAATACTGATTACATCTGGTCATTGCCTCAGTATAGTATTTCAAAGAACTTTTGTAACTTGCATCAAATCAGCTTGATATGATAATGCCTTCCTCACCGGGTGCAGAACTCTACTGCATGTCAACAGTTCTACCCCAGTCTACACACTAAAAAAAGAGAGAAAAGTGATATTAGCATTTAATTTTCTTTTTTTTCTTTCAAGTTATGCATGGATTCTTCAAGACTTTCTAGGTGTAACATTCTGTGTTCATATGATCAAAATGATTCAGATGCCAAGTCTTAAGGTGAGATTGCTCATTTACAAGTATTTTCAACATATTTACTTTTAAAAAATCCCCCACTCTCTTGGTACTAAAGAAGAATGATCATCAGTATGGTTGGCTGGCAATACAGATCTGATCCTTTAAATTAAACAAAGATAACACACATGCAGTGGTAAACAAATCAAACCCATCTCAAAAAAGAATTTTGCATATTTAAATACTTAAGATGCCTTTTTTCTCAAGCAATGAAACTCAACAAAGTAAATAAGTAGACATAAAGAGGACATATATGTACATGTGCTGTTCAATCAATATAGAAATGAGTTAAATTGTTTAGTAGGCTATCAAATGGATATGGGAAGAGCATGCAGCTGTACTCTGTTATTTACACAGTAGTGAGCTCCATCATCTGTGTGACATGATCTTCTGTCTTCATTCCATTTTAGGCTTTTTGTTGGGTTTCTGCACTTGAGGAGGAACTTATTTGGTTTGAAATTCTCCAGATTTGCTTGTAGTTTATTTTATTTTTCTTTCTTTTTTGCCTCCATTAAATTTTTCACTGCATCTCCTTTGTCTTCTTTTCTTTTAAAGTTTACATTAAAAGTAACATTTTTTCCTCTATTTGATCTCATTCAGTTTTTTTTCCATTTTCTGTCTTCATGTTCTTTTGCTTTTTTAAAACCTGTGATGTAAGATCCTCATAATCTCCAGCTAATTTTTAGTGGTATAAGGATTCAACTGATTTCTTTTTTTGTAGTAGTAAAATAATAATAATAATAATAATAATAATAATAATAATAATAATAATAATAATGATAATGATAATCAAATGTTTTTGGTTGTTTTTTTATTATTGTACAGTTTCTAGTTCATTTGTTCAGCTGTCTAGCCTCTATCATTAAATGCAATGACCCCTGCTGCTGCTTTTGCTATTTTTTTAAGTAGATATTTGCAATGTACATCTGAAGCCTATTGATATTATCTTCTTTTCTTTGTTTAAATTCCAGGCCTGCACAATATTCCTTGTCCTTCTTTTCTTCTATGACGTTTTTTTTGTGTTTATAACACCGTTATTTACCAAGGTACGTATATCGTTAAAACAATTTTTAAAATATGTATATCATTATTCATTATGGGCAGTTAAGATAACAGTTCTGCCTCAGTAAACTGGAGCTTAGTTTAAATAAATCAGTAAATGCCCAAGATTTTATTTTAAAAATTAAATAAGTTTAGTTGGCCCACATGCTCCTACCCAGGGTATGACTGTGTCTCAGCTGTGGGAGGGGGGTTGATGGATGCTGCTTTATTGACATGTTTTTGGATAGATGCTTTTGTACATAAAATAAAACAAAAACTTCTCACAAGACCTGTTTGTTATTTAATATTCAAAAAGTGAGTGTATATGAAAATGCGCTGAATCTTAAAAACACCCCTGATGTGACATACGTGTCAGTCTTATATAGGAGTAAAGCACATTGGTTTGCATTAGCAAGTCTTTGAAAGTGTTAAATGAACTTCCTGGTTTTGACAAGGATTGGCTTTTCCCCCTTGAGCCTACAGTTATTTTCTGTTGCTTTAATAAATTGAGTCAATTTTCTTATCTTATTTTTTGAAAAAATTGTTCTTATGCTAAAGGCATCATGGAACTTTCTTTTGAGATTTTATATGCAATGTTATTTAGTTTGTTTTTCATCAGCTTTATGTACTTTGTTTGTTTGCTGCCACTTACAGATTTTTATTCTTGATATGATGGTGATGCATTTGTATTTTTTGTCCGACAGCAATACTGAAATACTCTTGGACTGGTTAAACAAACAAACATGCTATTCTCAGGCTTACTGTGGAGACAGAAACTGGTGGCAAAAATCCATCCTGGGCTTAGATTTTATTTGGATGGAATCAGAATTCTAAACAAAAAAAAAAAAAAAAAAGTTCTGTATTGATCTTAAATTAAGGAGTACATGGTTTCTTTGCTTGAATACAATAAAAAACCTGCATTAAATGAACAAAGTCGATCTATATCTCTATTCGTGTTTCATAAAAAAATTGCTCTCCCCCCAACAGAAATGTAAGCAGACTTCCTGTGGCCTTCACTTTAGATTTTTGCTTTCTTTAGTTTGAATTTTTGGTTGAAGACAAACTTTGTTCTCAAAAGTTTCTAATATTTTGTTCACTTTTTCCTCTCTTACCTTTTGTTTATGCATTTTCTTGGTCTGTCTGTATTTTTCTTAAATTTTTTTTTTTCCATTGCAAATTTGCATATACATCAGCTGATAAAATATTCCTCACATTTTAATTCCACACGCAAACATTTTAGTGTTCAGAATTAGAAATAAATATGTCCTCGGTGGTTTTCAGGAATTTTTACCTCCTTTCATCCATTGTCCAGAAGTAGACAAAGTGCAAGGCACCTCATATGGTTTATCAGGCTGTCTGTCTTTCTTTGTTGGTGGGCTATTTGTGATTTTAATAATTTCATAAAATAATTATAGAAACATAGAAAGAGTTCAGTTATTCTTTTTTTCCCTTACCCTTGCATTTTAGAATGGAGATAGTGTGATGGTAGATGTGGCAACAGGACGAGGAACTGATGAACAGGTATGAAGATCGAATGTTTGCCTTTTTTTTTTTGCCTTTTTACTGTAAAAATAAAATAAATAAGAATTTTTATTATGAAAATTATTGGACAAGTAAATAAATAAATTGGCAAATAAAATCTTATTCTCCAATAAAAACAGAGAAGATCAATCAGAAATTTTGAAACCAGAATAGGATTTCCCTGCTATATAGCTAGATATTCAGCTCTCACATCCCTGTTGACCTTCTCTTTGTTGTGCTGACCTGTCCTCAAGTTTCTTCTGTTGAACTGTTACTCAGATTCAGGGTGGTAGGGGGTGGGTGTATGTGACATACAAACAGGAATTTATATTTGCATTTGATTACAACTCCTTGTAAAAAAAATATTAATATGAGGAAAAAGATGTTATAAAATGTCTTTGATCCTTTATTTGAAGTAGAGTGGTGGTTATCAGAGGGAAAACAACAGAAAGCTCTGTGTGTGTTTGTGTGTGTGTGTGTGTGTGTGTAGTAAGTACATATGGCATCAAGATCAGAAGAACACTGTCAATTTGTTTCACTGTTTCCTATACATTTTTAACTTCCATTTTTGCTGAGTACAATAAAGTGTATTACTTCTATGCAGCAGAGCTTAATTCTCTAAGAGTGACAACCAGCATTTGTACAATTTCATAATGTTACACTGTAAACCAACACACACGTGCAACAACAGGGCAACTGACTTAAAACACTGACTCAGTTTTTCTAATATTTCTGACAGTAACATTCTTTCATTTACAGATATAAATACATTATCTTTGTGGGCTTTTATGCTGTGTATCTTCCTGACTATTCTCCATCACAGCTGTTTTTCCTTCTCACATTGTTTTCTTCCTCAGTATCTTGTGGCACTGTTGCCACTGTACAGTCATTTCCTCTGCTGCTTTTTGCAGTTTTGTGGAAGCACTTATTCCACTACTATCTTTCTTACAGTGAGTAATTATGCATTTAACCTTGCCATCATCTGTTGTCTTGCATGCCATTGTTTGTTTTCACTTGCTGCTGCTTTGGTGCTTTATTTACTGTACTTATTCGAATATGTTGCACTTTTTTGTACCAGAAAATCAGTCCAAAAAAGAGGGTGTCACTTATACTCGAGACTAAGTCGTATGACCAGCTGAAATCATTCAGGGATATACTGGTACTTATGAAAACCCGTGATTGCCATATTTATTAGCTTTGGCGCTTATATGTACCTAGCCTTAAACAGGGCTATTTCAGTAACGTTCTATCCATCATTATCACTGTAACAGGTTATGACATCAGATTATTCAAGGTTACTTCATTTTAACTGTCAAAATGTTTCAGAAATAATTTTTTGACAGGAACGCATGCAGCTGATATTTGCCATCTTGCCATGTTGACCTATATGACCCTCATTATCTGCACGGTAACAAATATGGAAATTTATGTGGAATAAAATAACATAATCTAAATGCATGTGATCGATCTTTTTGTTAATTATTATGATTTATTAAATCATAATTATTATGAATCAATTTCATTGGTCACATATTCAAGTTTTCACTGGTGTTTCATGTATACTCATGGTTCTTTGATCCTTTGTGACTAATTACTCATTGCCTTAATTAAGAATCCAAGCATACAAACTGATACACACACTGTAAAATACCTTTGATGTACAAAGTGACCACACTGTTTAAACCAGTGATGAACAACCTTTACTGGATGTGGGCCACAAGTGAACTGTAGACCTCTGGCAGGCCACATGCATTTTTTCTTACGGAGTTGCAGGCTTTAAGCCTGGTGAGTACCAACATACTCCATAACCACCCCTTTTATGACACACAAGTTATTTATACTACCTTTTAAGCAGCTTAATGCGACACTTGACACTTTTTTTTCCTTTCACAAGTCTTTCTATGTCCGGCTCATTCTGAGACGTTGTGATGCGCAAGGAGCTTTCCATGCGCTTGCCTCCCAGTAGATTTCAAGCCTGTTTTTCAGCACCTGCATTTTTGAAAAAAATTGCTCAGATGTAAGTGCTGCCGAACAAGTTTGCCATCTTCAAAGCATGGTTTGACAATTCGGGAAAACTTCCTTGGTAGGTAGCGCTTGTAAAAGTCAAGGAGTGGCACATTGCGGAACATAAACCTCTTGATGCAACGAGCAGTGACACAAAATTAACTCATGACCAGTCAGAGCCCTAGCTTCTTGAGAAATGAGAGTTGTCAAAACGTTCTTTCCAACAATTGATGGGGGCCCCATCAGTTGCAATGCCACTCAGCCTCTCTAAAGGTAGCCCCAACTACTTCAGTACTTTCATCAACTCTTCTTTCAAATCTGCACCAGTTGTTGTGCCCAACATTCCCACCACATCCGCTAACTCCTCAGTTATGTTAAATTCAGCATCAATGCCTCGAATGAAGACAACCAGTTGAGCTACATGGGACACATCAGTGCTCTTGTCCAGTGCTATGGAAAACCACTTGAAATTTGGTGCTCTGCATTTCAGGATGTCTTCAGTGTGCTTTGACATGTCATCAACCCTCCTACCAAAAATAAAGCTTGACAGGCTAATTTTTGAAATAACAGCCTTCTTCTCAGGAAATGCTACATCAGCCCCAGCTTCAAGGCATTCCTTCACCATCTCACCCTCACCAAAGGGCTTCATACGTTTTGCCAGGATTTTGGAGACTAAATAATCGGCACGCACCGAAATGTCTGCCTCAGCGGTGGTTTTCTTGAAGAGATTCTGTTGGTCTGCAATACATTTTTCAAATTCCCGCACCTTCCTTTCTGCATCTGGCCCTGAAGAGTACCATATTTAGATGCATGCTTTGTACCATAATGTCTCCTGACATTATATTCTTTAAGGACAGCCACAGATTCATTGCAAATTAAGCATACTGCAATCTCTTTAACACTGGTGAAGAAATACTCTGAGGTCCACCTATTGTTGATTTTGCATGATTCATCCTCTATTCACTTTTTCTTCTCTGAGGCCATGTCTGATGGTCTGAAAAATCCTGACATCTGCACACAAATTTGCTACACGTGATGATACACTCTATCGTCACTCTCCGAGCTGTGGAAACGACACAACGCTGCTGGTTGTTGGTGTCCAAGTTGGCTTAGAGCTGAGCTGGCTAGTACGCGTCCAGCCTGAGTCCCTGTCTGGTCCCTGCCACTGCTTCCTGCAGGTGTTGAGGTCTGAGTCTTTTAGCTGCCAATGTAACAATTTCAGATTACCCCCGTTTCACCTTATTCCCCTGGTAACTTCATTCAAATCATGTTCCGATTACTGGGAGGTAGGATGAAATCAATTTCAAATTACCAGGGGGTAGCTTGAAGTCTTTACACCGGCCCCATTGGCATTAGCCAATGGGAGTGCAGCTTGATTGTGTCAGTCCTAGTGCGGTAACAGAGTTCCAGCTCCCATTGCCAGCATGTATTGTCCGCGCTTCCATCAGGGCTGCAGAGTGACAGAGCCACAGGGGGCCTGTGATGCCAGTGTAATTTACTGCAGAGGCCTGTGACACAAATGGGAGTGTCTGCCGTGGGAGACAAGCCTGCGGGCGGCAGGTGGCTATATGGTCACCAGGTGAAAAAACAGGAAAATAAAATTACTTTGCCAAAGCCCCACGGCCCGCATATTAGGATATTGCGGGCTGCGGGTTGCTCATGACTGGTTTAAACCATGGCTGGACACTTGGCTGATGGACAAATGGCCAAATGGATATTTTGCCGACAGACATTCAATTTTAAATTTTTTTTACAGGTATTGTAGCTCCAGTTGGGTGAAAAATATAAAAATAAGATACTTGTACAAAAAAAATTAAAAATTGAATGTTCATTGGCCAAGTGTCCAGGAGCCATTTAAACAAACTACTTATAATAACACACTCAACTATATAAGATATAAGAGTAAGATTTTCAAATATTTATTATATTCATGATGGCTACTCTGAAGAGAAAACATCTGTATGATGCTTCCTTCAAACTGAAAGTTGTTGAATTTGCTGAGTCAAATAGTAATACAGCCGCAGGTTGGGAATATGGGGTTTCAGAGAAGAATGTGATAGATTGAAGAAAACAATGCTGAACTGATGCGATTACCTAAGACCAAAAGAGCTTGTAGAGGGTTGAAGGCCAACTATGAAGACATGGAAAAGCACCTGGCTGAGTTGGTTACCAATCAAAGAAGCAGTGGCTACATTGTTACCTCACTACACATCAGACTACAGGCTACCAAGTTCTGTCAAGACCCAAACTTGAAGGCTTCTAATGGATGGACAGAGAAGTTCATGAACAGACATGGACTCAGCCTACATCATAGAACAAAGATTTCATAGAAGCTACCACAAGACCTAGACAAGAGGATCACTTCTTTCCACAGCTTCATACTCAATCTCAGAAAGAAGTTCAACGTTGATCTACAACAGATAGGCAACATGGATGAAAAACCCATGTTCTTCAACCTACCAGGCAACAGAACCATAGACAGTAAAGGAAAGAAAACCATCCAGATAAGAACAACAGGCCATGAGAGAATTCACTTCGCAGTTGTCCTATCCTGCATGGCTGATGGTACCAAACTCAAGCTTATGGTGATCTTCAAACGCAAGACCATTCCAAAGGGTGAGAAGTTTCCACCAGGTGTCCTTGTCCGCTGTCACTCCAAGGGCTGGATGGATGAACATGGTATATGTCTGTGGCTAAACCAAGTTTGGAAGAGACAGCCAGGCTCACTCCTCAAGAAGAAATCACTGCTAGTTTGGGACCAGTTCCGAGCTCACCTCACAGAAAAGGTCAAAGCTAGACTCAAGACTACCCACACATCACAGGCTGTGATACCAAGGGGGCTGACCTCAATTCTGCAACCCTTAGATGTTGTCCTGAATAAACCTTTCAAAGACAGTGAGAAGAAGTGGATGACATGGAACTGACAGCTGGAGGAAACCTCAAGAAGCTTGGTTAGTGCTGGTGACTTCATGGGTGAAGAGTGCATGGGAAGATATTCCAGCAGAGATGGTGATTAAGAGCTGCTGAAGACTGGAATAAACAACAAGATGGATGGTACTGAAGACGACCCGTGGAAAGATGAGGAAGACAAAGATGTAGATGAACCAGAGATACCCACCTGCCAGGATACAGACGAGAAACTAACACAGGAAGAATAGGAAGGACTTTGGATTATCAGATGATGACTGTGACTTTGATGGGTTTTAGCTAATAGTTTTAATTCTTTGTATACATCTATTTTCTTTGGAACAGTACTTATTTGCCTTATATGCTGCTTTATTAACTTATTATATTATGACTGACATGCTTGTTGTACAAATATTGTGTTGTATATAGTCTGTATTTTCATTTAATTCATATTTGTATAAATAATGTGTTGTGTGTGGTCCGTACTTTTATTCAAATTCTACTTTGTCCAATCAATAAATAGTTTAAACATGGTGTCTTGTTTGAAAAAATTTTGTAGCAAATTTTGGGGGTGTATCTTATACTCGGGTGTGACTTATATTCACATAAATACAGTACTTGACTGATGTGTTTAGGGTTTGTGTTTTTTTTTTTAATATTCTGCATATTCACTTTCATACTTTACAGTTATTTACTGTGCAAAAAGATACCTTCCCATCTGGCTGGTAGTTATTTTGCTTGCACCATGTGACATTTATCAAAACCATTGACTTAATGCACATGGCTGCATGTTTCTGCATTCCTTGATTCCACAGCTTGTCACATCTTTAATGGACACAAGGAAGTGTTCACCCCTTCCAAGTCAATGACAAAAACTGTAAAGCATTTTCAAAATTTGGAGAAAAAAAGATGGGATTAAATTGTTTAGATCTTTGCTGTACAGAGGGAAAAACTGGTTTTTTATTGTCTAAAGAAATTCAAAGTTATCTCCAGTATTAGAGTGGACTTGAGAGGTTTATATTGGCCACAACTCTTAAAACTTAAAAAAAATGTTTGTTCTTGGGAGTAATAGCCCAGATATGTGCATTATCTGCTGTTCTCAGAATAACTGATGACAGAATGTGTGGGTGTATGGGAAGGGGAAAACACTAAACTTTATTCCATTTTTAACTGCCTTTCTGTAGTTTTTACCTGTTTATTGTCTAATTCAGGTAAAACTTCTTATTTGGATTATCTCGTTTGCTGTTAGTGTATCAAGCATTGGACAATTTTCTGTTTTGTTTTTTCTACCTGAAAACAGACTCATTTGTTGATTGTCCATTTAAAAGATTTCAAAGTAGGAGACCCAAAGATTTTGTTTTGTTTTATTAGTTTGAAATGACAGATGCAACATTACATTAGAATATGCTGAGTGCCAGACACATTGTATACTGACATTATAAGTATGAAGACTTTGTTACCTTTTTTCTAAATATGAACCAGTATTAGCTATTTTTTAAATTACTGTATGCTTTTACAAACAAAATTACATTTTTAAACAGACAGCATGACACCTAGAAACTGTACGCTTATGCACACAGGTAATAACACCTGAAAATATTTCCTTGTTTTCTTTGTAAGTAATAGATAATAAGATTGACAGACATACCTGAAGAACTCATGACAGCACAGAGAAATAACTAGTGATAATTCACTGATGTTGCCTGTAGTCTGTCATGAGCCAAGTGGCAGAAGCATCTGAAATAATTGTCTTTCTCTGTTGCCATTTTTGTAGCTACCACTGGTATTCAGAGTTCCTCATTTTTCATTCTCTATACAGTCAGCATGTTTTGCTCGTGAATCCATGTTAGGATTTGGAGATGTTATTATGCCCGGTGAGTTGTTTTATTTTCCTCCTTTTTTGTTTTTGTTTTTGTTTTTTCTATCTTGTGTAAACTTGTACCTAGTTATTTATCAGTGAAGTGTATGTATTGTATATCATTGTGATGTAGATATGATAAGCAACAGTGGATAGATGTCCTGCTTAGTTGGTTACTTTTGAGCATGTTTCTATTTTGCCTTGTGAGCTTTTTGTTTGTTTTTATTTTTCAAATTTTGGTTTCTTCACCCAGCTGAAGGGATGATGACTGAATGACATTTGTTGTTGCTACTGTTGTGTCATACACTGACATCTGCAAGAGAGACAGATTTGGTGAAGAAGCACGTGGCAGGGAAACAGATCTGGGGAGGGGACCAGAGTGCTGAGAGAAAATCCATTTGGCTGGCTGGGATTCATTCAAACTCAGGCCTTTGACCCAGCAGTCTAATGGATCACCACTGGACCACCCAAAATAATTAGCGGCAGTTAAGATATTGGTTTGGCTACAGTTCTGTATAAAGGAGAAGGAAGTTTTTCTTGCTTGCAGAAGCTGACTCTTTCTTGAGAAAATTGTTAGATGTGTTTGCCAAATGAAGAATGTCATATGATGTTTTGACAGCCAAGTGCATACAAGGGAGTCCAAGTTTGGAAATTACTTTGTGTTATCATTACAACTATAATGAAAATTTGCCAACTTTATGAATTGAAATCACATCTACATATGTTTAAATACTGGTATCTTTTGTGCTTTGAAATTTTGAACATTGGTTTAGAAGTCAGTCCAGGAGTCATCTGAAAATAAAATGTTAACTACAGATTTTTTGATCTGATGGTTTTATTATTTATTTGTAGAATTAATAAACACTTAAATTATATATTTATTATTACTTGTATATTGTAAATTGTGCTATTACCATTTAAATCTGTATTAATCATCATTTTTTGAGCAACAGGGCTATGACACATGCTTTTTGATAACAAATCCAGATTTCTTTTACACCAAATGTTTATTGTTACAAATATACAGCCAGTTCAACACTATCACTAACTAGTGCTTCTATGCTTGGATGCAAATGCATCCCAGCTAGTATAAGTAACAAAAAAGTGAATTTGTATGTGGATGGTTAATGAATTTTTTGACTAAGAATAAAATTGTTTGGGCATTTTCCACTATTACCTTACTGAAGAACAGATTGTTGGATGTATATTTTAGTTATTTTCACTACCATTTAGCTTAATATTTGAGTACAGATATTGTCTTTAGTTTGTTTTTTTTTTTTTTTACAAGTGATTCTACTTCATGTTAAAGTTTTCATGCTACGTGTAATAAGGTCTAATTCTGTTGATGCTGAAGAGAAATTCTGTAAAAATGTAAATTAAAAACCTAGTTCTGGTTATGAAGTGATAGGGGAAAATCCTAAGTAACTGCTTCATTTTCAGTAGGTGTCCTGTCAGCAACAACTTTCCAATCAACTTCCTAATAAAGTTAGCAAATTTGTTTTAAAAATGAACATCTCTTCCATTTTAAATGTTGGTATGTTGTTTTTTTCCTTTATTTAGTTTAATTGTATGTACTCTAGTAGAATGTTCTGTCAGGAAATATTAAGCAAATAACATTTTCTTTTTATTAGGTTGTTACAAAAGTTTTGTTGGTTTTTTACCATAACAATGAGACTTCATATTGTTGTAGAATGTGCAGTTTAATAATCAAAGTAAGTTCCATTACAATCATTACACTTCTACCAATGAGTTACAAGTGCATTTATACCATTTTGAAAAAAGTCTGGATTTCTGGAGTTGATAAACTGTTGGAAGGCAGTTCCAGTTGCTGCTTGGTTGGAGAAGGATTTCCTATGGAAAAAGCTGCCGAGGTGTTTGAAAAGGTGATAGTCTAGGAGAAAGGTCTGGTAAATAGGCTGGGTGAGGGAGAACTTCATACCCCAACACTTTCAGTTTCTGAAGAGTCACTTTTGCAACATGTTGTGGAGCAGGATTGGGCCTATTTGATTCAACAATGTTGCTGTCGTTGGAAGAGTTTCTGATAAACAACATTAAATTCATGACATTATCTTTCATCTATAATGGTTTTGTCAGGTTGCAAGAAGTTATAGTAGATTACACCAGTTGTAGTCCACCAGACAGTGACCATGACCTTCTTTAGGTGGAGGCTGGGTTTTGTTTGGAATGTGGTTGGATGCCTTGTCTCTGTTGAACCTCTGTACTGATCGTTTGCGATTGTCATAAAGGATCCATTTTTCATAACATGTAATGATTCGGTAAAGAAATTGGTCATTTTCGTTTCTTATGAAAAGTGAAGGGCAGATCTCCAATTGACAATTTTGTTGTTGTTCATTCAACTTGTGAGGCACCCACTTGTCAAGCTTTTCAACCTTGCTGGTTACATCAAGATGCTGGGAAACAGTTGCAGTGCTTACCTCAAGCTCTTCAGCAATTTCTCGCACTGTTTTTCTTGGATCGGCTTCAACTGAGGCTTTCAGATGGTTGTCATCACAGCTGGAAGGACGTCTGCTATATTCCTTGTCTTTGAGGCTCACATCTGATGGAAACTTTGCAAACAATCGTTGTACTGTGCACTCATTTTTTGTGTCCTCACCCCATGCTTGCTTAATGTTTCAAGTTGACTCACCCACTTTGTGGCCTAGTTTGAACATGTGAGGCAAAATGACATGAAAAACTGAAACAATTATCTGTTTTATGATTTTTAAAAAAGGTACGTTTTGCATAATGTATACCAAAGCACATGCTATAAGACAATATATAACTTATCTACAAACACATTCACAAGCATGCAAAAAGATGAACCCCAAATCAACTTAATATAAGAACCGACAAAACGTTTGTAATGTCCTAATATAATCAATTTTTTAGCTTGTAAAATAATTCTAAAAATGTGTCTCTTTTTTTCTTTTTTTAAATTTAAAATTTTATTTTTCAAGTTTCTTTTGAGGAAAATATAGTAGTGTGGATGTATGTTTTTAGTATCCAAACACAAGTAATGCCCTTCATGAAATGGTAAAAGTCAAAAAACACATGGAAAAAGAGTCTTGAATTTATTCTTTTGTGTAATCCTATGTTTATATTTATTTTCCCAAAGGGAAGTAACTTACTTCTTGGAGAATCTTTTGGTTAAATTCATGTATGTATGGATGTATAATAAATGCAGCTGTTCATATTTACCAGTATGGTTTTTGACCCTTTCTTTTCTAGGCATTCTTGTTGCATACAATCATGGATTTGATGTGAAGGTTAATAGTTCAAAGATTTACTTCATTTCATCTTTGATTGGTAAGACAATTTTTTTTTTTTACTATGAATCACAGTAGAGCAAGAAATTGTGGTTTTGCACATACCATGAAAATACATCTGACTTAGTGATAGCACATTAATCTTTTTTATTTTTTCTTTATTATTATTTTTAATGCACTTAGTTATATAATTTCAAACAACCCTAATGATAAAACTATTTTTTTAGATTAATAGTTATGATAATAAATTGTAAAACTACAAAAATGGATGACAAGTTTTGTCAATAGCAATGACAGCTATTTTAATTACAAGCCTTGCATGTTCTGAAGCACGGGGAATTTTGGCGAAGAATCATGTCTGGTGTATTCACACTTCTCTGTTGTTGTCCATATACTTTGTACGTCATTTTTATTTTATTTTTTGTTTGTTATATTTGCAAACAGTGCTACAGTATGCCTCTTCCTGGTTGCTTTGTTTTTCATTTAACTTTTTGTGAATTTCTGCACTTCTGTTTTTTTGGTCACCAAAGTTATACTGAGGATTAGTGCCTTGACCCTACACGGTATGTCAGGGTTAGAGCTTAGTGTTGAAACCTGCCTGATATTGTTATAAAGCCAGTCTATCTTATGGCCTATCCTGCTGCCAGCTTGTTTTGCTTATATTACGCATAGTTGTTTGGTTATTAATTAACATCTTGAGTCACATTACTTGTCATTAATATAATTATTAAACATATTGTTTTCACTTGCACACAGTAACAACTGCAGTTTAGTTAGTTAGTATGACTAGGAACGGAACTGTTCTTCAGCTTTGCATTTACTCCATGTCAGTAGACTTTGTAGAGTAATGAATCTTGTATTTCCTCTTCAAGAGGTCTATCTTCAGTTTGAT
This sequence comes from Nautilus pompilius, assembly GCA_018389105.1. Classification (NCBI taxonomy): domain Eukaryota; kingdom Metazoa; phylum Mollusca; class Cephalopoda; order Nautilida; family Nautilidae; genus Nautilus; species Nautilus pompilius. Next base: position 1,429,304 of record JACATO010000364.1, read on the forward strand.
ATGTAGTTTCTGTGACTTTTGTGAAGTAATGCACAGCTAAATCTTCCAGTATAATAGCTGGCACTGAAGTTACTGGGGAAATTCTTTCTAAAAAAGAGGTGCAAAGAAATTTTAGGTTTCTGAACTAAGTGTTAGAAATTTGATTACTAAGATTTTGTTTTTGGGGGTGCTTAATGTGTTTGACTTGAAAGTATCTACTGAGTATTTATTTTCTTTAGATTATCAGCAGTATATAAGGTATGTAATCAAAACGGACTGATGCTCATATGTCTGCTTTGTTTGCACACGTCTTGTATGGGAACAAATGATTGACTTTCTATTACCAAAACTATACCTGATGTTCTGTCACAAGAAGTGACTTTTGAAGTACATTTGTTTGTATCTGCTTAGTTTTCAGCACAGTTGTTTCCAAAGGAGTAAGGTTCATAGATTAGGTCATTTTAGATCACTGTTCTCAGAAAGTTGCTTGTATTTTACTCTCTCATAAATGTTTTGGCATATGAGTGCTTTACTTTAATTTTACAGCGTATGTTGTTGGTCTGATTCTGGCCTTTTTGGCTCTGGCTTTGATGAAGACTGGCCAACCGGCTTTGCTGTACCTTGTCCCATGCACTCTTCTTGCAACCTTTGTGATTAGTTGTATCAGGGGTGAATTGAAACACATGTGGAAAGGAGACATAATAGTAAGTAGTAAATATTTTTCTGTTTTTCTAATACTTTTTAAATGTTGATTTTGGCCTGTGTTTGGTAATTAGAATAGAATGTTGCTACTCTTCAAATAATTTTTCTTTAAGATCTGCATACATTAAAGAGAATTCAGTCTGCTCCATGCACACTGTAATTAGATTCATGCACATTATATACACACAAAATAACTTCCTTGTCTTCTCAGCTATGAAAAGTGTGCATAGCAACAGTCTTGATTGAGATGTTTATCTTCTGTCAGTGATTGATGCAAAAATGTGTATGTACTGGCATGTCATTAGTATTCAAAGTGTTAAAAGATAAAATGTATAATTACAGCTATATTTTATTTAAAATGTAAAATGATAGATTTTCAAAATAAAGTTTTTTTTTTAGAAATATTAAGCTGAGAGTCTTTTTCTCTCATTTACACACACACACACCTCTTTATTTCTCTTTGCCACACTCATTCTCACATACTCTAACCTTTTTTCGCTTTCTTTTCTCTCTCTCTCTCTCTCTCTCTCAGTATTATTTATTTTATTATTTATAAAATCCGATTATAATTGATTCAGTAAAAAACAACTCAAATGTTGGCTAACTTTGTTAGCATAAACAGTTGAGATAAACTCATCATAGCACAGTGGCTTCCATTATTTAATTTTAACCTTTATTTATCTACCCAGGCTTTATTTTTTTAGTAAATAAATAAATAACTCTGTTCGATAGTCAACATAATTCTTTTGTTACAACTTATTTTATTGGCCTACTAGATATTCCAGCAAAATTGAAATACAAAAAAATCTTTTCATTACTGAATGCTAGGTTTTGCAAGAAAAACTAAGTATAAAGTACACAAAAATATATTCTTAAAGAAAAAAAGCAATTCCTGATGTTCTAAAGTAGGCATGAATTAAGTAGATAAAGTGTGTCACCAACATAGATTCTAAACATTTTTATGAATTTTACAGGAAAAATAAAGAGGAATGCTCTACAGGGAATAAATAGGTAATTGGCATCTACTTAAAAACAATGAAGTTATGGAGACAAAATATTTACTTTCAGCTGCACCATGAGAGAGAGGAAGAAAGAGAATCCCGGCATGTACAGCAGCCAGAGATGGAGGTAGATGAGTTTACTTCCAGTGCAATCAATCACAATGAAGTAGTCATCGATAAGGAAGATGAACATCTACTTCACAGAGATCGCTAATGTCACTGGTGGGATATAAGGATGATATAACTATCTATGATATGTCATTTGTACATAAGTACTTTTATTTTTCCTTTCTTTTTGTAAACATTTGTAAAACTCTGCTTGTTCAGTCATTTCATGCTTTCATGTAATACAATAAGAATGCACTAGCTGTTTTGTAATTTACAGTTTTATTTTTGTTTGTATGCATTTTTAGATAACTTATATGGATTTGAAATTTTTATATTTCAGTCAGCGAAACTTGTTTGATTTCTGTATTATATGCATTTGTACATAAAATTTAATCTTACAATATATCAGAAGTCTCAGTATTTATTTGTTAATTTAACCAAACTGAAAATAAATGGGTATTTAGAATGTGTTTTGTAGTATTGGCAGTAAACTTTTAAGGCAGAATGATCGAGCAAAGCAAAAAAGATTTGGTGTTCATCTCTTGGTAAATACTCTGAAGAAAGTTCTTATCATAAATTCAGTGCTTGGAAGTTATAGACCCACATTACAGATTTTTCAACAGTTTTTTTTTTTCTTTTTGAAAGTAAAAAAATATATCCCTTGCTTTTTCAAGTTTTTAGTTTTGGATATGTAAAATAAAGTCATGTGTATGCATGCACACATTCATATTCATGTTCATATTCACATTCATGTCCCTTGGTTTCCTATTTATTGCTGAGATTTTTGTAGTATTCCACTCACAGAAAGTAGAAGGATGCAAATTCTTCATATTCAAGATGTAGGATTAATACTTTGAGTCATTTGACTGATGCCTTTTAGCATGCAAAATATTGTGTTAATACTTTATTTTTTTTAAAGTCTACTTGAAAGTTGGATTACATTTCTAACCCTAAAAATTGCCTGTACACAGGGAAGTCTGAGAAGCTAAAAACAAACATGTCTTTTTTATAGAGATCAGAGCTAAAACATTGAGCAAATCATCAAAAATGTAGCAACAGGTTGCAGGTCTGAGATCAGCTGAAGCCAGTTGAACTCTCCTAAACTAGAAACTTTATTACAGCATTGCACATTTAAAGAGTTTTCTTCACAACTGAACCCTGATGATGACAGCATAGGAAGATTGCTGCACTGTAGGTTCTTTAGTTATTTGTATAACATTATGTATGTATGCATGATCCATGTTAGTTATCCTGATCATTTCATTTTTATTATTTTAAATTACTGTTAGAATTCAAATGCAAAGTAACAAAGTAAAATAAATGAAATTTTCTGAAGCAGGGGTCTCACAGGTGGTGTTAAAACGTACCCTCCTACATTCAGTGTTGTAATCTTTTCCAAACAGAATAGCAAATTGTGTGGTATAGGGGTTCATCGGTTTGGAGAAATTCACCTTTGATGTAAGTCCCGAAGCCCTTCACTGTTCAAAGCTTTTTTGATGATCCTCTAGACTAATAAATCCATTGGCATGTTGTGGCAATGTATCATCTTGCTGAATAATGTAAACTTATGAAACACCCTACATATAACAAAACAAACTGGGTGAAGTCATACACATTGTAAGCTGTACTTCTAAATAATCCATTATACAGCATGTTCTCTTTTGTGCAGTATCATAATTAAAACTAACAATATAAGAATATTTTTATAAAATTATAATAAAAAATGTTAGGCACTATATATACAAATAAATTGGCTTCATCATGTTATTACTTGCTTGGTGATTGTTGCTTGCATGTAAAAATATAATCATATGATTCTAATGGTTACATCTTTTGTTTTGTTTTGTTTTCACTTGCACACCACTCAGCACACAAAATCCTGCTGATTGGGGAACTCTGGTAACATACCCTTCCACACTGTCATGGACCTGACACAATCTAGGAAATTGATGATTATGTGTGCAAACTTTTTTTATTGCTTAATCTGTTTTAAGATGCAAAGTTTTTAAAATGTGGGAATATTTTTAAAAACTGAATAATTCTGAGTGAGGTAAATTAAAATATGCATACAGTATTTGCATTCATTCAAATATTGACTTGGAATAGGGATAAAAATATGTTTGTTTTTTTTCTTCTTTTTTTTTTCCTTTGGTTGGGGGAACATTTTGAATAATAATTCACTGGGAAACCAGAAATTACCTGAGGCACAAATCTTCTGGACAGAAATGTCATTGTTGCCTGACTTAACGTATGTACGTGAGAAAGTGGGTGTGGCTAACGATGTCACTGTTATGGCTTTGGAAAGCTGCTGCTGCTTATTTATTTATTTTTTATTTTTCTTCAGCTTTTTTTTATAAGATGAAGAAAAGAGAGAAGAACAACAGCCTTTAAATGAGTAATAAGCATTGACAGAAACTTCCTCAGCAGAAGAGGTTTTGAAACAGTTGCTTGTAACTATTTCCATCTGTTTTGTCATTTTATATTTGCATTCAGTATTTATAACTTCCATTAATCATATAATGCAAGTATAAACTGACAGAATATTTTGGTCATTTTTTATTTATATATAATTTTCCCTTTTTTTAAACATTTTCTATAAAATGAAAAAAAAGATTAGGTGAAATTTTTGGAAAATCATGCTCCCCTTTTCCCCATTGTGTAGCCAATAAAGTCCATGACGGTTAGGAGGATGGAAGTCTTTGCCAGTTTTGAGATGCAGTGAATCAGTCAACTTTTTAATCACACACTAATACCTAATACTTTGTCACTGGTAAACTGGTAAACAAATTGCATGAGAAGCCAGAAAATGGATTTTGGATGAACTGTTTAATGAAATTACAGTTGGAAGCAGAACTCTTGATTGTGTCTCAGAGAAGCCTAACCTTTTGAAGATTGATGCTTTATTTACAGGGAGTGATTATTGATCTGGGAAACACATTTATGGGATTACTTTGTCAGGATCAGTACCTACTCCCCATAAACACACAAGACATACTCCTTAAATGGTTAAAAGAAGTTTGGAAATGTGAGCAGTTGAACTTATGTATCTTTATCTTTGGCTGAGCATTTAGTGTGCTGGCCTGCTGTGGCAGCGGGCCTTGGTTTGGCAAACCTTTTGTCTCTGTAGCAGTCCATGAAGCATAGTTTTCTCCAGGCATTCTAGTCTGCTCTCTGAAACTGGTAGGAACCCTCCAGAGAGTGTGCAATGAGGGGACTTCCCTGAATGTTTATGAACTGAATATCATCTGGCTTCCTATGCTACACACATGGGGTAGCACCCTCTTAACCTGTCTGACTCTCCTACATACCAAGAGTAGGTTCTTATGGAGTGGGCAGGTGGCTATGTACAGCCAGCCAAGAGATTGCAAGTGGAAGAATGGATGTGAAGAAATCCATGTTGTAGGCTTTATCTAATTATTAACGGTTAAAAGTTATTCTGTTGTTATTCATTTGCTTTACTATAAATATATATTTAAACTTATTTTGTTGGAAAGGGCATTCTCCAAAAAAAGAGGATTTACAGCTGTTTGTAGTTCTCTTGACAGGAGAACTGACTTACCTACACTTGAAAAATGTCAAAAGTTAAAATTTTCAGAAATTCCACCAAATCCAGATTAGGTAAGTTATAAAATATGGTTTTAGTGATAGAGTAAATTAAATCTTTCAACATTCTTTGATGGAAAGATTCAAATTATTTAAAAATATTTTTATTTTACAGGCTATCTTTCTATACATTCACTAGCTTTGTTATTTTTTCTTTACCCTTTGTGCTTATGGTATTATTTAATAGTATGATCAGCAACTTGTTGCCTGCACAAAAATCATTTGAGTGAGCATCTTGGAAATGTTTGGGTCAAAACCATTTTTAAAAATTAATGAATCATCTAAATAGTCTCTTCAGATACAACATGGCACTATCAGCACAGTGCATGATATTGAATGAATTTTATATACAGTTTATTTAGGTACAATGTCTAAACAAATTTGTTTTTTAGGCTAAACATTATTTTGTATTTTTTTGATGTTTCTCAGAAGACCTAAAAATGATGTACATTTTCTGTTTTATTATCTCACTATTTTTTTGTGCATTTCGAGACTTTCTCAGAGTGTCAAAATAAGTTAAGATTCTCCTGTGTCAGTGCTTATTCCTCCAACACTCAGATGAACAACACCTGTTTTGTAATTCATGAAACTATACAATTATTTCTGCAAAAGAATTTCTACAGTTATGAGTCATCAGCCATTGGTTTTGCATAGACAGTATGATTTTTGTACTCAGAACTATTACAAAAAGGAATAACTGACCATGTAGTCTCCCTAGATTTAGCACTTTTTTCCTGATGACTGTAATAAGTTATGACTTGTTTCACCTGAATTTTATTGAGTCTTTCGTGATAAAGGAACACTGGTCTACACAGTATTAACATACACTACTAATATTTGTGATATGGTACCAGTACTTAAATTACTAATCACAAATTATCAAATAATTATTTAAGAGATAATTAAATATCCTTGTATGGATACTTCTGAAATTGCCATCTTGCACTTCATTTGAAGAGAAAAGGAAACTGTATGAAAATTCATCATTACTTCATCTTTAACTGAGTACCATAAGTTACCAAAAATATCTTTGCATAATATTTATTTGATAATTAGTATCTTTCCTATTTATTATCATGCAAATATAATGTAAAAATGGATTTTGCTTCATTGTTGGTCATTAAAGATTAATTCAAGGCAACATGTTATCCAGTTACATTTGTGATATCTGAAGATCATAAGAACATGCAACAAAATGACATTCAGCTCTGTGAAATGGCATACAGCTTGGTGCACAACAAAATGACATGCATATTTTTAAAATATTGAAAGTTTAAATTTATCAAAATTTTCTTGAAATTGTTGATTTAGCTACATCATTTGAAAAGTTTTTAGTCATGGAGACTAAATGAAATCTATTCAGTAATAGAATTCTTTTTTAAAATCAATTTATTTAAATTTTCTTTCTTTTTTGGGGGGTTGGTCTTTGGTTGTACTTATGTTAAACAAACAAAAGATTCAGTGAACAAGCATTTTAAAAAAAAGCCAAATGAAATTTTAAATTCAATTCAATTCATCTTTAAGTAAAGAATATTAAAGATGAATTAAAAACAATAATATCCCATAGTCCTTCATGGTAAATAGCATGTGTTTTTTAATAACAATTTGACATTCTCTAATTCTCAACTTGAAGTCTCTATTTATTGCATTTGTCCTGATTTGTCTAAGTGCCTGCAAACACTACTTCAAATGTATGCAGTTACCATCTATTTTAGATTACATGGCAGAGGCAAATCAAGGTATCATTTCACCAACACTAAAAACCCTAATCTGACAAAAATCAATAAAGAATGTGGAGTCAATAGGCATAGAATTCAGTTAAGTCATGCTATAAGAAAATACATGAGAAAACCACGAAGTGATTTCTGTGCATCAGAAACATGTGACTATAACACTCATAATACAAACAAGTGGGATTGGCGTGATAAGGGCTATATTAATGAAGATGGTATTGCCTATGCTAAGTAGTGCAGATTTGAATAGTAGTGGGTGTGCATAGGTAGTATTTGAGGACTAATAGTGCTTGTTTGCACAGAGATCAATGGTGTGAGGAAAAACTTTTAATGTATCACAGTTGAGCCTTCCACACCTTGGAAGTTAGATTATTAATAGCTCTGAAATTTGGTGGTAGTGCTTGGAGATTATCCACATCTTCAGCCATCCCAATATGCCCACAATGATTAAAGATCAACCATCCATGCACTGTTTGCTGCTCCCTGTAATTGTTGTCACAATAATCAGTCAATGTTCTAATTACTGATTTTGCCAGTCCTTTATATGATTTTAAGGCAAACTTCAACAGCATAGTCTCCCTTTGGTGAAGGAAAAAACAAAGAACATCAAAAGGCGCCACAGCGTCAGAATCTGAATCCGTTTAAGAAACAGATTTTAGAAATTTTGTACTGGGGATGTTTAGAAAAATTCCAGCTGGTAACTATGTTAATGCTATTTTAGCAGTTTCTTTTGTATAAAAGAGAGAAACAAGTTTGGATTAACAAAGGGTGATAGGGTTAAAACTTAGTCTAGTTCCTGAATTGTTTATGCTGTAATATGAAAGTCAGGATACAACAACAATTTAATTGTGTTTATAAAATTAAAATGGATGGCCATTTTACAGAGAATTCTCTTATAACAAATTTACTTTCTAAAAGAAAAAAAACTCTTGTGACTGAGGGTGTATGAGTCATGAGTGGGAGGGTATTATCTTTGGTTGTGGAGGCCAGAAAGTCCACAATGGATGGTTCTTGTTGCCATTTCTGGCTTTATCTAAGGTGACAGACACCACATTCAGGGTGTTAATGAAGACAGACAGCCAGCAGTAGTAACATGGAGAACAAAGATTTATAGTGGAAAGTGCTCCCTCCTGGCTCCATGAACACCTGCAGTCTCTTCAAAAAGGAGAAGGAAAAACAAGCAAAAATAGATGCTGTCTTCTAGGTGTTGTGAAGGAAATTTGTTTTTCTCCTGTAGTATGAATAATAAATAATTTAATATATCTCTGCAGAAACTAACTAAAAAAGATGGGTGTAACAAAAATTAACTGTAACTCAGTTGTATCTGCCAAAAATATATAATTTTAAAAAAAGCTTTTAACTTTAAAGATTTCTATAGCTTTATTATATCTTGGTTTTTTTCTCCCCAGTTCATCAAAAAAATAAACTATAGGAGTTAACAAGGAGAAAAAAGGGAAGCATATCTCTGGATCCTTGGTCTTGGTAGATGGGAGAGAATTCTGCTACTGCTGCATGGATCCTCTTCCAGCAGATACTTGTGTATGTCATACAATTTGCAAAGTCCCATCCATGGCATCCGTAGTTACACAGAATAGGTGATATAGCAAAAGTCCTTAATAGCACCTTTCATGTTTTTTTTTTTCTATTTTAGCTGCAGGAGGAAACTGATGGTTGGCTGGCAAAGAGTTAAGCCAAACCAATCTTGGACTCAGGCTCAGACCCCTTGACACTGGATATAAATTTTAAATTATAGTAACAGAGAGAAACCATTTTTCTGGGACAGAATGTCACAAGTTTGCTTTTCTTACAACTATAGGTTTAGCTCAGAATTTCACTTGTTATCCTAATTTTTTTTGAGAAGATGAAAATGTTTAAGATATACAAGTGTATATTGTATAGTTCTTTCAGTAATGGCCCAAGATGGCAGAGGTCACTGTTGTAGCCATGTTTAGCTGAAATATACACCTTTGAAATGGGAATTTGAAATAAAAATGTTCAATTAGTACTCATCTTTATTATTATCACTCATTATGTTTAGATTATTTAAATGTTTATATTCTCTTAAAAAATGTACTGTGAATATCTGAAGTTAATTTTAAATTTTAAAATGGCTGATATAGCAGTTTTTGTGTGAAAGAAACTTCCATGTACTTAAAAATCTGTATACCACCTGGGACACATTTGCACCTATGCATTACTCAGCACAGATTGAGCCATAGGGGATGACACACACAACCTTTGTTTTTAGTATAATAATCCTTGTAATGACAAATCCATATCGCTCCAACCCCATGAGTTTTGTGCTGACCAAATACACAGCCAGTTCAACGCAAATAATAACTAGTTCTTCTAGACTGGGCCAGGTGGTTTAATGTAAGGTAAAAACTGATGTGGTATATGGAGGGTTAAAACTGGCAAGAATAAGTAAACAAACTATCAGTTGTAAACCATGGGTCATTAAGTATCATCATATAAGTTGCTTGTTAATCTACATGTGGAATGTGAAGAGTTTATATAGAATTATTAGTTGTTGTTCAGCAGAGATTCACCAGAATGTGTCCAGCTTTAATTATTAGGAATGTACTGAACAGATAAAACCGTAACATTAACCTAGATGTTTGAGAGATCTGATAGGGATGTTCTGAGTTGGCAGACAGACTCACATTCTTTCAACTGTGGGGGATTAAAAAATATAGGAAGCCCCAAACTGGTTGATGTATCAATTTGGCTTGACATTTAAAAAAAAAACAAACAATATGATCTGTTAATGAATAAATTACCAGCATAAGTTTATAGTGGTATGGTAAACAGTTTAAAAATCAAATTGATAGCAGTGTTTCCCCCATCCACTTTGTATAAGCCTTAGTGTTTTAATTGTTGTCTGCTTGGATCTTCCATAGCTGTAACTTTGTTCTGGAATGGCTCTCTTAATCTGTTTGATACTGATCGACCCTTTTATACACGTTAAGGGGATTGTAGATCCATCGCTTCCCGGCCTTTCGGATAGTTTCAGCCCTGGAAGGTGGGGCGGCGAGTACTCTGCTTTGTGGGTATTGTAGACGGAAAGTCCTCTACCTGAAAAGAGTGGAGGCGAGGGGCGCTTTTTGCCTTTGGCCTGCCTGTCTGACTGGAAAGGTTAGGCGCGTCAAGACCGATTTTCGGATTTGACATGCTGAGGCCTTTTTTCCAAGATTGGTTTTTGGCTGGGGGAAGCGATCATTCCCAACTAGAAGCTTCGACTTCACCCAACATGGGTCGTTTAGAGGCCCTCACGCTGGTCACTTCGGCGGCCAGTTACACGAGGTGCTTCGGCGACTCAACACGGCCTTTTAGGCCTACACCAGGAGCTTGCTCCACACACGGCTTCGGCCTCCTCCACTCCCTTCTCCTCGGAGATAAACACGCATACACGAATTTTACATCTGTACCTACACGCAAGCACCACACAAAGATAAAAAAAAAAAAAAGATCAAGCAAGCTCTGGTCTCTGGTCAGGCCTGCTTTCTTGCACTAAGGATTACGGTTTCCCCCACTGTGGCATGTATTGCAGGCTCCCTAGCAAAAAAGATTAATGGATCTACACATCCCTCTACTCTCTCTTTCACCGTCACTCCTCAAGGCTTTGTGAGAGCCATGTTAATTTTGAAGGTCCTATTGTGTACAGGTCGGCATGGAAAACTAGACCAACTGGCATACTGCATCCAATCTTTTCAGCGAAAATCTAGAGAAAAACAACCAATAGCGACGGAAAGAGGAAACAGAACTCACAAGCACTTCTCGGGTCCTATTGAAAACACCAGAAAAAGTCAAAACTTTCACAGCAGTTTAGTAAATAAAAGGCTTCCTGTTAGCTAGGGGATCCCTGATATTTCCGTAATTTACAGAAAAGTAGCTTCGGTTTTAGACAATTCCAAGACAGTTGCCTCAAAGGGGGATTCTACAGTTTTTATTTCCATTTAAAATTCATCTAAGATCGAAATAAATCGAAACAAATCTGCATCGTATTTATCTTGGACTCCGGGTTTTCTCCTACAGTAGGGATTTTCCTGTCGAAGACGGAAGTGCCTGCCCTCTTTGGCAACGCTTCGTCTCCGCCTGGGTTCTCACCTTGTAGACATCGGCGTGCAACAAAAACCGACTTAAGTTAGAAGAGGAGCTAAAATAGGGGGATTTTTTTCGGGTCCTTTGGAGATCTAGCGGTCAGAATATTTGCCTGTGGACGCTGAGTTTTCAAAAGTCAGTCTTCGGTTCGCGATTTTCTGTATATCCATCAAAATTCGCGCGATACGTTCACCCGCGAGGTTACACTTGTGGGGGATGGGGTTAATTTTTAACGGTTCGTGCAGTTAACCTGCTGAAGATTTATCCTTCGAGGCAGGAGGGAGGCCGAGGTTGGGGTACAGAAATAAATCAATAAAGGTCGTCTTTCATTCAAAAGAGTGCTGAGAGGGGGGATAATTCGTCTTGGTAGAAACAGACGGACAGACAGAAAATAAATTAACCCTTCAGTCCGTTTAGGAGATAAGCGATAATTAGCCAGGTTGGAGGGAGCTATTCCGCATGAACAAACTGCAGCCAGACGCCCCTGGCGCTGGCTATGTTACGTGGCGCTTTACCTGGAAGTTGAACCTGCTGACTGATTAACTTCTCGCGATGGTTGCCCCGCCCTGATACCGGTCAGTTTAATTCACTGATCTCCCTCTCTCAGCATCACATTAAACCCATAGTAATGTAAATGATGATTCCAAAGAGCACAAAAAAAAAAACATTTACGCCCCCCTTTTTGCCTCCCCACACTTTTATTTATCATGTTTGCATTTTATTATAATTCATCAGACAACGTCTCAAAGTCGTCTGTTTTCTGATACGCCTGGTAATCAGCGCTTGTCATACCTGTTGTTTTATTTTCACCTGTCAGCATTGCGCATGTATTACTTTATGAAGTGTGTGTGTGTGTGTGTGTGTGTGGCGAGAGTCTGATTTAACGTCCTGCTTCTACAAGCTCCATGTAAAAGTGTCCCGTGAAGATAATTACCGCTCGTCCTAAAGGTAACATCTCCAACATGAACATACAAGGTAATTTTAAAGCTCATTTTATTTGTTAGTTTTAAAGGCTTGAGCATCTTTATGGAAATTGAAAGTAGGCCCATTTTGTTTCGGCCGTAATATTTGCAGAGGTAGTTATTTCATGTTTACGTTCACCGGTAACTGTGGTTTCTTCGTCGGATTCTGATGAGAAGCTTAGACAATCCTTACACCGTTTTAAGCCCTATTTTTATTACAAAAAAAAACAGAAACATATATGCGCACCTACATCTATGTTCTTGTTATAGAGAATGTTCAAATCTCACGTGCCCTGTTTCAAATTAAAACCTTATTTGGATTTTTGTTTTACCGATGGTTAATCTAAAACTAGAAATGCTTATTTTTGGATACGTTTACAAGACGGTCGAGGCTCAGAGACATGACGGTGCTACGTCGGATGAAATTTATTTTTTGTAAGCTACGTTGGTTTCCTCTGAATTTAAAAATTCACAGCGAACCGCCACCAACGAATTCACGACGTTCGTCAACACGCGGAAAATCGTAACTAAGTGAATATCAAGCACACGAACTATTTCTATCTTCTTCATTTATTTTCTTTCATTTTTTTTTTTTCTCACTAACAGTCAGATAGATGGTCGGAAATTTATATTTGAAATATTTTTTTTAAAAAAACAAACTTGTTTCGAGTTTTTGTTATATATATTCGAAATTGCAATATAAGTTGAGAGAGAGAGAGAGAGGAGAGAGAGAGAGAGAGAGATTTACTATAATCTGGATTAGATTTTCTTGAAAGCATCTCCGACACAATTTCTTGTTAAAATAAAATACTGATTGTTGAACTTTAGACAAAACTTTTTCTCGCTTTTCAGGCAGCAAGTAAAAATGATATCAGCAAAATCCACTCTGTTCTAAAGTTTTGTTAAAGGGCCTTCAAGAACACTACTTTTTTTCAATAATGATTGTCTCAAGTTAACTTCCCTGAACACGTTTATGATCCAGGCCATGAAGCAAGGTTGAATATTGAATATACTCCTTTTTAGAAACCCTCACTGACTAGTCACTGGCGCCGTCAAAAGACACGGGTAGTTATTGTACCTTTTTTTTTTCTTCGCCTGATTTTCAAGGTAACCAAACAGAGTTATATCCCTTCAATTTTTAAAATTATCATCTAAATACACTATTCAATATACAGTAGTTAACGTATTATTTTCGCGTGAGAAAGTTGCCTTTTTTGGTTTCTATTGAATTAAGTAAAATTGTTCTAAAATTCAGGTTTACTGTGTCACCACTGGTCAGTGATGCTAGCATTGGTCAACTTGCTGGCACATGTCAACAATACTACCAACATGTTGGGTGATAGGTAGGGGCTTATTTCGATACGTAGTGTAAAGGACAGTATGAGGCCAGTGGGTATATGGAAACAATCAAGAAAAAATGTTTAAGAACTGGCTTTTCTTCTAGACCAGCTTGTTGGTCCGCTGACAATCTTCAACCATAGGAAAATCATATCTTCAAATATCAGGCCCACCTACAACACACACATATAATGACAACGGGCGGCGTAGATATTCTACTAATCTTTAATAAACTCGCGGTTTGTGTTACTAAATAAAATGTAAATTTAAAGAAAATGTCATAAAACTTCTACGAACATATTTAGATATTTTTATATGATAAATATGTATGTTATTTATCGGCGCATCTTTCTTTACTTTTTCCACAGGTCGCGGGCAAATTCAAAGTTAAGTCAGATCTAAATTATCCGTCATTCGGTCTGCGAGCGCCCCCTCCCCCAACTCACAAAACCTTAGTCGGAAAACCAACACTGATGAGTAATTTAACTGACTACAGTCTTCTTTAAACACTCAACAAGGGCCCTGTCATTTTTGCCTGTGTAAGGAGACAAAGAAAAAATTTCCATTTTTTCTATATTTGTCGCGCTCTATAAGGTCTTTTGTCCCAGCCCAAATCTACACGCGTCCGACATTCATCATGGTTGTCAGTGTGAGTTTACTGTAATAATAAATACCTGGCTGTGTAATCCCGGCCGTGTCCCCTCCAGAGGTAGAAATAAGTGAAGGCAGACTTAACAGAATAATCTTCCCTATTTATTTTTTTCTTTTTGTTTTTTTGACTCAGAAGAAGAGTGGAAACGAAAATGGTATTAAGGCCGCAGAGCCGACACCATTAGAAAGCTCCCCCTGTCGTCGGTTTCAGGTGGACCAGCGAAGCACGTACATAAAATATAAATAAGTTTATGTTTTATTCTTTATGTCAGGACAGTTCTGTCGACCTTTCTTATGCGTGATTTGCTGTACAAACGAAACGCGGTGCAAATTTTTTTTAAGGGGGGAGAGATGAATCATTAGCGTGACAGGTAACTGAGTAGCAAAGAATGAGAAAGGTCTTTTCTGAGACTGTGTAGGATCAGGGAAAGAGTATTAAGGCACCAGAGAAACGAGCAGATTGCCCTGGTTAACACCAAGTATAATGCACATGTGTAATAGAGACACGCAGTATCTACAATGCTGCCATCTTATCGCCCGTGGACTGAAGCCCCTGGGCGTTCTAGTTTTATCCCCTGCTCGCTATCTTCATTCAGAAGGGACTTCTTCACCAGGCCCGGATAGGGGTGGGGGTTATGGTAAAATGACAAAAGAAGCAACACTCAAACCCGCCCACCATCTCTAAGAGCTCAAAAGTCTCCGAAGGCGAAAGTGTCGACATCTAAGTTCAGTTTACGGTTGGTTGGCCCGTTGGAAAACTGTCGCTGTGCAGAATGGCTAACGTAAGAAAATCCCTACTAGACTCTTCATTTTTAGATGTGGGAGGAAACCTATGCGGCCGGCTGGTAAAGAAGAGCGGGAAATAAACGTGCTGGGAAGATATACTAAACTAAGTCGGTCCTGACCTGGATTCAAACTGTTTCAGCATTGTCATACATAAAGTGAAGACAGCTGCAGAATTGCTAAAGTAGGGCCTACTACTATTGTTATTTTTTATATTTAAATACTTTTGAATGTTAACCGAGTAAGATAACTCCACTTAAACCGATAATGTCGATCTACTAACCACAGCAGTTACTATTTCAAAATCGTGTTGGCAGTTCGGATATTTTAGGCTTTAAAACGAGAAATGTCAACTGAGCAGTTTGCTGGAGAGCGTGAACGAACTTTCATGACTCCAACGAAGCGTTAAGCCAGCGAGATAAACTTCCGGTTTAACATTTCCCGCTAAAAAATGAGAATAATCGTGGAGCTTATTTGAGATCTTCCGCTAAACTTCCTGTAAAAACGGCAAACACTCCAAACAACAGCTGGTCTTAACATTTTGCTCCTTCCAATGTCAGTATTTCTCATAAAATTATCCATGATAGTTTTCGTGTTAATTAACCCTAACCCCGCGTAAACATGCATACAAACAGAAATCGAAGGCCAGTAAACGCACAACCACGGCCAAACTGACAATACAAAAAGGTTTCTCTGTTTTATATCATACTCAAGGCTTTTCAGCAGCTGAGCTTGGTACGGTATGAATATAACATTGGCCTTGCAAAGGCAATTTCTGGTCATTGTAAATTATATTCTAGTGTTTTTGTTCAGGTGTCGGTATTCCCGCACTGCACTGTGCGAATCTGGTGTTCTCTGTGTCCATGGACACACTTTTCTCGTGAAATTTACGCAGCTCGCCGTCTATCCATGGAAAAAGCCGACCGGTAAGAATACGCAGCCCCTTAGCTGTTGCCAGTTGCCTTCTTTCGATACGGTTTAGGTAATTTTTGTTCCCCGTGCTCTAGACTGGAACAGAAGGAACCGTGAGACGATAAAACCGAAAGCTTTACAAGTTTCAAACTTCTCTCGACTGCGTCCGTACCTGTAGATCAGTCGGCCACGAACAGCTAACCAGGTTATTGGACCCCGCATCACCTAAAATCTAATTATGTCTAAAAGCCGTTGGTGTGGACAATTAAAGAGAAAATTCATCGTGAGAAGTGAACGGCTCTGAAGGCGAATAATTTAGAAATCTGAGACCTTCCTACACTTGTAAATTTCTGGACATAGTAGAAAAGAGGGAGGAGACAACGACACCTGCCAGGTAGGTCCAAAAGCACTGCCTTCGCTAGGTCTGTACATCAGGGTAACTGCAAAGAGAATGAACGTCACGGAAAGATGAGTGTCTCATTAAAGGGGATGGATTTTCGTCATATACGCTTTTCTTTGGTCCAGTCTAATTAATGGCGATGGTAAAAGATAAGAAGAAAAATTCATCTACAGTTCATTTAGCGCATTGCCGCTGCACATCGGAGCAAGTTTTTGTTAGTGCGAGTTCAGATCTGATTATTTGATATTTTATTGAAAATGCAACATCTTTGGTTTATTTTCTTCAAGTTCTCTCGCATCTACTCTCTTCTCTTCTCCTTCTTCTTCTCTCTATTTAAAGTAAATCCGCCATTTTCTTCCTTTCTTTAAAAAATTTTTTTTGCAACTCAGTGACTCAAATTGCTTTTGCCAGTCAACTCCTTTCCACTTCCAAGCTCCAGGCACACAGTTCCAAGGCTGCTCCGGTTCTAAAACTCCGACCTTTTGTTCTTCTTTTCAGTTGTCGCCCTTTTCTCTCTGGTGGTCTTGACCGCGGGCCACGGCCTACTCAAGAACCCTCCGTCCAGGTCGAGCATGTGGCGGTACGGATACAATACGCCGAAAAATTTCGAAGACAACCAGCTCTTTTGCGGAGGCTATATCGTAAGTGTTCGGTCTGCGTCTCCCATCGGTGAGACCAACGCATTTCATCCTTAATCTAAAAGCCGGACTTGTGATGTCACAGATGGCACACAAACAGGCACGAGCTCAAATAGTGAATTAGATGCTTGCTGGTCTTCTGGTGCTGTCAGTTGACCTCGCCGTGGCGCATGCGCTTTAGCCCAGCTTAACAACGCGTGTAGTAGAACTTATCCTTTGCAAAAAACGCAGGAAGAGACCTAGGGCAGGTAACTACGTAAACCATTCCATCGTTCGTTGTACTCACCTGCTGTGACTGAGCTACCGTGTATTTTAATTATGTGGGTAAGAATAGCTATTTTTCTGGACGGTATTGCGGGCGTCTAATGTTTCACCACGACACCGCCAGGCTGTGGCGGATAAACTATTTAACTGTCAGTATAGCGAATGCAGCCAAATGTACTACGACGACTCCTTCAACGAGAACTGTGGTAAGGTTTTTAAAAAGATTACAGGGGGAGGGGTGCTGCTGTTCACCTCTGCCCGGTTCCGTAGACGCCTGACGTCTTCACAGAATCAACAGAGGGCGACCACAAGTTTAACCATCGTTTGCATGCTCCGTTTTTTTTTTTCAGAATCAGTGGGATGTAAATGGAGGAAAGTGCGGCATTTGCGGCGATCCCTGGCAAGGACCTCGTGACAACGAGGCTGGGGGCAAATACGCCAAGGGAATCATCACGCGCAATTACAAGACGGGGTCGGTGATCGACGTGTTTGTCGAAGTCACGGCTAACCACCTGGGCTACTTCGAGTTCCGCCTCTGCCCGAACAACGATGTGACCAAGCCGGCCTCGCAGCAGTGCCTCGACCGCTATCTCCTGCCGCTGGCCGACGGCTCAGGGACCAAGTACCAGGTGTCGTCATCCATTGGCGATTTTTTCGTCAAACTGAAACTGCCGGGCTCCCTCACGTGTGCCCAGTGCGTCCTGCAGTGGCGCTACCGCACAGGTAAGCTTTGTTCTCGAAGTTCCCCGCTCTCGTTATCTGTTAGGCCAATGAACACTCGGATTTACAGGGTGGAAAATGATAAAAACCAGTGGTGAGGTCACGGTTCGTCCCACGATCCCGTCATTTCTCTGCAGGTGGAATGACGGGTAGATCCCTGCCTCGTACTGATTTTATCCCTTCATCACACTAATTCAGCCAATGCGGTTTAATAAAAACACTCCACTCTTTCGTAGCAGAAAACTGGCATACTTATGAAAATCAAATAGTAAACATAAAAATAGAGGAAAAAATCCTTTGTCTCCATTAAAATGTAATTGCTGAAAGTTTGACACTTCGCCAAACATCGGTTTCTTTCCTCTCTTTTTATCTAATTTTACATTCTGGGCTCAAGTTCCTACTAAATTCTGGTTTTTCTGCAATGCGCACCTGTGTTGGTTGTGTCGTTAGCACCAGCAGAGACCAGCCCCGCTTAGCTCGTGGACGTTTAAAGGGAAATCTATATCATCTGACCTTTTAAACTACAACAACTTAACAATTCTCGTTGCAATTTATTATTATTATTATTTCAATTTTTATTAAAATATTGCAGGGAACAGCTGGGGAATGATAAACGATACGTATTCATGTCTGGGATGTGGGCCGCAGGAGGAATTTTACGGATGCGCGGACATAGCTATTTCCGCTAATGGAAGCCATTCTTCCAGCGTAGAAAGCAATACCTTTCCGGATGGGACGCGAGTTTACCCTCCCGCCAAAATGCTGCATCTGCAGCGCCCCACCGTGGCAGTTCCAGGCGCATCGGAATTCCACCCTCCCTCGAAGTTGATGCAGCCGCAGCGTCCCACGGAAAGACCATCACCGCCACCAAGTTCTCCTAGTCCCGTGATAGTTACCACGGAGACCAGACACCAGGCTGCTGTGATGTCCACCCCGAGGATGATGGACAGCCGACGGCGACAGGGGACTAACATGAACTCCGCCGCGACCCTGCCACCGACGACGGTGGTAAAGCACGAGCAAGCACCCAGTGGTCTGGAGGAAGTGACACTGCTGATCTCCATACTGGACTACATAATGCAGGACAGGAACAACACGCTGGCCATCCTCGGGCTCAACGGACCGAACGGGCTACCGATTAACGGCAGCCCGCACACCAAGCAGCCGATCTCCAGCTCTCAAGCCATACAGACGCGGGGTGGACATCCGTTCAGCTCATCGGTCCATCTCGTGCGCAGGACCTTGCTGGACCAGGGCAGTCCCGGGAGCCTCCACCAGCGATTCCAGGCTTCGAGCAAAGTTCTCGCTAAACAGCAGACACCGAACTGGAAGAACGGCCGGAATGTGAACAAGCAGTTGGTGAAATCTGGGCAGCAGGTCGCCAGAAACAACAGGAATTTGTTTGCCAACCAATTCTGGAAGAATAATCAGTCACCTTCCCACGCCATTCAAACACAAATGAAAAGGGACACAGTGGTGCGACCGATCAGCACCACTAACAACATGAAGCTCGCCATGAGGTCCGATCCCTCGACCGGAAGCGGGATGAACGCCAACGAATTGTACCTGGAGCAGCAGCGGAAGTTGCTACTTCAGAATAGAGGGGTAATTCGCGGAAAAATCGTCCACTGCCGGGCTGTCGGGCAATACGGCGGCATCAAGGAGGCCAACGACATATGTGTGAAAACCTGCCTGGAGGGAATCTGCCCCCCTTCTCTCTGCGAATGCCTCTAGAGACATTTGCTGGACCGCTTCTTAACACCCCACGGAGTCGGGATACGGTTTGACAGCTCCACGCACCGGGGTGTTTACCCCAGTTGCACGTCACTACACCTCAGCTTAACGAGTCAATGGCAAAAACTGAGCAATTTACACATCTAGAAATGTTTGGAAATTATAATAAGCATTTCATTGAGCAGAATACGACGAAAACATCAATCGGTGGTTTCACGGATAAACCATTTCATCAATTAGTGGGCTAACTAAATGGTACCAATACGAGCTTGATCAATCCACATCACAATCAGAAAGCTTCCTTACCTCTCGAGAGCCCACGTTCGTGTCCAGCTCGTATTTATTATATCAAGCTTTATATCTATGTGTATGTCTACAAAATTTCTTTTAACGCATTAAAATTACACCAGCTATTCGAATGCAAATAAAGTTTACAGCTACCTGTGTGCAGACGTTTGTGATGAGACGCAAGTAACTGACAAGTTTAACTCGGGTACCTTGCTCCAAAAAACAATAGGTAGAAATGAGCAACAACCTGTACCGCACGTAGTTAAATCCTTGTCGGTTTTTGTTATGTCCCTGGTGGGGCCGGAATTGTCTGAAATGGGCGAGTGTTCTAACCACCGCCGGCGTTGGTCTTATCCTCTCTAAGTCGAATATCTGGCGGGCTAGTCCCTCCCGACTCAAAGAATCTCATTCAATCTTTTGACTTACAGGTAAGTCTCGCTGAAGTTACCTTTTCTACCAGTTGGCTGTGGCACCTTGAGACTTCGGAGAAGGTGCACTATAGAACAGTAAATACTCTACAGTAAAGTAAGCAACAAATACCGGATATCGTTTAGAAAACTTAAAAAAAACCTTTATTACATTACATCAAATATTAGCTGTTCTTCAAAATTAAAATCCCAGAGTTGTTCTGGTCATGATTATTTCCCAAGTCTTTTAACTCCAATTCCTTAAATGTGCCCACACTGAGCCAGCCTACTGCGTGAAGGCCTCTACACTGTGAAACCTAACATTAGGGAATTATTTTCGTCTTTAATCATCACCTGCTTCAGCGAACAGCATTTAGATACAGCGATAACTTTAAGGTCTTCCAGGTAAGCTGACACTATCATTGTAAGGCATCAGTTGGTTACTGATAAGCAATTGCTAAGGCCTTTCAGTAAGTTGCAAACATGCAGGAGATGTTCACTGGGCAAATGGCTTGACAGCGTCATCCTCTAATTAATGGAGGTAAGCCTGTTCTAGCTATATTACTGCTGCTGTAGCGCTGACCCGTCTCCAACAACTGCACTGAAAGCTCTAGGAATCGTTATACCTGAATCTGCATTGTGCACGATATTGTTGTTTGGTGATAAAGCCTCAACCCTTCATAACGATTTCTATTGCTTGCGGGCAGAGGCGTAGCAAAGGTTCTCAGCGCCCGGGGGCAAAGACCCTTTTGGCGCCCCCCACCTCTGATATGCTTTGATTATTTGTTTGTGACTCATTACCCATTTAATGACAATCACAAAGAATTAATTACTGCCTTATACAGAGCTAATTTAAAGCTACAATATAACATCTCACAATATCACAACTGTAAACCTGGAATTAATGAGATATCACCTACCAGGTTTACTTGCTTAATTTGTTAAATTGTAAACCATTTTGATGTTTATTTCATCCAGTATCGTTCAAAGTCACACAGCTAGAGTAATCTTTGCAGTCACTTGTGGTGTACATGTATTACGAAACAGATTGATAAAATACCACTTATGCTTACAAAACTGTGCATATACTTAACTAGATCTTGTACAGGTAGCATTCTATTATTCATTGTTACATTATATATGAACCTTTTGTGCTTTTGCTGCTGCAAATGAATCAATCAAACTATCAGAATTTAAGGTATTGAGTACGTCTTTTTCAATACTTAATATTGCCAAGTTACTCAATCGTTCTTGAGTCATTGAAGTTCTCAAGTATGTCATAAATAATTTCAGCTTGCTGAAAGACCTTTCACAACTACTGTGAAAATTTCATGGATGGAGGTGGCTAGTTATTAATTGACATTATAATTTATAGGCCAGAGGAAATTTTGCGCCCCTTCAGACCTGCGCCCGGGGGCGATTCCCCCACCCCTTCGCCCCCCCTTACTACGCCTCTGCTTGCTGGGAAATTTACCTATGTGGTGAACAGTTCCACATCTGCGGGACGGAATCAGGCGCAGTTATGTTTCTAGAGGGGGTGCTCTGCCGGACTGTGAGGCTGTTGGCAGAGGAAAGCAAAGAGACTTTCCTTATCTTGATGGTGCGAAACACGAGGCTGCAGGGAAGAAACATAAATTACAAAAATGCCTCAATCTGTTGTAAAAGGGTCAACCCAATAAACCTCAGGGTCCGGTCGCTCATTAAGCTCGAAATTTAGCCTGAAAGCAAACAAATCGTTGGTGAGCTTTATCTCAATGGTTCACTTAACAAAGGTTTTTTGGCCGAGTGACCATTAAAGTTCACGAATTCTGTAATAGCTACTGTGTTTAGTTTCCCTTGAGTATGAGTGACTGAACCATATGTTTTTATTACGACAGCATTCCGAATTCTGTAGCGCCAAGTAGTTCTATTTAGGTAAACAGACACCATCTACGTTACTGATGTACGCCATAACTGCGGTAAAGCCAGAATTTACCTTTATGAATTCATCCCAAACACGCACCCCCTCCTAACTCTACGCCTTGCAAAGTAGCCACCGTCAGGTCTAAGGGTTCTGTATCCTACCTGTCCGATCTTGTCTGCGGGTAGCTTTTCTTGGTAACCACGAATAAGAGAATAATACTCATGTTTGATGTAAGTTTGTGACATCCCTGAGCTGGGTACTACATTGAGTATACCTACAACACGTGACCTTCCTCCACGCCCGGAAATGTCGTGAGATAGCGAGAGCTGGTTTGAGAAGTTTGCGAAAACTCGTCTGTACATACAACTCCAAGCGACAGGTGTGGAAACGGAGTAATTAATATCCATCTGTAAGATCTACAGATGGCATAAAATTTTTTTCTCGAATTAAGTATAGAACTGACGAGACCGAATCCATCTTACGATGGTTGTAAAAAAGAAAAGCATTTATCTTAATTAAATCTAAATTCATGAGATGGCGTAAAGAAAGAAGATTAGATAGCGATTGATCCTTTCACAGTGATGCACTTAAACAGCTCCATTATCAGGCAACTTGGAGTTCTACATCCACACAAGAAATTTCCAACAAAAGCATTTCTCACGTGAGGAGAGGAGCTAAATAAATTCCAGTAGATGACCCTGAGTATGTAAATAATTCAGGTTTGAAAAACGAGCTCGTCTTTTAAACAGATTCTTTATTTTTATTTTTCACTTTTAAAACAACAGCAGCACAAAATAATGGGAGATAGATTAGAACGAAGCCAAACAAGGAGAAGAAGATCACCTCCTCCCCAGACCAGCAAACATCTTTAGCGCATTACGAAATACTAACATAATTATACTTCGTTTTTTGCGTAAAATAATAAAATTTTTCATAGTTAAAAAAAAAGTGACTGAAAACCGAAAAGTTA